>CM068388.1:17103670-17501211 GCA_034770075.1 Aralia elata
ATGGCATGGAAAGACCTGTCAAGTTGACAGCCCCGAGGCCCATCATCCTTGCAGCAAGGCCGCAACTCCCTATCAGTAGTCTGAAGACTGTACCCTGGAATTATGGGGGAATACCAGAGGAAGCGGCCAGTTGTGCTTCCGTGACGACCAAGGGGAACCCCTTATATCTTCCCGGGCGAGTCCTTGAGAGCCAAAAGAGAAAAAATGAAGAGGTTTCCGAGGAAAGGGCCATAGAGTTTTTGAAAAGGATGGATCACCCAGAAACGAGGGGGATCCAGATTTTAAATGAGGAATCAACCCTAACATCAGTCATGGACTTGGTGTTGTCATCCAGTGAGCATTGCAAAACCCTGATGAAGGTTCTGGAGGAGGCATTTGTGCCCAAAGAAATTAGTGAGGAGGGTTTCGGCCAGCTGGTAGGCCACTTATTGGAAACCGATGCAATATCCTTTACGGATGAGGACATTCCCAAAGAGGGAAGGGGGCACCGAAAACCGCTACACATCGCGGTAATCTCCTCAGGATATGTCATGAATGGGGTGCTGATCGACGGGGGATCGGCATTGAATATATGTCCTCTCAGCACGCTGAAGAAAATGAACATCAGTCCCAAGCGCCTACGGGCCAGTCATGTGGTGGTTCGGGCTTTTGACGGATCCCGGAGAGATAGAATTGCCAGTGGAGATAGGGCCCTGTACTTTTGATATATCCTTCCAAGTCCTAGATATTACGGCAAGCTACAACCTGCTGTTAGGGAGGCCGTGGATACACATGGCCGGGGCAGTTCCTTCCACGCTCCACCAACAAATCAAGTTGATCATCGATGGGAATCTGGTAACAATCTCGGCCGAATGTGATGACCCTTCTCCTCCCAGGAGTGGCCTACCAGTAATCAATGTGGATGAGTCAGCGGCGCCTGCCAGCTTTCAAGCACTAGAGATTAGCACTCCCCATTATAGATGCCTGGGAGCTCCAGCTGTGAAACCAAGGGTCTCTCCGGAACTCACCTTTGTGGCAAGGGAAATGATTAAAATGAACTTCCAACCTGGACAGGGACTAGGGAAAAGCAGTCAGGGAATCACCGAGCCCATCCACCTACCACAGCAGATAGGCAAAGCAGGATTGGGATACCATGTGGGCGCAGTACGGGGACACCGTCAGGGTGCGACTCCGATTCGACTAGTTGGCAGTCCAGTGACCAAAGTCGACAATAAGCAGGGGATCAGCGGACCTGTGATTGGGGCAGGGAATGAAGAGTTAACCCCCACACGTAATGAGTCGGCCCGGAGGGAAAGTTTCCTGCGGGAGGTCGCAAAAGAGTTTGAAACCAAATGCTATATCCCCGGACAATCAACAAGCAGTAAGGAGGGGACGAATGTTATCACACCACCGGGAGCCCAACAAGTTGTGCCTGTCATCGATTGGGCAGGGCTGATTATTCCTGGAGAAGATATGGAGAAGGACTCAGGCGACGTATCCGTAATCATCGGGGAGGTGTCCGATGTGAGGCCCTCCTTTATCCAGCGCATTTCATCTGACCTGACCATCGATAATTGGACCCAGAAACCAGTGATATCCAAACAAGGGTAAAGCTCGACGTCAGGGTGGTTAACCCTAGAGGATGGGGGAATGAAGAAGTTTTATTTTGTTGTTGTTTTATTTCTGCATAATTGTGTCGTTTCTTCGTGTTATTTGAAATTGCGATCGTCGTGAAAAAATGATTTATATATGACAAGTATTTTGTTTCATGTCAGGTGTACCCATTTGAGTAATCCTTGCCTAACAAATGGTCTTTCAAATTTGAATGATGATTATGATTTTGACATTGAGCTGGATTTCGATTTAATGGGCATTGAGCAAGACGAGACAGATTACGACGACGCACCTGACGAGATCAAAGGATGGGTCGAAGGATAAACCCAAACCCAATTTGGACCAAACCATCACCGTATAGATATCGGAACCCCTGACAATCCAAAAGAACTCAAGATAGGGACAGACCTTACCCCCAGCCAAAAAGCAGAAATAATTGAGTTACTAAGCCAATATGAGGATGTCTTTGCCTGGTCGCACGAGGATATGATCGGATTGTCCACCGACATTGTGGTGCACCGGTTACCCATCAAGGAGGGTTTCAGGCCTGTCAAGCAGAAACTAAGAAAGTTGAAACCTGAGTGGAGCTTAAAAGTGAAGGAAGAGATCATCAAGCAGTTCAGGGCGGGAATCATTATGGTGTCCACTTATCCCGGAATGGCTATCCAATGTGGTCCCAGTAGCTAAGCCTGGAGGAAAGGTGAGGGTATGTGTAGACTACAGAGATCTAAACAAGGCCAGTCTCAAGGATAACTTCCCGGTGCCTTTCATACACATCCTGGTGGATAACACAGCCCAGTACGAAATGTATTCTTTTGTGGATTGCTTTGCGGGATATCATCAGATAATGGTGGCGGAAGAAGATCGGGAAAAGACCGCATTCATCACCCCCTGGGGCACTTTCTGCTATAGACGACTGGCTTTCGGTCTCACAAATGCAGGGGCTACTTATCAGAGAGCCATGATGGCCTTGTTCCACGATATGATGCACAAGGAGATAGAGGTCTACGTGGATGACATTATTGTGAAATCGAAGGTAGAATACGATCATATAACCCATCTCAAAAAGCTATTCGATCGGCTCAGAAAGTATAATTTGAAACTCAATCCAGCCAAGTGTGCGTTCGGAGTACAAGTCAGGCAAGCTCTTGGGTTTCCTGGTTAGTGATCGGGGCATTGAGTTGGACCCAGCAAAGATTAAGGCCATTGTGGATATGCCGGCACCCCACACAGAGAAGGAGATAAGAGGATTCCTGGGGAGAATAAACTTCATCAGCCGTTTTATATCCCACTTGGACTACATGTGAGCCGATTTTTAAACTGTTAAGAAAAGGGGTGTCCCAAGAATGGAATGAGCAATGTCAGAGGGCTTTTCAGACCATTAAGAAACAATTGACGGAGGCACCAGTGCTGGTACCCCCGAAGGATGGGATCCCTCTGTTTATGTATATATCGGTAAATGCCATCGCGATGGGATGTATGTTGGGACAGAAAAATGAGGCGGGAAAAGAGCAGGCCTGCTATTACCTCAGCAAATGATGTAGCCAATGTGTGCAGAATTACACTCCCATTGAGTAAAACCTTTTGTGCCCTGGCCTGGGCTGCAGAAGATTACAGCACTACCTCCTTGGGCATACATACGTACCTGATATCAAGAATGTTCCCCCCGGAAAGATGTTTTCGAAAGCCCCATGCTTTTGTCGACTCGCAAGATGGCAGTTATTGTTACAACAGTTTGACTTGGTGTAAGGTACCCTAAGGCCATGAAAGGCTGAAGTCAATTACAGATCAGTTGGCAGAAGCCCCGGCAGGAGGGATGGAGCCGTTAGAAACGCCTCTCCCGAAGGATATATTTTGGGTATCGTCCGAAAAATGTGATGACGAGGGACAATTCTTATGCTGTATTTGTATGGTGCCTTGAATCCGGAGGGGGCAGGAGCCGGAGCGATCCTAGTCTCTATCACCGGAGAACAAGACCCCGTGGCCACTATACTTCTCTTGGTCAATCATTTTCAAAAACACCGCTGAAGACAAGGGGTGTAGCTTGTCGTTTTCCGGATTGGCCCGTTGACATGGTAGTAAAAAAAAGACTAGCGGTGTTCGGGGATTCAGAATTGGTAATCAGAACTAGCAATCTGGTGTATACAACACTAAGGAGCTTCGGTTACTTCCATAACCAATCGTTTGTGTCACCCACACTTATGCAAGAGTTTCGAAGATATCGCCTTCCGCCATATATCCTCGGGGTAACGAAATGATTTTTGCCGATGCATTGGCGACTTTAGCTCTCCTTACACCACGTGATCAAGAGTAGTGACAGTCCACAGATTGTAGCCATCACCGTAACAGAATGCCCCGGCATATTAGCTAAATGTGGCAGTGTTATCAAACCGAGGTGGTGTTGACAAGGCAGCCCTGGTATCGACGACACCTAAGGGAATATCTGAGAGAACAGATCCCTTCCCGATGCAGGCAAACTCTACCTGGAAAAGGATGAGAATTCAAAAGATGGCGAGTGAAGTTTTACCCTTAGTGCGATACACTTAACAAAAGGGATGCCGGGTTTGGGGACAGTTTGCAATGCGTAGACGAAACGTCAATCCCAAAGATTTCTATGAATGAAAACCATGGCGGGGTGTGTGGGCCACATATGAGTTGGACCGATCCTTGGCCAAAAAGATCTTGAGGACAGGGTCATTATTGGTATAACGACTGAAGGCCGATTGCGACGCATCATGTCAAAACGGTGTTATCACAATAGGTCAGGCGCACGTTAATGTGAAATCCATACAACCTCCCAATGAACTGCACTGGTATGACCTCCCCATGGCCATATTTCGATGTTGGGAATGGATGTAATCGGACCAATAGAGCCCAAAGCGTAGCAACGGGCACATACGATTCATTTTCCGTCATGCACGATTATTTCACCAAATGGTTAGAGGCAGCTTCTTTACCCTAAGGTAACTCAGGAGGTCATACCGTCAACTTACATCTAGGAATAATGTCATTTGCCGATTTGGGCAACCTGAGGTTGTTGGTCCTCCGACAATGCCAAGAAATTAAACAACGCCCTCATGAAGGACTGTGTGCACCAGTTCAAGATTAAGCATCTCAATTCCGTCATTTACCGTCCCAAATGAATGGGGCAAGTGGAGGCGGCCAATAAGAACATCAAAGAAGATCATGGCGAAAATGTCTGCTAATCATCGGGATGGGCCGTATCTTTGTTTACCCCTCACCTTGCTAGCCTACCGAACGTCAACGGCAGTACTTTCTACGGGGGACATTACCCCTTTACGCCTTGGTATATGGAATGGAGGCTGTCCTGCCAGTTGAAAGTTTGAGATGGCGTCCCTCAAGAATAGTGATCGATGCTTCAGATAAGCCGAGGGAGCATTGGATGCAAAGCCGTATACGACACCAGTTGGCCCTAATGGATGAAAGGAGGGGATGGCTTGCTGCTTTTGGCACGGCCAACTTATATCAACAGAGGGATCTCTCCCGATCATTAAACGACAAAAGGATCAGGCCTATATCCCCCCGGACCCCAATTCAAGGAGAATGACCTGGTGCTAAAGAGAGTCATGTCTTGTCCGGACGAAGCCAAGGGGAAGTTTGCCCCGAATTGGGAAGGACCATTCGTGATTAAGAAAGTGCTATCCGGAGGAGCCCTCATATTGCAAGAAATGGATGGTGAGGTATTTCCACAACCCCTCAATTCTGACTCGGTGAAGCGGTTCTACAGCTTAAATCATCAGTTCTTTTTTCCTTTGGGAGCGAACTACGTAGGACCTGATCTCCCAACTTGTGGGGGTACGTAGGCAGCCATCATGGCGCGGTCCGATCCTTTAAAAATAATCCTTTCCCTAACTAAACCAATTTTCGATAGCCAGATAAAACCTTCCTACACCCTCAAAACCTTCCCGAAACCAACTGCCTAACCAGTTTCATCCCAGAATACATACCCTGATCCAACCCAAACAGTTATCCAAAATCTGAGATTCAATCCGACGAAATCAAAAGGTGTGCGGCAATATCTGTCAAATCTCCATCAAGTCTTGAGGAAAGAAAGAAGGCGAAATGTCAAAATCATGGTCAGTTGGATAAAATGATGATCCAATGGATGGCAATGATACGACAAAAGGGGAAAATGACTAAATTTAAATGCATGTCTATATATATAAGACGTTTTATTACAAGATTTCTCTTTTCAATAACTGATGAAACCAACATAGTCTATGCAGGAAATAAAATAATCTACAAATCTGAAACTAGCCGAAGCAGGATGGACAGGGTGGTGGATAGATCTGAAGCATCAGCATCTCCTGCAATCTGCTGCCCCATCATATCAATACGATCCAGTAAAGCAGTAGCTCGGCTGACAGTCCCAAAATGAGCATCTACCACTGCCCTGGTCTGAAATACAATGGCCTCTCTGTCAGCAATGGCAGCATCTCTAGCCCGAATGGCCTCATCTCTCTCGGCAAGGGCGGCATCCCTCTCGGCTTCAGTAGTAATCAGGGCCAGGCGGAGTCGGGAATCCCCAGCGACCCGACTCGGGGCAGAATCGGCTGAGATGGAATGGTCTGTGGTATCTTCTGTGAAAATCACTCCAGAGTCATCAAAGGGCCCAGTCCGACTCAAACTAGCCGAATCCAGGTCTCCACGCAACCACTGTACGTAGGCAAATGTCTGGATGTGACAGCTCGCACTATATTCGGCAAAGATCCTGCGATCCCAACGCTCGTATACCTGCAATAGATCCTCTCTGTTACAGGATGATATAAGGAATCGGTATGCGGCTGCACCCGCGAAGGGGTGTAAATCCTGTGTCTGATCAAACTGCCCCATAACCGCCAGGGGATGATAGGTCGTCACGCCCCTTAACCCAGCAATGGGAATGAAATCCATGCCAGGCACATGAGTCAAGAAGCTCCTGAAGGAGCAATAGCCCGAGTAAACCAATAGAATGAAAGGGGTCCTCAATGATAGACAAAAAATGATGTCCAGGAGGCCACATCAGTACAACTCGCGGGACGAAGCGAAAACTGCGTGGTTATGTTATGGCCGAAGCAAAACCCTTGGCGACGGACTGGCCGATGGGACTAAGATGACTCATGAACCACTTATATAATAAGGTCGAACTCCCTCTGAAGAATCTCCCTCGGAAGGACTGGCAATAATGTGGCCGACATATAGGTATCCGCCAATATCATGGGGGAGAATGGTGTGATCCTCCTGAAGGGCCCCAACGGCCGCAAACAATCCGCATGTCCAAATGATCGGATCCTGCAGGCAAAATACAAAACTGAGATGACACAGGCCATCAGAACGCCCACTCTCAAGGCGCCCCAGCGCTCCTCGGACACGGAAAAATCACCGAAGAAAAGTCGAAAACCGTCAGGTGAGCCAAATCGGTCAATGAAGAACTGAAGGGGAACCATATGGTGCGATGTGATCACCGGCAACAGGACAGCCTTTCGCAAGCCAGTGAAAGTCAAGAATTGACCGGCGCATGGAACCAACTGTGACCCTAGCACAAGGCCTATCCAGGGGCAGGCCGGTGAAGCGAGCATAACTCCTCGAGGGTGGGGGTCAGCTCTACTGTCCCTAACCTAAATACACCTGACGGGCAGGGGCCCCAATAGCTCATAAGACCATCCACAAAGCCCGCTGGCACCCAGAAGGTTAATAAGGACCAAGAATGTCCCAAAAGACCATCTACGATAAACCCTATCTGCTGGCAGTAGACTGTCCAACCAGCGGAAGAGGCTGCCAACCAACCCTGTGGGAGGAGTGGAATCCAAACGAACCACGGCATCTGAGGACGACATCTGTGAAAAAATAGTATCAAAAAAGACTGTACAGGGGTCATTCTCTACCCATAAATAAAAAGCATGCATCATACAGTTAATAATAAAGCAGGTGAATCCCATAAAGATGAAAAGAAAACTGTGCGTAAATAAATAAATGAGTTCAGTACATAGTGCATAAATGAAAAAAGAAATCTAAGCAGGTGCCGATGCAAAAGGCCCTATCCTATCCTGGTCTAAATTAAAATCAGTATCATCTATGAAAGCAGGATCCTCGAACTGATCCCCTGGAGTCGTCCGAGCTCGGAGGACCAAAGTTCATATCAGGGATGTAGGGATGCGCTGTGGCATCAGATGAACTCGGGCCTGCATCATAACCTGCACCGTCAGGATCGTAGGTGTAAGCCTCCTCCGGGGCCCCGACCCAACCCCACCGAATAAACAGCGACAACTGATCTACCTGACGGGTCAATGAGGCGATCTGCTCAGCGTGGGTAGGGGTCCGAACACAGGCAGCCCAATCGGTCATCGTCACCGAGCCTGGAACCATATCTCCAAGAAAGAAAGTGGCCCGAGTCTGAGGACCGATGGTACGGGACACCCACCATGTACGGAAATGCATCACTCGTAGTGGGACCCGTGGAAAGCATCCGACCATCCTCCCCGGCGAGCATGATCTCCGAGGGCTGAGAATCCAGCGGCCAGAAAGTAGTGAAAGAAAGGGAGTGCGGGATGCGGATCTCCCCAGTGACGCATCTGAATGCGCGCTCTCCCAGATACATCACCCAGCCTCCAACACTCTGCAAAGTGAGGCGACGGGTGGAAAGCTCGAACTCCGGGCCGGAAGGATGCCCGTCGAGCAAACCCCACAGTCAGATGCTCGGAGAGGTAGGGAATCCAGACGACGTCGGCAGCCGTGATCAACTCCAGCTGAATAACGACAATGTGCAAAGCTGCCCGACACGGGGACCTCCTCCAGAGTACTGTGATTGCCATCGCCGACCCCGAGGATAAGTGTCCGGGCCCAGAGTAGTGATAGGCCTCAGACATGGCAAGCCGCTCGTAAGCCCAGAACTGTGAATAGAAAACAAGGCAAGGCATGAGTCACTATCAAATACAGAAAAGAGATGAAAGGAAAAGAATACAGTAAGAGAGAGGAGGAGGGGACTCACCAACAGAAAATGGTAAGAAGCCGAGCCAGGCATCAGTCTGTCCCTCTGAGCGTAGACGCATGCCATGGAGGAAATAGGCAAAGGTGAATGACCCCCAGTCATAGTCACTGATGCGATCCACGTCTCTAACCGCTCCCACGACGCTGACGCTGAAATGAATGGTGGAGGAGTTGTTCCCTAGGAAACAACCCCTCATGATCGTCAGGAACAAGCGTCGGAGTAGAATGTCGCGGGTACCCTGATCTGCTGGAATAGGCAGCGCATAGAGACCCCCGACGTGCATCGACAGCCAAGGCACCAGATCGGATACTGCGGGCCTTAAAGACCCGGTCCTCAGCAGCGAAGCCCAGCAAAGCTCGAAACCTCCACAGGAGTGATATCAAGATCCAAGGGGACGCGGGACCCGGTAAACTCAATGCCGGTAATGTACCTCCAGTCCCCATGGGGTCAACACGACCTCGCAGTCGAGGAGATGAAGAGACTGCGTCTGGTGGAACCATCGCTCGGATAAAGCCCTCATGTAACCCCAGGGGCCACTGGCGGGGGATGATAGTGAAGAAATGTCGAAAGCCCCAAGAGTCCACCATCGCCCGATAATCACTGTGCAGGGCCGCGTAAAGGGAGTAGATGTTGAACCAGTTGCCCCTCGGCTGGGTAAACTCGGGTACCTGGGCAATCACCAAGGGGTCAGTCCGGATAAAAGGAGAATGGAGAAATTGAGAGTAAAATCAGAATAGAACTGAATATACCTCGTTAGCCACGAGAGATGCTGAAGGGTGACGACTGAGATCCCGACCCAAAAGATCGGGTATCTGCACAGAGGCGCCAGAAGAAGCCTGATGAGTAGATGGAGCCGGTGCGCTAGAGGATGGCCCCTCTGCCCGTGACCTCCGGAGGGACAGCCTCCTCAACGTCCGGATGACCAGGACGAATGACAGCCTCCGTCAAACGACGAGCCTACGGGTCCGAGGAGGAACAGGAGTGGGTGCAGGCCTACGACGGCGAACACCCGAAGTCCGAGAGGCGGAGGAGCTGCTGGGCGCATCACGATCCATAGCTGGAATAGAACGGGCGAGAAAGAAGGTAAGTTCCCTTTTAAAATTATGTAAGGAACATTCTAAATTTCTAGCCTCATCATATGATTAATGCAACATGATGCATGTCAAAAAAAAAAAAACAAAAAAAAAAAACAAAAAACAATCGGCAGAGTTCCGTTTGTAAAATGGACGTCCCAGGCCTAAGCCAAACATGTTTTCCATCAATCAAAGTCTCAAACAGATCTAAATTGCATTCATATATGTAATTACAGCATGTAATGCATGATTTTATTGCAGAAAAGGAATAACAATATGTGGGACCGCCTCATGAACATAAAATAGGACTCACATAGTTGATACATAGCATGTATATAGGATGGTACATTACATAGCATTGTAAAGCATACATTTTATCCCTAAACATGCCAATAGTAAAATGTATAGCAAAACATTGACGAAATTGAAAAGTGACCGGTCAAAGTGTTACCTGTAGCGTGTAGATCAATCCTACCGGAACAGTTTTTGCAGGAAAGTTGAAAAATCGACAAAAGACCCTTGCGAACAAGAAAAATCGAGAGAATCTCTGATGATTGCAAGTTGAAGTGAGTGACAGATCTGGAGGTGATGCGCGTTGGTTATAAGGCCCGATCTTGGTCGCAGATGTATCTGCGGCTGGCCGCAGATCCATCTGCGGCTGGCCGCAGATCCATCCGCGGCTGGCCCTGATGGGTCCCACCTTGCTCCCTTGCAGCCATTTGACGTGTTAAGTGACGCGATGGGTGACCGGCCGACCGATAACCCGGCCCCCCCCCGACCGAGGAAACGACGATCGACCGGCCGACGATAACCATAACCCGCGATCACGAGAATTGGAAGTTTTCCCCCCCCCGGCGAACGATAAAACCGGCCTCCCCGACAAGATTTCAACCAAAACCGGCGACGATAACCCGGGGGTTTATTAACGAGATGGGCCCCCCGACCCCCGGCGACGATTACCCGGCCCCGGCCCCACCCGACAATTGGGAACGACGAGACCCGGCGACGGATAACCCGGCGATCAAGCGAGGGTGGATGTCCCGGCGAACGATAAAACCGGCTCCGAACAAGGTTAACCAACCGGCCCGACGATAACCCGGGGGGTTTACGAGATGGGTGGGACCGGCCCACCGATAACCCCGGCCCCCCCCCCCCGAAACGAGACGATCGAACCCGGCGACGATAACCGGCGATCCAATGAGTAAAATGGATTTGTTCCCCCGGTCAACCGATAACCCGGCCTCCGAACACAAAGAAATAAACCCAAACCGGCCGACCGAGAACCGGGGGTTTTTTTTACGAGATGGGGCCACGACCGGCGACGATAACTACCCGGGCCCCCCCGACATGAAAACACCGATCCGACCCGGCGACGATAAACCGGCGATCCAGAAGGTTGGAAACAAAAATGTCCCCGGCGACGCATAACCCCGGCTTTACTGCTCCCTACAAGAATAACCAATCCCGGCGAACCCGATAACCGGGGGGGTTTAATGGCGATGGGTGACCGGCGAACCCGATAATCCCCCCCGGCCCCCAGACGCAGAACGATTCGACCCGGCGTGAACGAATAAAAACCGGCGATTCCAAATGGAGAAATTGGGGATGTCCCCCGGCGACCGATAACCGGCTCCTTTATTTCCGAACAAGATAAACAAACCCGGCGACCTAATAACCGGGGGGTTTTTAAACGCATGGGTGGACCGGCGGACGAAACCCGGCCCCCCCGACGAGAACCCCGAATCCGAACCGGCCGACCGATAAACCGGCGATCAAACGAAAAGATGGATGGTTCGGCGAACGATAAATCCCCGGCTCCCCGACAAGATAAACCAACCGTTAACCGGGGGTTACGAGATGGTGCACGGACCGGCGACGATACCGCGGCCCCGACATGACGATCGACCGGCGACGATAACCGGCGATCATGAGGTGGATGTCCGGCGACGATAACCGGCTCCGACAAGGTAACCAACCGGCGACGATAACCGGGGGTTACGAGATGGGTGACCGGCGACGATACCCGGCCCCGACGAGACGATCGACCGGCGACGATAACCGGCGATCATGAGATGGATGTCCGGCGACGATAACCGGCTCCGACAAGATAACCAACCGGCGACGATAACCGGGGGTTACGAGATGGGCGACCGGCGACGATACCCGGCCCCGACATGACGATCGACCGGCGACGATAACCGGCGATCATGAGGTGGATGTCCGGCGACGATAACCGGCTCCGACAAGATAACCAACCGGCGACGATAACCGGGGGTTATGCGATGGGTGACCGGCGACGATACCCGGCCCCGACGAGACGATCGACCGGCGACGATAACCGGCGATCATGAGATGGATGTCCGGCGACGATAACCGGCTCCGACAGATAACCAACCGGCGACGATAACCGGGGGTTACGCGATGGGTGACCGGCGACGATACCCGGCCCCGACGAGACGATTCGACCGGCGACGATAACCGGCGATCACGAGATGGATGTTCGGCGACGATAACCGGCTCCGACAAGATAAACCAACCGGTGACGATAACCGGGGTTTAACGAAGAGGGGTTGACCCAGCGGACGAAATTACCACGGCCCACCCCGAAAACGAGACGATAAAATGGAGTGAGAAAAAAATGAACCCCCAAAGAAACTAAAAACAAACACGTCCAAGGGGGTTTTGAATAACATTGACACCCCTTTACGAAATGCCCTTTGCCTCCATTAACTATCTTATGTTTTTTTGGTTTGCATCAAAAAAGCCCTAATATGTTGTTTTGCAAAATCATGGTAAATGTATGGGTCCCAAATTCTGATGCCACGGTCCCCAATCCCCGTGGGGTATGTATTGTCCCCCCAATTCTTAATGCCAACTGTCATTACATGCCCTTTATTCGAGTGGGTCTATTTTCCTTTTTTTAATTCCTGTTTCCATTCATTTGAAACAATTTACCATAAAACATAGATAAAAGAAGGTTGGGCCAGCTGTTAGACACACCCACAATTTTATTTGCGGCAAACTAATTGTTGTTATTAACTAAAACCTTGACAGGAGGTGGCCCAAATATTCGTCAAAATGGGAATCCGGCCCCCCTTGCGAGAAAAGGCCAAAAGATTAGGAAAAGTAAAAACGGGACAACTCCCCGACGCCACACATGAATAATTTTTGACAGCCAGAAAGTCAGACCATGATAGCAGGGCCTAACTCCCGAAATTTTGGCAATTCCCCGGTAAGGTTGTGGCCGCGCTTTTTCCTCAATGATTTCCCTCGGACTGTTAAAGCAAACGAGCCCTGTTCCAAGCCCCGCAAAAAAACTGACGTTGCGGCACGAAAAATCGAGGCCCGTTGACAACCGAAAAATCGAGAATAAGTCAAAGCCCCGCCCCCAGCCCCGCCGGATTAGAATTCTGCGGCAAGTCGCGTGTGGCGCCCCAGCAACCGGATAAACCAGGAATCCCCAGCACTTAACCCAGCTGGAGTGCGGATGGGAGGCGTGGCCATGTGGCCAGCACCGCAAGGATCACATCTAGCGGCCCCAGCCCGCAAGATTAGATCCTGCGGCATGGCCTACCTGGCCCAGCCCTAATTTATAGGATAAAGCCCATGCTGTATTACGGGCCAGCCATAACAAGGTGGTTTGAGGAAAGGGTTTGGGAGAATTTTGAAAGGAATGAATGGGAGAAATACAGCAGCAAGCACAAACTTCGGAAATATTGAGGAAAGGAAAATAGCATAAATATTTTGCCAAATCAAAAATATGGAAGAAAAGAAGAGAAAAATAAGAAGAGGAATTTAATATTTTCCTTTTTGAATTTGGAATTATATCCCCAAAAGTTAGATTACCATTTCTTCTATTCACAATACATCCAAGTATTTAACATCCATTATGGATAATCCAATTTGCAAGGTGAATCTCCTTTTTTTTTTTTTTTTTGGTGATATCAATTTTTCTATCATAATTCATGTTGCAATCAAAATTAGTTGCAATTATTTCATGTAATTATTATTGGATTTGTAACAATGATATTTAGGGAATTTTGAGGTGAAGTTATTTATTCCATCGGAATAAAACTCTTCCTAATAACCCGATGAAATTCGTTCATTAATTTCTTTGTTTTTGTTTTTTCCCAAGGTGTTATATTTGGTATCAATTCCTTTAATTCGTTATTTTAGGATGTCTTGGTAATTGTTAGATTATCCGGGTCGGTTTATTTTCTTGTAATATCCGATTGTTTGTGTGTGGGGGATACTTGGTTGTGGAAGGCCTAGGAAAGCGACCCCGGGGTCCCAAAGCCGATGATGGACATATCTTGATGTAAGAAGTAGAAATGACGTAGTTTTCATTGTAAATATGTAATCGTTGGGCCTTAAAACGACGCTAAGGCGAGAATCGTTGCTTAAGGCCCCGAAATAGTGAAATTTGTGATTGTTGGCGTTCGGGGACATTTTGATGGCTTACATGCCCATGAATAGCCCCGACGCGTGTTTATGCTTGATTTGATTTTATGACACGAAATTGATTTCAAGGCTAAATGATAAGATTTTCATAAAATCAATCAAAGTTAGGATATTAGAATCACGAGGTTAAAATTTGAGAAATGTTAATGAATGTCGATTCCTATCTAACGAGAAAGCTAAAGAAAGATCGTTTTCCAAAACATCACACAAAATGATTTTATAAATAAAATGATGTTTTATTAAACCGTTGTATATAGGGTTAAAGAGATTCTAGAAATTGCCCATCATTTTATGAAAGCAACGTATAGATCTCGATTCCTATTTAGACGAAGGTTTTAAAACTCTTGTTTTGCCAAAACGACGCTTAATGAAAATCTCATAGTTTTGGACAATTAAAATCAAAACCTTTCTCACAAAAGAATAAAGCTTTCTCGTGTATACCGAAAAGATATTCCGAAGCGTTCTCAAATTAAAACACGATTTTCCCTAAAATCCAAATGACTCTTTCATACAAATTCCCCACAACATTCACATAGGCACACACACACACACACACACACATACACATTCATGAATTAAAGGATAGGAAAGCATCAAGATTGCGGTAAACCGTGTTTCACGGAAGTCGAGGGGTGCCTAACACCTTCCCCTCACTTAAGCAAGCCCCCGAACTCTATGGACCTCGATTCGCAGACCAATTAATTCGGAGTCACACATGAGCCAGCGATTTATAAAAAACGAAAACTCGGATGAGTTGGTACATCCATTGCAAATATACCAACTGGCGACTCTGGTTAATTGGCTCATCATAAAACACGATCTTTCAAAACCCCGTCGACATCAATGCCGACATTTTCCAAAAAAAAATCATTAAATCAAAAGGCTAAAATTGGAAAAGACTAAAAGACCACGCGAGAAGAAAACCCGGCGTCGACACTTCTAAAACCTTATGCAGTATTTTAATTCATGCAAAAAGGTATACATTATTGCAAGTTATTCTTTAAGCTTGAATTTTCCTCCAAGCATGCTTTAAGTGGTCTAATTACTTTCAAAATTATTCCACATCTGTATATTTATTGACATTCGTGCATTTGAATTCGTATATTTAAATTCAGAAATCCATTCATGGTTAAGTCTGAACCCTTGTTCGGTCAGACAATTATGTGAAAAATTATAAAAGCTATCCGAACCAATCAATGGTAAGGATTCTTAGACTGTATGAACACCCCTTTATTTATAGGGGAGTACCCACGTACCGTATATAAGGTACAAATAGCAGAATTAAATGTTATGCATATACATAGGGTAAACGCGAGGCTGATCCCCTCAAGTACGTTATTCTGTAGCCAGTAACCAGAGGGTCAACCAGCTATTGACCTCCTTTGGAAGTTATCGTTCAAAGTCTATTTGACTATCGATTGTTCTAAAAGCATTTAATGTTCTTGCTTCTGATTATTCTATTGTTGAAATTCCTTTAATATCCCTTCATCATGATATATCTTTATTGTTGCACTTTAAACTTGCTGAGCAAACTCGTTGCTCATTCTTGCTATATCATGACTTCATTGCAACTAAACCCGAGACGTCAGGGAAGAACAAAGGAAAGGAAAAGATGAAGTGATAGACTTAATGTAGTAGAAAATAAAATTATGTGTAGTTGACTTCTGTAATATAATTTAATCCCTGATAGCTATTAGGGTATGGATTGTGTATGTGTTAAAGGTTATTTGTATTCTGGGACTAGTAACACCTTGTAATGAACAACGTATGTTTATTTTATTCCGCATTTTAGATACCATATGTTGTTATAGGTGGATGTTTATGTTGGATCGTGATGACCGGATCCGGGTATTTGAAGACCCGAATTTGGGGGCGTCACATAAAGCACCCTAAATAATACCTTACTGCGAACAATATGGATGTAGTAGTGCAAGGAAGAGTCGATCCCACAGAGAATGATTAAATCTATTTTTATACTTTGTATACCAGAAAAGAGGGGTTTTGAATGTTGTTGAATAAAATAAATAAATAAACTAACAACACAAGATAATCTAACGGAATAAATTAGAGAGAACGAGCCTTGAATTAATTCAACTTACACTGATCATTGACTCAAGCATACACAATTAGTACTTCGAATATTCATCGTTAGAATCAATTCACCATTCTGAATTATTCCGCATCTTCCCTTAATTATAGTTAGATAGAAACAAGCGATCTAAATAACCCTAACTACTAAACAATTTCAAATAATCGCTAAAAGTTTAAGTTAATAGATGCTTTAAGAATTAGGAAGACCGATGAAGCTAAACAACACAAGCACAAGCGGTTGCATTTAATTTAATTGAGTATTCTTCCTAAGATATAATAATCTCATGATCAACAGTCAATTATTAACCTTAGTTGCTTCACAAATTAGAGTGACCAAACAATTACGAATTTGATATCTAATTTAGCAGTATATTTCAATGAATAATAAATTAGTTTGCAACCTAACAATTAAACAAATCAATCATGTAATTTAAGCACAGAAGAATAATCAATACTCAAAATAATAATTGAACAATTAAAACCAATTAGATCTCACAGTGTAATAATCCGAGGCTTCCGTCTCCTTAATCCAAGAATAAGAATTTAGTTACACATGACCGTGGAAACACCAAGAATAATAAAGGGAGAAGTTTTGTCGACAAGTATCTAAGCTCTCTAGGTAATCCTCTATTTATAAGCATAAGACATTAATTTTTTTTCATGTAGGTTTCAACTTTCTAGTGGCAATCAACTTCCTTCAAAGAGATCTTCTAGATAGACTTTCCTTTCCTTCATTGGATTTGACTACAACACCAAGATTGTTCCACCTCCTTCGTTCACCTTGTAGGATTTTTCTTGTTTCTTTCCTTCCATGAATAAGAGCATTTAATATTTCTTGATCACCAAGATTTTGACTTTATTGTAATAAAATATTAAATTCTTCAAAATAAAACAAAACATATTAATAAAATAAACCAATATAATAAAAAGGAAAAATATTTAATTGCACCTTAAATAAAAATATAAGAATAATGAGTGTATTTAGGCACAAAATAAATATAAAAGATTAAGTATTAAGGAATAAAAACATAACATATTTTGTTCACATCACCTCACCTATTCGAAATGCCAAGTACGTACGTTAATTTCGAGGACGAAATTTCATAAGGAGGGGAGATTATAAGACCCCGACTTTTATGAAATAAGATTTTATTTTTCTGATTATTATTTTGAATAGTAAAATGTTTAATTGATATAATGTTATAGTTAATGTGATATGTGCAAATTATCTGATAAATAGTATGTCGGAGAATATTCTTTTGGTCGGAAAATATTCTTTTTATCGGGGAATATTATATTCGGTAACGTACGACGGGGCCGAAATAACAAAACATTGGTGGGCCCCACAAGGTCTAATTGTCGGATACGAAAAACGGCTGTATTAATATTTTTATACAAATTGTCAACGGTACTATCATCTGCAAATGTTGAAATACCCGGTGATAAAAGTACTATAAAATGCGTTATTCCACAGTAGCACACGGTATTGCACAGTATTTCATATTATTGATTCAATAATTGATATAGTAGCGATTGCACGACATTTTGATTCAATAATTGTTACAGTAGCATCTGCATAACGTTTCATATTATTTGTCATGACACAATAACTCATATTATTTGATATGATATTATTAGACTAGTTCACATTATTGGCAATGTCTAGAAGTTCTGTCAAGAAAAGAGGTTATTTAATTGCACACCGTGTATACGAAAGGCTCCCTTTTTCCTGGGAATGATCTGGTTATCAATATTGTAAGTGTATAATATTAATTGTGAATAAATGTTGAAAGATTAAAAATGTGTTGATTAAGATAAGTGATGTGTGGTAGTTATTTGTTCAATTTTTAGAGTCTCGCATGAAGCGTTTGTTGTAATTTTGGTTGATTATTCCATGGACCCCACTTGCCAACTTTTCAAACCGACGACAGAAATTTAATTCAGTTTTTGGTTTTATTATTATTATAATAGGAATAAAATAGAAAACTTTTTATATAAAACAGAAACTTTTATAAAGTTATTTGTTTTATTCGATTATTATTAGAAAATATTATATTTTATTCACATTTAAAATTTCATTTCTGGGTCTTCTTTGGTACTGGCGCGGCCGCGCCACTTTTGAATTAGGAATGTGCGCGGCCGCGCTGCAGCGCGACAGCGACTATTTTAGGCTATTGTCCAGCGCGACCGCGCTGGACACCAGAGTCAGATACACAGTTCGCGAATCTTAAAATTTCAGACCAGAAACTCCCAAATTCTTCACCCAATCAACAAATCAACCAAATCCAGACATTCTAGACTTTGTAAAAACAAAACCCAACATATATCCGGCGATTCTAACAACTTAAACAACTTAAACAACCAATTTAGAGGCTCAAAATCAAAGTTAATGCTAGTTTTTCATACTTCAACATATTTAGCGAATCCAACTCCCACAAATTCGTTATTCAACCAAATTGAACCGTTTATCTTCCGTTGTTTTCGTAATTCAACGTATTAACAATATTCACCGTCAATTTTAGATTCTATACACGAATTAACCATCAATTTTAACTCCAAAATAAGCCATAATATACGTAATAAACCAAAAGTCCAATTTCCTTTTCTAACACATGATCTCAAGAATTTGATTATTAGAAACTCAATTATAAACAACCTAGAACCATTTACACCTACTCAAGAACGCATATAACAGATTCCTCAACTAATTGATCATCAATACCAATTACAGAGAAGTAATATTAAGAAACTAGATTATTACCTCTTGATTCTTCTAAATGATTAGAGAAGCTTTGCTTATCCTCTTCTCCCTTATTAGATTCTCACAAGCACCTTCTTCTCAATTCCTCAGAGAAAATTTCTCTCTTAAATTCTTTCTTTCTCTCTTCTTCTCTATTTTCTTAGACTTAGGAATAATAGATGCAAGCCAAATAACTGAAGAGGACATAACATGTTTTACGTGAGTTATCAGTTACCAATCAAGCGTCTCAGCACTTTGGAAAATCAAAGGTTTAGGCCACGTTTGGCCAAACCCATTTAAAACTCCATTCTAATTTATTTTAATAATATTCTTATTGTAAGATACATTTGTCACACTTATATTTAATTAAAATTATTTTCTTAATAAGTCCAATTAAACCTTACTAATAAAATTATAACTTCTATTTAATAAATCATTTTATTTAATAAACCATTAGTCCTCTAATTTAATTATCCAATTAAATTAGAATATTACTCGTGTAATAAAATACGCACCAATTCTAAAATTATTTATCATCAATTTACTTAATATTAACACACTTAATTAAATTATTCTACAATAATTTCCATCAAATATTTATTCGATAAATATTTTAATGTACGAAATTCACAATCGTACTACATTAACATGCTACATTTATATGTAACATATTACTTTCTCATTTTATTAAAATATATATATATATATATATATATATATATATATATATATCCTCATTTAAGTGAATTACTCTCATTATTTATGAAATTTAATTCATAACCATTCCATTGCCAACAATGCATAATAATCAAATTATATTATTTCATAATATAATTTTCAACTTAATTAAGTTAACTAATAATATTCAGTTAATTTCCTCTTCGTAACAATTTCATTTAATTTCTTCAATAGATTAATTAACCATTAAACCTCTTTTTCCCAATACATGAATATATAATTCTCTTCACACCAAACCACATATTTCACAATATATAACACATATATACACATACCCAAACTCAAAACATCTCATAATAAAAATTTTATTTATTAAATTCTTATTTAATAATTTTTAAAAATCGGGGTTATCACATCATTTTCCCCTTATAAGGATTCCGTCCTCGGAATCAAGGAAACCTCCCTTCTTCGGTTTCCATCGAATCTTCTTCAAAAGTTTTATTAGAGAATAACTTCAACGCATTACCTTAATATAGGTTCTATATATTTTTTTATTCCATTTGTTCCTCTCAACAATTCTTGAAGGTTTTTATTTCATAAACTTTATTTAGACTCAAGTGTATTTAAGTATTACATATTCTTTAGCTCATTCATTACCTCTTTCTAAGGATCATCGTCATAAGCTCAATTCATAAACACTCGGGATATTACATTCACCCCTTCTTCTAAGAATTTCGTCCTCGAAATTTTAACTTACTAGTCTTCGTTCATTTGATATATCAAAATAAACTCTATATTAAGCTTTATTCATTTATTAGGTTCCATGATCAAATTTCTTCTCTAAGGATCTTTCTAAGAGCATTATATTCTTCACACCTTTATCTCAAAGTGTTCACATTTTTCTTGATAACTTCACCTTCTTCTCTTTTCAGAATTTCATTTCTTACCTGCGCAATTTACTCATCACTACTTGTCGTACTCTACAACTTACTTCTTTCTAAGGAATATTTTCCTTACCACATTCACCTCTCAAAATAATAAGAATCTTCCACAATTGATCATTAATTGGGAATCGATATGAATAACTTTCAATATTATGTTGAGGAGTTGTAGAGACTTGAACCTTGTCCTAGGTCAATAGATAAATCAACTGTAACCTTTAACAGTCAAAAGACTATGGACCATCCCTTCTCGTACTCCAGGTGATCAACCCTTCGTACTATGTATTGTGCACATACATATTATCGCTATTGCGTAGCTCGGAATTATAGTTCTCGATAACATTTTCCCCCCATTACAGGGTTGGTTCACCTCAGACTTAATACAAATTCCGCACCAGAACAATCTAGTTTGACATAATATTCCAAGAACACTTGAATCATAAACATCTTTCAACGATCGTCTAGCCGAATCAACTAGCTTAGACTTTTAGCAACAATTCGGACATCAATCAAAATATTTTTAGCCAACTCAGTTGGCATATTTTTTTCATAGTTTAAAAGAAAACCAAAATTATTTTATGACGTCATGATACCGTACCGTCTTAATAGTACGTTAAGGATTCCGTCATTTTATAACTTTGTCATGCTATATCATATCATAGTGGGCTAACGATCCTATGATCACATCCAACACCAGGTTCAATTGCATTAATGACTCCATCGTTCAAAATACATTTTGATAATTTCAAATTATTTTTGTCGAGCTGAAACAATTAGCATAGACATATGAATAATAGGACTTTAAAAAAAAATTTATTGGTTCAACAATCTGATCCAATATATATATATTTAAAACACAACAGTGCGAATATCAGCACGATGTCAATAAATTTCGATAATCTAGCATAACTAGAAGATTTGGAATATCTATTTCTCCTTCATTAGTTTCATCTTTCTTCACTACTCCACTATCTAATAATTCTATCTATTTTTGGCACCATTAATGCCTACTATACTGAAAACCCTTAGTTCAATAACTCTTCTATACCTTAATATAATTCATCAAACTTACCACACATTATGAGTTCAGGAACTTGCCACAATAATATGAGTTTAGGAACTTGTCCTAGCAGTACGTAATCCAAGAACCAAATAGAGACTGTCCATATGCTTAGGGGTTCAAAAATATACATACGATTATGAGTCATGAACTTACCATAAGCATGAGTTTTAAGAACCGCACCTAATCTTAATGTCATCCAACCTAATCTTAGTAGTCTCTAACTATCAAATATAAACATGGAACAAGAATCACCTTCTCATCATGTATATATCGATAGTGCGACACCGACATTCCAATGATTACCAATGTGATAAACTAAGTGCAAGCACAAAACCTCTGCCCATACAAAGGTTTGTACAATTTAGACATCACACGAGTCCTCAGCTGAAATCCCACCTAATTCCATCTTGCTCTTAACTTGCTCTTTGCTTGATACGAATGCCTCGTATTTCATCATCCATAACTCCTCGTAAGTTTACCTCGTACTATTTCGTAGTACAATCTCTATATAGCATCATGTTATAACTATTCAATCATTACGGATCATCTGTCATTTTACAACTTAAACAGATCACGTCGTGATCTTATAACACTACAAAAAAATGGGGCTTCAGCAACAACCAATTTTCGTTGCTAAAGGTGTCAAATTTCGTTGCAAAAGGGTTTTCGCAACGACTTTACTGTCGTTGCGTCTTTCGTTGCGCAATGAGCGTTGCTAATTGTTCCGCACAGAACGTATTTTTTTCGTTGCCCAAAGTAATACATTTTGCAACAAAATTTGGCTTTCGTACAGAGACATTGATCCTTTAGCAACAAAATGTATTGTTGCAGAATAATTAAAATTCCGTTGCTAAAAACCCCATTTCGTTGCAAAAGCCTGCTAATTGGCAACAAAATAAACTCTTTTTTTTTGCAACGCCATGCATTTTCATTGCAATTGACACCATTTTGCAACGACAGTTTTTGCTGCAGTAAATTATGAAAATTGTTGCCTAAGCTTGCTTTCGTTGCGGAATATAAACTTTTTAGCAACAATTTTCGTTGCTGATTATATTATTTGACGACATTATGCTGAATCAGCAACGAAAATGTTTGTTGTTGGTTATTTTTCAATAGCAACGAAAGTCGTCGATTAGCAACGACATTATATGTTGTCGTTTCTTTATATGTGCAACGAAAGTTGATATGATTTGCAACGATAAAAAATGTTACCTTTTATTTTTGTATTAGCAACAATATCCTCTCCGTTGTTATTAGGTTAATTTTTCATTGCCAAATATTATATTTTTAATGCTATTAGCAACGAAAATTTGTTGCTAAATGTATAAAAAATTGTTGTTATATTAAAACTTGTCCAATGCTTTGGTAACGAATTATATTGTTGCCAAATCAAAATTTGACATTCTTTTTGTGTACCTGGCTGGCTCAATGTCCCCATTGCAAATAATGGCAAAAATACAAAAAACTAAAATATTATTAACTTAATAAAATCATCCACCACATAATCATTCAGTATCTTTACAATTAACCATCTAAAGCTACCATAGTTCTTCAATCAAAGTATATATCAGCATATATAGAGAGAGTACACTTCATAATTTCGTCCCTTGTCTTCCGTAAATGTAGCACGAAAATTTGATACCCAGTATTGTAAGGTAGGTCGTAGAAGCAGTCTTCCTGCACATATTTAAAAATAATAACAAGTTAGAAAAATGAAGCAAATAGGTCACCAGAGGCACTTAATGCCAAAATCAAAGACAATAGAGTTGCTACGTGGTACTAATGTACACCGTATTGCTCATAAGTAGAAAAAGATAAATAGGCAATCACAATATCTTTTGCTACAAATCCAAATAGAAAAAGAACCTTTAGTGCGACTATATGATTGCTCTGTTACAAGAAAAAATTGGAATCTTAATCGGCCATTTCATGAATTAATTTTAGTAAGCATAGTGGTAAACATATTTTCTGTTACAAGACTTAGATTATTATTATATGTTGACCCCAAGTCAGAATTCAGTCAAATTCAACAACCACAAGCATCACACAATCTTAAATACCATCACACAATCTTAAATAACAATGTTTAGATTTCTATATAGAAAGGACAACAATTATGGAAAAGTTGAGGCTATTAGTTAATGTGGAAAAACTTTTCTTGAGATGACAAATTTCCATAGAGTATATGCCCCAAAGATGCTAGCTATAATCACAGACATCATAGATTTAATTACACATGAATTCGTATTGATTGCTATTATATTATTTATAATCCATGAACAGGTCTATTAACCTAATTAGAAATTAATAAATAATAGACTTTCAGGACAAGATCTAGAAACAAACCAATACCAGCTTTATTGTTCACCTGAGCTGTTTAAACTTTTACGCTACCGTGTGACAATATCAGGGTATCCTGCACCTCAACTTATTGATTTCTGGAGGAACATTATCATACTTGAGCAAAAAGTAACTTGCATTAAGAATTCAAAGTGAATACTTTGACAACAATCTGACCAAATAGAACAATACTTCACGAATTCGCAATTTTACATTTAAGGCTATACAACATAAACAGGCTCTTCAAGTTTGCACGTATGTTGATTAAATGTTCATAATGTAGCAAAATGATTCAGGCTTTTACCAGAACTTCGTCATCGTAGCTGGAAAAAGCTTTAGCCAGATCCTGAATACTGCTCACTATTGCATGATGAACTTCTTTCCCTCCAGTAAGACAAAACCTGCATGTTCAAACATATAGTATCTCATACTGCTGTATGCTCAAACTAGAGAACTTATTTCCACAAATTCCAGGTCAAGCTGCAGGCAAGAATGCAAAATACAAAAGTAAGCATGCTTACCCAAACAATGCTAGAAAAACTTTTAGGGTAATCTCTTTGTCTTGGTCTGCGTAGGGACAGTGAGCTGCACTTTGCCTAGTAATTTGTTTGTTTTTGGTTGGGTGGATACTTGCATCCCTCCCCCTTCATATAACTTCTCTCTTCTATCTATTTTCTCTATCTAAAATAATTTTATGATAGAAAAATTACTAATGTACTACCTCGTCCTCCAACGAATAGCTCAAGTACAAATTTTTACACAAATCAGGAATGTCAAATTAGAGACGGTATAAAATAACTTCTTACTAAGTTATTATACCCTTTTATTTGGTTTTAATACAATACTAATGGACCCCATATAATTATGGCACAAGTATGGGTTACTATAGTCTTTGCCACATCATACCTTTCAGTTTTGTACTTGAGCCATTTTTTTAAGGACAAATTTTCTAGTACGCGTGTCATTCTTTGAGAGACAGAGGTAGTACTTCATACGTCATAGAAAGTTACATGATTCAAATAATAGTTAACATAAGTCATGAGAAAACTTCCTAATACTTCTTTCTCTTTCAATCAACATGTGTTCTTAATCATATTTTAACTTTTTCCATACCTATAAATAATACAAGAAGAAAATTAAAAATATAGATGCATTACATGATTAAATTGGGAACTATTTACCATAGAAAAAAGTCTGTTTCTAAAAGCACTGTATCTGCTAAAACTAAAAGAGATTATAAAGCTATTGAATTTAGTTATTAGATGGTAGACCGAGTACATTAAGAAAAGAAACATACGTACAAATATACACATATATATGACCATTAACATGTTACTCTAACAAACTGAAGTGAGACTTAATCTAAAGTAATACAGGAACACATAAGTGATGTCATATCGGGAATTGAAAGTGTAATTTAGATAACAAGATACTTATAATGGAGGGTTTTTTCATATTATCCTTTAGTTCTTCAGAAGAATGATGCTTGTCGAGACTTTTTTCCTTATCTTCCATGGGACCACCAAATAATTTCTCAGTTTCTTTAAGCGCAATCAACCACCTTCCCATCAGCTGAATTCTTTCTGGGCCTCGACAAGAAACAGAAGCTTCTTCTAATCTTTTAATTGTCGGCCTAAAGCTTTTGAAACTCCGGGCACCTTGAATATATATGTACATATATATACATGTAAAATAAATTTTGTAAACTTGGATGAATTAAATTCTCCCTCCTAAAGTAATTAGATAAGTCAATTGTTTTTCCAAAAAAAATTTATATTTCCCAAAATGAGGTAGCAGTATTATACTTGTGGTGTTTCATCAACTTCAATGTAAAAATAAGGAAGATTAATTCATTCAGATTAACATTACAATATAAAGCTCTAAAGGTGCTACCATTCTCGGACATCACAGAAAGAAAGAAATAATAAAAAGTGACTTACGATAATCAATAATGAGAGGACACATACCAGACAAGAGATCCAAATCATGGGAATAACGTTATATCATAAAACTGTAGTAGCTGGGGTGGCATTCTCTTTTGATTCCCTTCTTATATACTTATACTAGAAGCTAACCCGTGCCTCTGGGACTACGAATACTCATGTAATTATTTAGTACTTAAAGATGAATCTAAATGAAAAATGTGAGTTGACAATGTGAAAAGATTATTTATTTGATGAAAATTAGAAAATTTCTAATCAAGATAGACATCCCACCGAAAATGTAAAGATTGGAAGAATTTTGCCTCAAATTGTATGTACATGCTCATTATTTACTTGTCCATCAAAATTCGCTACATGTTCATTATTTACCTAAAACATTAAATTGACAGGACCAATATATACATGCTCATTATTTACTTGTCCATCAAAATTCTCTACATGTTCATTATTTACCTAAAACATTAAATTGACAGCACCAATAAAAATAATGCATCAGCAATAATGGCAACAGGATTCAGTTGCAAAGCTAAATCTGCACTAATAAAGAGTCATACCCATTTGACAAAATTACAGAAAAGAGAGAGCTTTATCAGAATACAAAATTTGGGGAAATAATGTAACCACACACTAATCTTGATCCCACCAAACTGAAATATTACAAAGAAAAAGTAGCACCATTTATAAACATTTGAAACCTCAAATGGGGAAAACAGATAATAAAGAAATAAAATCATTAACATCATTAAAGAAATAATACATCTTTATACACACTTGCATTTGAAGATAAGAAAAAAAAAGTAGAAGAACTTGTGAAAATGGCCACGCCCCCCAATGGATCTCAGAGAAGTGAATACAAAGAAAACCCCAATACATTGCAAGTAGAACTAATCATATATCTTTCATTGATTATGTTGAGCTCAAAGTCTCACCTGAAAATGCTCATTTTACACATGTATTCTACAAAAATTAGATACCCAAAACCCCTATATAGTCAGTAAAGTGCAGTCAGCTATTGTGACCCAAAAAAGCAGTGAGGATTCTGAAATAATGAACAAAAGCAGATGGGCAAAAAGATAAAAAACAAACAAAACTCAGTACCCACAAAACCAATAAATAGTAAAGCATAGTAAAAACCAAAAAGAAATGTTTGAATAATTAATTTCATTTAAGTTTCAGAATTGATTGAATCTATTTCAAAGTTTCATTTTTTTGTTCTGTCAGAGTAATTTGTAAAAGTTTAACCTTCAAAGTTTCATTTATTGTTGACAGGTGTTATAGAAAGGTGTTGCCTCTTAGGCTTGCGTTGGAAATTTAGTGAAGGAAAATATAGCAAGGATCCCTTGACATCTTAAAGTACACTTCAAAATCTTCCTTCATGTCAATATGAGTACCATAAAAGTCTTCAAGTGAAGATAACAGATGATCTTTATAATTTTTTTTAGGATATCTTAGGTCATAATTACTATAATAACAGAAATTTCAATATATAAGTTCAATGTCAAAATGTAAAGTAATGGACACTTGATACATGTCTAACAGTAGGTCCAATTCCATAACATATTACCTCTATGCTTCTTGCCTCGTGAAAACCACTGCACCATCTTTTAATAATTATTGTAAAGGTAAATGTTGAGAAGCTTAGGAGCATATTCAACAATCTTTTAGTATCCAAACCAATGCAAACTAATTCTGATCATGAGCAATAACATGTGATTGCAAAGTGAAATAAATTAAAGAAAAAATCCAAGGGGAAAAGGTAAGAACTTTCCCTTCAGAAACAAATTTTTCAATTAGCTTACTTTGTCCAAGAGCGTAGCTGGCAATCATCTCTATGTAATACACATTTACTCAACCAATTCTATCCAAACAACACTTAACAATTAATAACTATTCGAGCTTCAGAATGAAGCAAATTGAAACAAAAAGATCGAACAATCAAAGAGCAATTTATTATATAAAATGCCACCGACCCCAAAAGACAAAATACTCCACATTCAAACAACTTACTTTAACCAATTCCCATTCCATCAGAAACAAACAATACTATAATCCAAAATCCAAAAAAAAACCCAACAAATTAAATAAAGTACAATCCAAAACAACTCAAAAAAGTACAAAAAACTACACAAATACTAATCAGTAAACAAATTACATGACATAAGCATTAGAACAACCAATCACGAACACATATGAGAGAGTGTATATACATAAATCACATTAATTGAGAAAGAATAATTACCAGAGAGAGTGAAGAACGGAAAAAAGATAGAGAAAAAGCCCTAGAATTGAGTTGCTTGACTCGGGAGAGAATTTGTTGGGTTTTTTACTAATTAGTATTTGTGTTTCTCTTTGATTCTCCTTCCAATTCAGTTGTTAGCTCTAAGTATTGGCAAGTTTGGTAGGTTGAGAGAAGGAGAGGCTAAGCATGACTTTCTTTTTGGAACGAAAATCCATATCCAATTACCTTTATTTGGCTTACAATGCGATTTTGAAGAAGTTTGGCGCCCTCAGCCACAGCTTGACCGGCTTGATAGACAACGGAATCGGCATAGCTCTTGACAGCACGAGTGAGGTTGTTCTTATTCCCAGCCTCCACCGCTTTATTCACCGACTCGGAGGTGGAGGCTCCGCCGTCGAGGCGTGCGCATTCACACTCGGCAGGGCGGTACTCTTAGGCGGCATTGCTGGCCAAGGAGGCGGCGACAGTAGAGAACTTGGGTGGAGATGGTGCAGATCTAGATCTAGATCTAGATGGAAGTGTTTGTTTGGTGCAGATCTAGATGGAACTCGTCATATCTATTTTTTTTTATTTTTTTTTGGTGTTTGGCAGATGAGTATGGAGAGTTGGGACACGTCATATCTCCTTGCACATCAAACCAATAACTGTCCCCTATAATTTATCATACAAACCCATTTTTTCTCAGTATCCTAATAACATTTAAATTGTATTTTATTATTAATTAGATTAAATTATATATATATATATTCTAATTATATATATTTAAATAAGTTTTCATCATTGTTCAGAAGTAGATAAGGATAATCAATGTAATAAAGTCATTTAAAGTGAAGGGTCAAAATCATTTATTATTCATCATTCGTTGAAGATATGTATATATCTATATTATAAAGTCGACCACTTTTTAGACGGTTGCTTTTAGTGTTAATAATTAATTTGTGTAACTTTGTCACAAAAAAAATGCTCAATAACTCCATCAATAATATTGATATTACTTATCCAAATACTTAAATTATATCATTCAGTTATTCGTAAACGTATGATTTGTACCTCTATGTAATTCTAAAAATATTTATGTATATATATGTATACCAAATATAGTTTATAATTTTAAACTTTAGTTAATGTAATTAAAATGATTAACATGTACCTTTAATAGAATATATACTTAAAATTTTAAAAATTATTTTATATTAATTTAATATCTATCTTTAAAATTAGAAATATTTTTGTGATAATATATCATTGATGCTCTAAGATTTACTTCAAGCAAAGTAATGAAGAATTTTTCCCTAACAAAATAATTATCACTAATTACATATTGTGAATAAAATTTATTTCATAAATAAAAATTTTCTTCATTAGTCCCTCACAAAAAAGGCTTATTTGGGAAGGAAACAATTCACTCACAAAATTTCCTACACAAGAGCCCCAATTTCTTATAGTGAGCACACATATGCATATACTTAAATAAATAATAAAACAAACAAGTAGAATTCAATTATGACTCAAACAAACATATAAACTTTTGAATAATTTTTAATGAAGTATGTTATTAGTAATATAATTTTACGGAAAAAACTAAAAAATATTAATAACATTTTATCGGTCCATAAAATTAAAACAAAAGATTATAACAACTTTCATTAAATTTGTTACTAATTTATTAAAGAAAAATCAAACGCAATCAATACATAACAAAATTTGGCTGAGAAAATGCCAATAGTCTGGAATGACTTATTCTTTTGGCAGTGTACTTGCAAAAATAAAAATAAAAATTAGTGTCTATCATAATTTGTTTCTTCATTATTTGTTGTTGGGATAATACACTTTTTGGTCACTGTACTAGGGTCCGATTTTTATTGTGGTTACCGAAACTTTTTTTGTTACAATCGAATAATTGTACTCTCAAAAATTATAAAATGGTCATTATTTTTAATTTCCGTCCGAAAAAACAGACGGAATGCTTAAAAATTATTTAAAAAAATGTTGCTCATGAGTCTTGAACTCTAGACCTCTACACACTAGAAACCTTGTATTCCAACAAAAGCGACTGAACCAACTACCTATCATGCTAAAATTTATGTAACACTAATATTTAAACCACCTAGCATCGTTTCTATGCATGTGAAAATGAGATAATACACTTTTTGGCCATTGTACTAGGAATTGTAATAATAATAATAATAATAATAATTGTAATAATTATTATTGTATTAATAATAATAAATTTTAAATACTTAAAATGATAATAATAATAATAATAATAATTAAAATACCCTAAAATAATATAAAGGAGTTACAAATTAAATACCCTAAATATAAAATTACATTCAAAGTTTTTTTAACCACTAAATAAAATTTATTTTGTTTTTTTTGTACTAGTCACGTGGGTATCAATGTTTTTCGAGTAAAATTTATAATTTTGACAGATTTTTCTTTTTATTGTTATAGGACTCGATCAAATTAAATTTAAATTTAAGAAAACCCATGGGTAAGTATAAGAATCGATCTAATAAATTACAAAGATGAGTGAACACTTTTTAGTTTCTAACATTGGTAAATGCAGGCATGCAGCAGCATGACTTATTTCATGACTGCCAAATCTATGTTGAAATTTATATCTCAATATATCATCTTTTGTATTTTGTTCAAGTCTTAATACTAACGGGCTTTGCAGGATTAGTACCATAATAATAATAATAATTTTATTATTATTTAAAATTTTAATTATTATTATTATTTTAATTATTATCTTAATTATTTAAAACTTATTATTATTATTACAATAATAATTATTACAATTATTATTATTGTTTATTACAATTTATTATTATTATTACAATAATAATTATTACAATTATTATTATTATTACAATAATAATTATTACAATTATTTTAATTATTACAATAATAATTATTTTTATTATTACAATAATAATTATTTTTTCGCGGGTGGCAGCAATCCAGGCATGGTCTCATGTTGTAGGTGGGACCTGAGAAGGGGTTAAGGGGAAGGGTGGACCAAATCGCCTGATAAGTTAAAAAGCAAGCTTCTGAATCTATTTTGTGAGTTGCGGGATAAAAGGTGTTTGCCACGTGTCATTTTGCTGGAACTACTTGTTAAAACCAGAAGTTATGATTGGTTCAAGTTTTTGTTTTCTTTAGTATTGAAAATGCAGCCGGTGTTCTGTTGCTTGATTAGTGTTTTTGTTCTGTTTCAGTTTGGGCTTTACTTTGGGCTACCAATTTTATAAGCACCACCCGATCATTGTTTTATGTTATTGGGCTCTAGTGTAGACAGTTCTTCGCCCATTTGTTTTGGGCCTCTTGTTCTCTTCGCCCATTACGTGGAGTTTCAATAATATGTTGACATAGTTAAACAGGTTTATTCTAATATCATCAATATTATATGTCCACAAATATGTGATAATTTTAAATTACGACAAATGTTAAAATTTATACGATAAAATAAAATAAATTAGGATGTGTCTTAATTCAAACTTATACAATTATTTTAATTATTACAATTTATTATTATTACAATTATTTTTTTATTTTTACTTTTTATAAATAAATTGAATAAATTATTTATTAGGTGATTGACATTTGAATTCGGATATTTGAATAATTTGTTTATTCGAATAAAAAATAGAAACGAATATTTTCCGCATTTGGACATAATTTTTAAATACTAAATATGAATATTTTTTGACAATTCTCCGAATACCGAATATGGTCTTACAAAAACATGCTTATTGGGATTATCTTAATTTAAGGCAACATTTTAATAGTCGTTGCAAAAAGTTGTATAAAATATGCAACGAAAATAAAAATTGTTGCCAATAAATGTGGTCCATATTAGGCAACGAAATATAGCAACAAAAAAACTTTCGTTGCCCACGATGAGGAGAAATCAAGTGGTTAGAAATTTTGCAACGAATTTCTAACGAATTTTGTTTCCAAATTTTGCAACGACTTATGAATTCCGTTGCAAAAAGTGAAAGCCTGACACAATCTACAACGAAGGACAAGTTTCTTTGCTAAACATACACTTTTAGCAACGACCTATAAAGTCGTTGCCTGCAAAATCATTGCTAAAGCCCCATTTTTAGCAACAAAAACAACTTTCGTTGCCCACGATGACGGGAAATCAAGTGGTCGAAAATTTTGCAACGAATTTCTAACGAAATTGTTTTCCCGCCAATGAATTAGCAACGAAATTTTGCAACGACTTATGAATTTCATTACAAAAAGTGAAAGCCTAGCACAATCTACAACGAAGGACAAATTTTGTTGCTAAACATATACTTTTAGCAACGACTTATAAAGTCGTTGCCCGAAAAATCGTTGCTAAAGGCCCATTTTTTTGTAGTGTTATTCTACAATCAACTCTTCTTACGATACTTTAGTCACGTTGTCTTATGACTACTCAACTCAGGTGTTCCCTGATCTTTTAGCTCTTCAGGTTCTTCTTTGAACCTAATCATTTTATCATAATCTTGTCTCATATAAATTCTCTAAACTCTAGTTGAGTTTATCCTTATCATTTATATCATTCCTATCTTATAGACACCGTCTATTTATTAACACCATTTTTTTATTACTGGAGTCAGGTACTCCTGATTCTCATCTTTTATAACTTTTCAAGATTAATTCTTCTTTAAATCTTCTTGTTTATATATCAATTCCTCCTTTAAGAATCTCTAACTTCATTCATATTGCTCAATATTTTATTCAAGTTTACTACTTGTCATTCTCATCTTCTTCTTATAACATTTCTAGGACTTAACTCATCTTATACATCTACATATGTGCAAAGAATCACTTCTTCATCATACGTATCCATAATTCGATACTCGGTACACATCGAGTCTCTAACAATGTTCAATATAGTACGCTGAGTGGTTTCCCACAAACAACCAACAAACTAGTTTCCCGTCTCGTCTACACTGTCTTTCATAGCGAGTTAGATTGGTTGCTAGTTCGTATTAACCTCCGCTCTCTGAAGGAATAGTTTAGCCCAGGTACCATACATCAACCATTAAAGAGTACGATTGTACCATAATTATACATAACTTATTATTCTCATTTTTTTTAACTCCTCACTACGATTATAGCCTAAAGTACTCCTACCTAAGGTGTATAACCTATCAGCTTTAATACCAACTGTAACGACTCCAAAATTTCAACAATCCAACTCTCGACATCGGTCGTTAATAATACATTAAACTTCTGTTAACTTATCATCATTTGATGACATAATCATTAAAATGTGGAATAATTAAAAACTTTTCTATTACAAACCGTCCTCGTTCCCAAAACTTTCAACCTTTACATCTAAATATCTTAGAATCATGTTAATATTATGATTCGCCTTGTCAAACTTATTATAAAGTTTACATCTCAATACAAACTTTACAACTCAACATAAATACATTTATCAAAATCTTAACATAGTTCAAGTAATAACTTCAACTAAAACATTTAATCTTCATACATCATTTTGATCCATGACATTCAAGCAGCACAAAACATTACCTTAAATCCTTAACCTGCAAAAATGGTTATTTGCAAGAATGAGCTCGACAGCTCAGCAAAATCTAACAGTTTTCATGCTTCACGTAGCACATAAACAACATGCTCATCGTATACATCATAAACATCTGCCTAAACATATCATACATACTATACATCATATATCAAGTAAAGATTGAGTTCCATAACTCAATCAACATTCTTTACTCAATGAATGTAGTCATAAATTGACTTTATCGTTTCATACTTACAACATATGTAACACATCATGCTTTTTATAATCCAGATTTAAAACAGTTAATCATCAAGTTCACGTAACAAATAGGAACTGAAAGACTTGCTTGGCTCGTAGATTACCAATTACCATAAATAGCTTATAATTATCTGTACCTCACATATCCTACACAATATATAATCATGCACAACATTTATTAGTCACATAGCAACACTTAATATTTGTTTGTGTTAACTCTATCTTACATTCCATAACCCTTACTTACCCAATGTATAATATTCAATTAAGTTTGATCGTGTGAACTTCACCTTACACCTCATTACTATTCTTCTTAGGCGACACTCGAAGTTCATTCAAGTGTTTAAGACTTATCAAGACTCCATATTATAAGTCTAATATTCAATAAAATTTATTATAGTTGACTGAAACAACTTTATTTTATTACCCTTCATACATCGCTTCGTTTAACACTTATCATTTAGTTAAGTCATTAAGTTAACCTTCGTCTCATAATCTTTTATACCTCTCTTTTAATCGACGCTTAACATACGTCTTAAACATTATAGCTTGACATTACATCATATTAGATGTATATAGTTCATTAGCCTTATATAAGATAACATCCCACTCATGCTTTGACATAATATAAATAATTAATGTGTCTATAATTTTTCTTTTTCTTTAATCCCTCTCAACATAGATCAAATGTTTAAGGTTTGTTATGATATCATGTTACATGTTTAATTTATTAAGTTCCTTTACTAAACAATTCCTTGGACTGCACATTTAAAATTTTCATTTATGGGTCTTCTTTGGTACTGGCGCGGCCGCGCCACTTTTAACCGAGGAACGTGCGCGGCAGCGCCTATTTTAGGCTATTGTCCAGCGCGGCTACGCTGGACACCAGAGTCAAATACACAGTTCGCGAATCTTAAAATTTCAGACCAAAAACTCCCTAATTCTTCTCCCAATCAACAAATTAACCAAACCTAGACATTCTAGACTTTGTAAAAATAAAACTCAACATATGTCCAGCGATTCTAACAACTTAAACAACTTAAACAACCAATTTAGAGACTCAAAATCAAAGTTAATGCTAGTTTTTCATACTTCAACACATTTAGAGAATCTAACTCCCACGAATTCGTTATTCAACCAAATTGAACCGTTTAACTTCTATTGTTTTCATAATTTAACGTATTAACAATATTCACCGTCAATTTCAGATTCTATACATGAATTAACCATCAATTTTGACTCCAAAATAAGCCATAATATACGTAATAAACCAAAAGTCCAATTTCCTTTTCTAACACATGATATCCAGAATTTGATTACTAGAAACTCAATTATAAACAACTTAGAACCATTTACATATACTCAAGAACGCATATAACATATTCCTCAACTAATTGATCATCAAAACCAATTACAGATAAGTAATATTAAGAAACTAGATTATTACCTCTTGATTCTTCTAAATGATTAGAGAAACTTTGCTTATCCTCTTCTCCCTTCTTAAATTCTCACAAGCACCTTCTTCTCAATTCCTCAGAGAATATTTCTCTCTCAAATTCTTTTTTTCTCTCTTCTTCTCTATTTTCTTAGACTTAGGAATAATAGATGCAAGTCTAATAACCGAGGAGGACATAACATATTTTTACGTGGATTATCAGTTACCAGTCAAGGGTCTCAACAGTTCGGAAAATCAAAGGTTTAGGCCATATTTGGCCAAACCCATTTAAAACTCCATTCTAATTTATTTCAATAATATTCTTATTGTAAGATACATTTGTCACACTTATATTTAATTAAAATTATTTTCTTAATAAGTCCAATTAAACCTTACTAATAAAATTATAACTTCTATTTAATAAATCATTTTATTTAATAAACCATTAATCCTCTAATTTAATTATCCAATTAAATTAGAATATTACTCGTGTAATAAAATACGCACCAATTCTAAAATTGTTTATCATCACTTTATTTAATATTAACACACTTAATTAAATTATTCTACAATAATTTCCATCAAATATTTATTCGATAAATATTTTAATCTACGAAATCCACAATCGTATTACATTAACATGCTACATTTATATGTAACACATTACTTTCTCATTTTATTAAAACAAATATAAATATCTTCATTTAAGTGAATTACTCTCATTATTTATGAAATTTAATTCATAACCATTCCATTGCCAACAAGGCATAATAATCAAATTATATTATTTTATAATATAATTTTCAACTTAATTAAGTTAACTAATAATATTCAGTTAATTTCCTCTTCGTAACAATTTCATTTAATTTCTTCAATAGATTAATTAACCATTATACCTCTTTTCCCCAATACATGAATATATAATTCTCTTCACACCAAACCACATATTTCACAATATATAACATATATATACACATACCCAAACTCAAAACATCTCATAATAAAAATTTTATTTATTAAATTCTTATTTAATAATTTCTAAAAATTCGGGTTGTCACAAGGAGTCTCTTATTCCTTAAATGCGTAAAAGTTAAAGGGATTACATTCCACATCGTCTCTTTGAGATTGAGGGGAATGCCTTTGTGGCTGATACACAGGATGATGAGGAACCTCGATCTTATCGAGATGCTCTATCATCTGCTATAAGCGATAAGTGGATGATTGCAATGGAAGAAGAGATGGAGTCCATGAGGACTAATCAAGTCTGTGACTTGGTTGACCTTCCACGAGAGCGAAAGGTTAGTTGGAATAAATTGGTTCTTAAAGTCAAACGCAAGGCAGATGGTTCCATTGAACGGTACAAAGCTCGTCTTGTAGCCAAGGGCTGTGACGCCCTCAAATTCGGGTACTTAAAACTCGTACTTGGTGCTACACGATACCATTCATACAAACTGCTTATAATAAAAGATAGTAATAAAGATAATAATAATTATTACATCAGAGGTATCTATCCCAGGTACGACGACCTTTAGTATCTTTATTACATGATAGATATTGTATTTATAAAACAAAAGTCTATCTATTACAACAGCCATTGTTAACTACTCGTGTAGCTTTCCCTTGCCTTTGTACTTTCCAGACCCTTCTACGCGTTCTGATTTAGCTGAAAACATTTATATTCAAAACAAGAATGAGCATTCAATTGCTCAGCAAGTAATAATAGTTGATCAACAACGTATATCAAGAAATAAATGTTTTCTATGAAATATTCTTTGATAGCAGAATAAATATTGTAAAGCATCTGAACAATTCTTAAACAATAGTATGACTCGTTTATATTTTTAAAATGATATACTGACTTCTGATACTGAGTGGTCACAAGACCATGAACTTTTATTTTTCTTTTCTTGAAAAGGTTCTATCAGAAAACCATCTGTGAACCGTCTGGTCTTACGGGCACGGTGGGTGATCAATCCGTTATACCCTGTATTGATCAATACTATCTATAGAACAACACTTGTGTTCATCGTCACCGTCCCCAGGACGCAACATAAATTTTTCCCAAGTTAGGGATGTTCGACTCAGTCTAGAGTCCAACCCAAAAACAAAATGGATGGACAACTTGTGACGCCCCCAAATTCGGGTCTCCAAATACCCGGATCTGGTCATCACGATCCAACACAATCTTCACCTTTAACAACATATGATATCTAAAAGTGCGGAATATAATAAACATAAGTTGTTCATTTAAGGTGTTACTAGTCCCAGAATACAATTAACCTTAATCAAGTACATCAACCATACCCTAAGTAACTGTTAGGGGTTTAAATTACATGAACAGTAATTAAATTACACATGATTATAAAGTCTGCTACAAGGGATCTATTGTTTCATCTTTTCTTTTCCTTTGTTCTTCCCTGAAGTCTCGGGTTTTGCTGCAATAAAGTCATGATATAGCAAGAATGAGCAACGAGTTTGCCCAGCAAGTTTAAAGTGTAACAATAAGAATATATCATGATGAAGGGATATTAAAGGGATTTCAACAATAGAAAAAATCAGAAGCAAGAACATTAAAAGCTTTTAGAACAATTGATAGTCAAATAGACTTTGAACGATAACTTCCAAAGGAGTCAATAGCTAGTTGACCCTCTGGTTACTGGCTACAGAATAACGTACTTGAGGGGATCAGCCTCGCGTACCCTATGTATATGCATAACATTTAATTCTGCTATTGGTACCTTATATACGGTACGTGGGGTACTCCCCTATAAATAAAGGGGTGTTCATACAGTCTAAGAATCCTCACCATTGATTGGTTCGGATAACTTTTATAAATTTCACATACTTTGTCTGACCGAACAAGGGTTCAGACTTAACCATGAATGGTTTATAAATTCCTGAATTTAAATATACTAATTTCAAATGCAGGAGTGCGAATGTCGATAAATACACAGATGTGAAATAATTTTAAAAGTAATTAGACCACTTATAGCATGCTTGGAGATAAAATTCAAGCTTAAAGAATACTCGCAATAATATATACCTTTTTGCATGAATTAAAATACTGCATAAGGTTTTAGAAGTATTACTCAAGGTAAAAAGTTGGGTAAGGAAGAACTTGCAATAATGTAAGGAGTTAGGGTTAGGACTTGCAGAAATCAAAGTTCGGGATAGAGGACTTGCCTGTTTTCTCAGCTACAGATAAATTCTAGCTTTAATTAATTGATCTCGAGTGACCTATCATTGGATAAAGTCGGCTTATCAATTATTATAACATGATTGTATCTTGGCACACTTTATTATACTATTTACTTAGCAAATAAAGAATTCACAACCTATAATCAATTACCATTTAACATTAGGTAAACGGAAATTTATTAATGACCCTTAGCTATAATAATAGATCATGGTCACTCAATTCATTTCCTTTAATAGTATCTAGGTATGGTTTAACAAACTTTATTTATTATCTATAAAATAAATTTATTTTGGTTTAGAGATGACAGAAACCATTGATCATTTATTCCGTTTACTCTTAATTACCATTACCTTAGGGGTAATTTAGTAATTATTAACCTTGTCTCTTATTCAACATTGATTAAATACCTACTGTATTAATCCTACCCACACTTAATATATTTAGTTAATACTTAAGTGTTTATTATCATTATTTATTAAGGTCAAAATAATCTTATAAATTTGTACTTAATCATTATTTCATTAATGATTAAGTAATCGTTATCCTTATTAGCTTTATTCATAATTAGTATTAACTAAATAGTTAGGTATTTATCATCTTTATCTACCATTTATTTGGAAAATGATAAATTATCTTATTAACTTTATTCATACTTAATTTTTATTATTATTAAATAATAATTGAATATTTATTTATTATTATTTATAGTAAATAATAAATTTTATTAACTTTATTCGTATTTAATTATTATTATTATTAAATAATAATTAAATATTTATTATCTTTATTTATTATTTATAAATAAATAATAAATAATTACTTTATTATGTACGTCAACTAACTATTTTTATTTGTGCATTGTTATTACCCAAAATAAATAACCATAAATCATTACATCTAATTACTATTAAATAACAGTTAAATGGTTATTATTCATAGTTAACATAGTAGACAGTCTTATTATTATTCCATCCATTTGGACAATACTTGCAACTTATGAGCCTAACAGCTTGCTGGATTCACAAGGTAGGCAGTTCACAAACGGACCATCACAAACATTATCACCAACAGATTATGTGCAATATATCGCATCCAAAATCCATCCTTATATCTTCTGGCCATTTATGGCACCCATACACAGAATTCCCAATTCACAGCAATAAAATTCCTACATCAACACAAGGGAACATTTTACAGCAACATATCCCAATACCAAATTCTGATTCGAAATGAACCACACAATACAATACAGTGTATAATTTCACCAACACAACACACTCGGCAGCAATTTATCAATAACCCAATACAAGAAAATTTTAGTTTAATACCATACACACAGTTGGCAGCACAAATTTGAGTACGAAAGAGGAAAGTTATACAAAACCAACTAAGAACTATCACAGGGGTTTGGTAAATCCTACGGCTATACCTTGATTCCGTTCGACTTGCAGTCCTCCTCCTCCTCCCAAAATAGCTGACGAATTGGGACATTCAGCGTTGCTATTCTCAGTGATTTCTCCCTCTATTAAACTCGCTTCCCAAATATATTTATTTATTTATATATATATTTTTTTTTGTTTTAAACTCCCAATCACAGGAATCGGTAAATTTGGTTTAGGGCAAGGGGTTCCAATTTATAGAGGAGCTTTTACCCAAATTGGTTCATGTATTACCTAAATTAGCCGGTCAAGGACCGATGGTCGGAGGAGAGGCAGCGACTGACGGCTCTCTTCAAGCCTTGTCATTCACAGCTAGCACCGGCCGGAATCTTGAGCCGTGTGCGTCACCCGTCGCGTCGCCGGAAGCCCGGGACCCTTGGTCCGTTCGTGGTCGGTCGGTCTTTGCCCTCAATTCCGCCCCGAACGTTGTGCAGTCCGCCGGTCGCTATGCTTCATGACGTCGCCGGCCTGACTTGGTGTGACTTCCCCCTTCTATCTCTCTCCCGTCCCGTCCAACCGATTGGAAACCTAGGGTTTGCTAGGTTCGGCTAAGTCTTGATTGAAGTGATTGGGGGTTGCTTGGTCTGTAAATCCCCAAATTGGTTTTGCTGTGTTTGAAGCTCTTCTCAGACGAATTGCCGGTTGTCCTTAATTAAACCAAACGGACCCAATCTCGGTTACCAAAAGAAATGGTTGACCCGGCTGGAAAGGTTTTTGGGCTCAACCCAATAGGGTTGAGTCGGTTGGTTAAATCAAAAAGGGCGGCCCAAAGGAAAATAAAAGAAATGTGATTTGGGCTTAAATCAAAATAAATAAGAGCAATGGGCCCATCTAATAAGGAAAATTGACCCAATTTAAATTAACCATCTTGTATTTCTGACATTTTAAATTAAATAACTACACCAATAAATTATTTATTTAAAATAGTTAATATAACTATAATTCTTTATTCGAATTATTTAATCTGATAATAATAAAATTATTTATTTCCTTATCTTAATTTCTCTTGCCAATCAAGTGCTAGGGTTACCTCATTCATTTATTCAACTTATTAGTGAGCCCCTTTATAGCAAAGAAAATTTATTGGAACCTATTTTAGATATAATTAAATAATAGTACCCACATGGACCCAATTAAATTTATAAAATTATATAAAATGAATTTATTTATAACAATAAATTTGGTACAGTGTTTAAAATTTTCCGGACCTTACATCCTCTCCCCCTTATAAAAATTCCGTCCTCGGAATTTCAATCTAAGGTTACTCGAATAACTGAGGGTAATTTGCTCTCATCTTTTCTTCGAGCTCCCACGTGGCTTCTTCCACCGCGTGATTTCTCCAGAGAACCTTCACCGAGTGAATGATTTTATTCCTCAGCCTCTGCTCTTTTCTATCCAGTATTTGAACAGGAATCTCCTCGTACGATAAATCTCTCTCGACTTGAATTGGTTCATAGGAGATAACATGTTTGTAATCTGGCTTATACGGACGCAACACTGATACGTGGAACACGTTGTGGATGTGCTCAAGTTCAGGAGGTAATGCTACCTCGTATGCCACTTCGCCTATTCTCCTCAGAATCTCGAACGGTCCTATGAACCTAGGGCTCAATTTACCCTTTTTCCCAAAACGGATCTTCCCTTTCCAGGGAGATACCTTCAGAAACACAAAACTTCCAACTTCAAAGTCTCTTTTCTGGCGATGTAAGTCGGCATACTTTTTCTGACGATCCTGGGCTGCCACTAACCGTTGTCTTATCACTTTAATAATTTCCACGGTTTGTTGTACCAATTCTGGTCCCAACAATCTCCGCTCACCAACTTCATCCCAACACAACGGTGTTCGACACTTCCTTCCGTACAATGCTTCGTACGGTGGCATACCAATACTAGCGTGATAGCTATTGTTATAAGAGAACTCTACCAGGGGCAAGTGATCGTCCCAGCTACCACTTAAATCCATCACAACTGCCCGGAGCATATCCTCTAGAGTCTGAATTGTTCGCTCACTCTGACCATCAGTCTGAGGATGATATGCCGTACTCATTCTTAACTGTGTTCCGAGTCTCTCCTGTAGGCTTCTCCAAAAATTTGACGTGAAGCGCGGATCCCTATCAGACACAATAGACACCGGCACTCCATGTCGTGATACTATTTCCTTCACGTAAAGTTTCGCCAACTGTTCTAATTTGTATCTGATCTTGATCGGTAGAAAGTGGGCAGACTTGGTCAAACGATCTACGATCACCCAAATGGCGTCTAGACCCTTTTGAGTTGTCGGGAGTCCTACCACAAAATCCATAGTAATGTGCTCCCACTTCCATTCTGGAATCTCCAAGGGTTGCAACAATCCGCTCGGCCGTTGGTGTTCAGCCTTGATCCGTTGACATGTTAAACACCGGCTGACGAACTCTGCAACTTCCCCTTTCAAATGCGGCCACCAATAATGTTGACGAAGATCTTGATACATCTTGGTGCTACCTGGATGTACCGAAAACCTTGTATTATGGGCCTCCTGCAAAATTTCTTCCCTTAGGTCCGGTACATAGGGTATCCAGATCCTTCCCTCGAATCTCAGCAATCCTGCGCTGTCAACCTTATACTTCGAGGCTTTTCCCTCCGATAACTGTTTCTTAATGCCAATACATTCCTCGTCAAATTCTTGAGCCTCCTGTATCTTATCCAGTAGAGTTGGACCTACCGTCACGGCGAACACCTTTTCGTCCACCTCCATTGGATACCTAACTTCCAGCTCCAGACGTTCAAAGTCCCGTATCAATTCTTCCTGGACTGTCAGCTGCATCAACTTCACCTTGCCTTTCCTACTTAAGGCATCGGCCACTACATTTGCTTTGCCCGGATGGTACAGAATTTCACAGTCGTAGTCTTTGATCAATTCCAACCATCGGCGCTGCCTCATGTTCAGCTCCTTTTGAGTGAAGATATATTTCAGACTTTTGTGATCTGTATATATCTCGCACTTCTCCCCATATAAGTAGTGCCTCCAAATCTTCAAGGCGAAAACTACCGCTGCCAACTCCAAGTCATGAGTCGGATAACCCTTCTCGTAATCCTTTAGTTGTCGTGATGCGTACGCCACGACCTTGCCGTGTTGCATCAGTACACAACCAAGACCCTTGTGTGATGCATCGCTATACACTACGAAACCCCCAGTATTGTCCGGTAAGGTCAACACTGGTGCTTGGCTGAGTCTCTTCTTCAATTCCATGAAACTCTCCTCACATTTCTCCGACCAAACAAACTTAACTGTTTTCCTGGTGAGATTGGTCAACGGCGATGCTATCTTTGAAAAATCCTGGATGAATCTCCGATAGTATCCCGCTAATCCCAAGAAACTCCGGATCTCCGTCGGCGTCTTCGGCTGTTCCCAGTTGATCACTGCTTCTACCTTTGCTGGATCCACCGAAACACCATTCTTGTCTATGACATGACCCAGAAACTGTACCCTTTGCAACCAAAACTCACACTTAGAAAACTTCGCATACAACTTCTCCTTCCTGAGGGCTTCTAATACAATCCTTAAGTGTTCAGCATGCTCCTCCTCTGTCTCCGAATACACCAAGATGTCATCGATGAATACGACTATGAACTTATCCAAGTACTGCTTGAATACTCTGTTCATCATATCCATAAATGCTGCTGGTGCATTTGTCAATCCAAAAGACATTACCAGGAACTCGAAGTGTCCATAACGAGTCCTGAATGCAGTCTTCGGAATATCTTCCTGTCTCACCTTCAGCTGATGATAGCCTGTTCTCAGGTCGATTTTTGAAAAGTACTTCGCTCCCTTGAGTTGATCAAACAGATCGTCAATTCTAGGGAGTGGATACCTATTCTTAATCGTAACTTTGTTCAACTCTCGATAGTCGATACAAAGCCTCATTGAACCGTCTTTCTTCTTTACAAACAGAACTGGCGCCCCCCACGGGGACACGCTCGGTCTGATATAACCCTTATTCAACAGTTCCTGCAGTTGCACCATCAATTCTTTCATCTCTACAGGTGCCATTCGATACGGCGGCTTCGATATTGGTGCGGTTCCCGGTGCCAAATCGATAACGAACTCGATTTCCCTGTCCGGCGGCAGTCCCGGAAGCTCTTCGGGAAAGACATCGGTGAATTCTCTCACGACTGGTATTTGACTCATCTCATCCCCTACTCGACGAGTATCAACCACATGGGCCAAATAACATTCGCAACCCTTCTTGAGTAATCTCCTTGTTTGCATCATAGTAAGACAACAAGATTGGCTTGGTGGCTTACTGCCGTAAAATACTACCTTCGACTTATTAGGAGTCTTCAGGTGTACACACTTTTCCTTACAATCAATAACTGCTCCGTGGGTTGATAGCCAATCCATTCCCAGGATTACGTCGAACTCTCCCAGTCGAATTGGTATCAAATCCACATTGAGCTTAAATCCTCGCAATTCAACACAACAATTCCTATGAATGCAGTCTATGGGGATAACTTCCTTGTTTGCTACTTCTACGTTCATGGGATGCTCTAACTTTTCACAAGGTACATGTAACTGACTAGCAAATTCTTCGGAAACAAAAGAACAAGTAGCACCCGAATCAAATAACACATATGCATTTATATCATTGATTGGGATGATACCTGACACCACGTCCTTGGATTCCATTGCATCCTGGACTGTCATGTTGAACGTGCGGGCTGTTGGCCTGTTGGCTTGACTGGCTGGTGCCCCATAGCTCAGCCGGTTATTGTTCCCGCTGTTGTTGTTGTTGTTGTTGTTGTTGTTGTTTCGGTTGCCACTCCCAGCGTCGCCCTTCCTCTTTGGACAATCCTTGATCTGGTGGCCAGATGATCCACAGGAGAAACAACCTCCCTTTGGTTTGTTCTGACATTGGGGAGCCATGTGCCCCGGTTGCCCGCATTTGTAGCAAACGCTTTTTCCCTTCATACACTCCCCCGTGTGGTTCTTACCACAATTACTGCACCTGCCGGGTTTTCTTGCCTCCCCTCCAGACGGATTTCCTCCGGGTTTATTGCTCCCGAAAGATTGGCTCTCACTCCATTTCCGTTTATTGGGGTTGCTGCCCCCGCTGCTTCCTGCCTTAGGGCCCTCATGTCCCTTCTTCTTCTCGTGATTGTATTTGGCCAGGGCCTCACTGCCACCCTCTGCAATGATTGCCCTCTCCATCAATTCTGCAAATGTTCTGATTTTCAATACCGCCACAGAACGGTATAACCATGGTTTCAACCCCTGCTCAAACCTACGAGCTTTCCTTTCCTCTGTGCTGACTTGGTGAGCTGCAAACCGTGCCAACTCATTAAACTTAGCTGCGTACTCAGCCACAGACATGTTTCCTTGTTTCAGTTCCAGGAACTTGATCTCCATCTCCTGCTTCATGCTCTCTGGAAAGTAATTTTCCAAGAACATTTCCTTAAAACGATCCCAAGCGACAGTGCCTTCTTCAACTCGGCCCCGATTGGCCTTCCACCAATAGTTGGCTTCTCCTTTTAGCATGAAAGTGGCAAAACTTGTTTTCTGTTCCTCTGCCACCCTTGCTACTTCAAAGACCTTCTCTATCTCTTCTATCCAGGTCTGCGCCTCGATTGGGTTAAGAGTTCCCTTGAACTCAGGTGGTCCGACCAATTTGAAATCTTTAAAGTTTGCCAGATGATGCGCTGGCTCGGCTGCTGCTTGAGTCACTACAGGTGGTGGTCTGGATTGCATAGCCTCGGCCAGCATTTCCGCGAACATTCTCATTGGGTTGGTTTGGTCTCCAACCTCACTTTCTGACTCTTCGACCTGTCGGTTACGTGGCCTTCCCCTTGGCATGGTTTAGAATAAGGAACTGATGACTTTTACCTATAGATTCACATTTTACATCGTATGTTATTGAAATAAACAATTAAAGGTAAAATATTTATCAACACATTTGATTTAAGTGAAACATCTGCATTTATATTCATATACCACCGTTTGTTACAATACGAAACCTGTGGCATACTGCTATAAATGCGCCACTGTGTCCTATTCATCAATAACCCTTCCCCCTAGACAAAAGTGGGGAATCCTAACCTTCCATCCCTCAAAACACAAAAGTTGGGGTTTTAACTGCTACCCCAATCATAACAACAAATATAAAGTTTCATAAACAAACATGAATATGTCCCTAACATAAACAAAAGTGGGACTGACTGTACTAACAACTAAACAACCATCCTATCCCATCACTATACATCATGACGGATCCGAGCCTGCTGGCCAGAAGAGACTGCTCCATCCCCGATCCTGCGGCGAACAGAGCGACTGGACTCCCCTATCTCAGTCCGGGGTCTACGGTAGGCTGCATCCAAGGCATGCCCCAGGGTCTCTACCCTCACTGCCCTGGCCTCTAGCTGGTCCTCCAGCTGATCAACCCTCCTGGCCTCCCTGGCCCAGGCCTCCCTGACGCGCATCCTCGCAGCCACCTCCAGTCCGGCCTCAAACCTCATGGCCTCCTGTTTCGCCCTCAGGTGGGCGATCTGCAGATCCCGCTGCTCCAGTCTCTCCCTCAACTCAGCGTTTCGGGCCACTAGCTGATGTAGCAGTTGTCCGACCTGCTGTGCTGAGGACTCGTAGCCCTGCAGCTGTACCTTGGCCACCCCTAAGTCGTGCTCGAGCTGGTAGGCCAGGTCTCTATACTGGTCCTCCATATACTGATGGGTCTGGTTCTGCTCCTGCAAATGAGCAATCTGACCCTCCAGCTCCTCGGTCCTGCTGGTCAGTCCCTCGATAATATCGTCAGCAGTGGATCCCATGCCATCCACATAAGTAGGTGGCTCCTCCCCCTCGGTCTCAGGGTCCTCCTCCTCTGGGTCTTGACTGCCCGACCTCATCACTCTACCCACAACGGGCTCCGGTAACTCCCTCTGGTAATCCTCCTCCGGCTCGGACTCCTCTAGCGGTACTCCTGGGGCAGTAGGAGCATACCCCACCAGCTGTTCAGCAACTACTGGGATGTCTATAAATACCTCCTCCTCCTCACGGGCTCCACTGGTCCCTCCTATATCAGCCATCCTACAAACACACAAAAACTAACATTAGTACAACAATAAAATATATTCATTGAAGAAATGAAGTTATATTTCATTGGGTACTACTCGACTCGATGAATTCCCCAATTCATCAAAACCACATATGATAAATCTCCTCGATTTATCCCCTAACACTCAATACGAGTTTACTATGAAGGTTATAACCTAGGTTTCGCGATCCTAAAGTTTATAACCTACAGCTTTGATACCAACCTGTGACGCCCCCAAATTCGGGTCTCCAAATACCCGGATCTGGTCATCACGATCCAACACAATCTTCACCTTTAACAACATATGATATCTAAAAGTGCGGAATATAATAAACATAAGTTGTTCATTTAAGGTGTTACTAGTCCCAGAATACAATTAACCTTAATCAAGTACATCAACCATACCCTAAGTAACTGTTAGGGGTTTAAATTACATGAACAGTAATTAAATTACACATGATTATAAAGTCTGCTACAAGGGATCTATTGTTTCATCTTTTCTTTTCCTTTGTTCTTCCCTAAAGTCTCGGGTTTTGCTGCAATAAAGTCATGATATAGCAAGAATGAGCAACGAGTTTGCCCAGCAAGTTTAAAGTGTAACAATAAGAATATATCATGATGAAGGGATATTAAAGGGATTTCAACAATAGAAAAAATCAGAAGCAAGAACATTAAAAGCTTTTAGAACAATTGATAGTCAAATAGACTTTGAACGATAACTTCCAAAGGAGTCAATAGCTAGTTGACCCTCTGGTTATTGGCTACAGAATAACGTACTTGAGGGGATCAGCCTCGCGTACCCTATGTATATGCATAACATTTAATTCTGCTATTGGTACCTTATATACGGTACGTGGGGTACTCCCCTATAAATAAAGGGGTGTTCATACAGTCTAAGAATCCTCACCATTGATTGGTTCGGATAGCTTTTATAAATTTCACATACTTTGTCTGACCGAACAAGGGTTCAGACTTAACCATGAATGGTTTATAAATTCCTGAATTTAAATATACGAATTTCAAATGCAGGAGTGCGAATGTCGATAAATACACAGATGTGGAATAATTTTAAAAGTAATTAGACCACTTATAGCATGCTTGGAGATAAAATTCAAGCTTAAAGAATACTCGCAATAATATATACCTTTTTGCATGAATTAAAATACTGCATAAGGTTTTAGAAGTATTACTCAAGGTAAAAAGTTGGGTAAGGAAGAACTTGCAATAATGTAAGGAGTTAGGGTTAGGACTTGCAGAAATCAAAGTTCGGGATAGAGGACTTGCCTGTTTGCTCAGCTACAGATAAATTCTAGCTTTAATTAATTGATCTCGAGTGACCTATCATTGGATAAAGTCGGCTTATCAATTATTATAACATGATTGTATCTTGGCACACTTTATTATACTATTTACTTAGCAAATAAAGAATTCACAACCTATAATCAATTACCATTTAACATTAGGTAAACGGAAATTTATTAATGACCCTTAGCTATAATAATAGATCATGGTCACTCAATTCATTTCCTTTAATAGTATCTAGGTATGGTTTAACAAACTTTATTTATTATCTATAAAATAAATTTATTTTGGTTTAGAGATGACAGAAACCATTGATCATTTATTCCGTTTACTCTTAATTACCATTACCTTAGGGGTAATTTAGTAATTATTAACCTTGTCTCTTATTCAACATTGATTAAATACCTACTGTATTAATCCTACCCACACTTAATATATTTAGTTAATACTTAAGTGTTTATTATCATTATTTATTAAGGTCAAAATAATCTTATAAATTGTACTTAATCATTATTTCATTAATGATTAAGTAATCGTTATCCTTATTAGCTTTATTCATAATTAGTATTAACTAAATAGTTAGGTATTTATCATCTTTATCTACCATTTATTTGGAAAATGATAAATTATCTTATTAACTTTATTCATACTTAATTTTTATTATTATTAAATAATAATTGAATATTTATTTATTATTATTTATAGTAAATAATAAATTTTATTAACTTTATTCGTATTTAATTATTATTATTATTAAATAATAATTAAATATTTATTATCTTTATTTATTATTTATAAATAAATAATAAATAATTACTTTATTATGTACGTCAACTAACTATTTTTATTTGTGCATTGTTATTACCCAAAATAAATAACCATAAATCATTACATCTAATTACTATTAAATAACAGTTAAATGGTTATTATTCATAGTTAACATAGTAGACAGTCTTATTATTATTCCATCCATTTGGACAATACTTGCAACTTATGAGCCTAACAGCTTGCTGGATTCACAAGGTAGGCAGTTCACAAACGGACCATCACAAACATTATCACCAACAGATTATGTGCAATATATCGCATCCAAAATCCATCCTTATATCTTCTGGCCATTTATGGCACCCATACACAGAATTCCCAATTCACAGCAATAAAATTCCTACATCAACACAAGGGAACATTTTACAGCAACATATCCCAATACCAAATTCTGATTCGAAATGAACCACACAATACAATACAGTGTATAATTTCACCAACACAACACACTCGGCAGCAATTTATCAATAACCCAATACAAGAAAATTTTAGTTTAATACCATACACACAGTTGGCAGCACAAATTTGAGTACGAAAGAGGAAAGTTATACAAAACCAACTAAGAACTATCACAGGGGTTTGGTAAATCCTACGGCTATACCTTGATTCCGTTCGACTTGCAGTCCTCCTCCTCCTCCCAAAATAGCTGACGAATTGGGACATTCAGCGTTGCTATTCTCAGTGATTTCTCCCTCTATTAAACTCGCTTCCCAAATATATTTATTTATTTATATTTTTTTTTTTTTGTTTTAAACTCCCAATCACAGGAATCGGTAAATTTGGTTTAGGGCAAGGGGTTCCAATTTATAGAGGAGCTTTTACCCAAATTGGTTCATGTATTACCTAAATTAGCCGGTCAAGGACCGATGGTCGGAGGAGAGGCAGCGACTGACGGCTCTCTTCAAGCCTTGTCATTCACAGCTAGCACCGGCTGGAATCTTGAGCCGTGTGCGCCACCCGTCGCGTCGCCGGAAGCCCGGGACCCTTGGTCCGTTCGTGGTCGGTCGGTCTTTGCCCTCAATTCCGCCCCGAACGTTGTGCAGTCCGCCGGTCGCTATGCTTCATGACATCGCCGGCCTGACTTGGTGTGACTTCCCCCTTCTATCTCTCTCCCGTCCCGTCCAACCGATTGGAAACCTAGGGTTTGCTAGGTTCGGCTAAGTCTTGATTGAAGGGATTGGGGGTTGCTTGGTCTGTAAATCCCCAAATTGGTTTTGCTGTGTTTGAAGCTCTTCTCAGACGAATTGCCGGTTGTCCTTAATTAAACCAAACGGACCCAATCTCGGTTACCAAAAGAAATGGCTGACCCGGCTGGAAAGGTTTTTGGGCTCAACCCAATAGGGTTGAGTCGGTTGGTTAAATCAAAAAGGGCGGCCCAAAGGAAAATAAAAGAAATGTGATTTGGGCTTAAATCAAAATAAATAAGAGCAATGGGCCCATCTAATAAGGAAAATTGACCCAATTTAAATTAACCATCTTGTATTTCTGACATTTTAAATTAAATAACTACACCAATAAATTATTTATTTAAAATAGTTAATATAACTATAATTCTTTATTCGAATTATTTAATCTGATAATAATAAAATTATTTATTTCCTTATCTTAATTTCTCTTGCCAATCAAGTGCTAGGGTTACCTCATTCATTTATTCAACTTATTAGTGAGCCCCTTTATAGCAAAGAAAATTTATTGGAACCTATTTTAGATATAATTAAATAATAGTACCCACATGGACCCAATTAAATTTATAAAATTATATAAAATGAATTTATTTATAACAATAAATTTGGTACAGTGTTTAAAATTTTCCGGACCTTACACAACTTTATCAATTCTAGAAAAAATTTCAAGACTTATTGCGAAAAAATTAAAATATTCAAATCTTGTGTCTAGCCGGAACAAATGGCTTACATCTTCATCACACTGTAAACGAATACTGAATTTCATCAAGTACTCATGATCTTACCTTCATCATTTTTCGAAGCTGATTGGAATAAAATTATATAATCTTATATTATTCATGAATAATTGCGAGACATTAGCTTGAAGTAACAAGTTGAGTAAAACTTGCTTATATATATGTAATCAAGTTCAGGATAATTGCTTACAGTGAACAAGGCTAGAATATTTACTCAAGTAAGTGAACTTATTTGAAAGTAAAAGAATTTGAGATACTTGCCTTGTCTGTTGAGTATTGTAATAAGATTCAGCTATATTTGCTTTTACAGATCCTACACAATCATAATTATATGAATACATTAGCCATGTATCATAACATATAACTTATATAGTTATATACTAAATATCCACATTGGTTACCTCATTAGCTTATGTTTTGCTTTTTGAGAACTTTTGTATTGTTTTCGAATCCTTTAACCTTTTACTTATGATAATCACTTTTCGTTTTCCTGGACTTCGACGTGTTTTTAGTATGTAAATACGTTACAAATTCAGTTTATAACCCACTCATAATGTAATATATGAGTATTCTATACTTCTTATACCTCTCGTACATGTACAAGGTGACTTCATAATGTATGTTATGTATTAAGTGCAATAATAACTTGTACAAACAAATTATAGTTTCCGTAGCAATTTATAACTTTATTATTGTGCATTATCACGTTAACTTTTATCGTCTCTCAATATAAGGCTAAACAGCCCCTTGAAGCCATAATAGCCCTTTGCTTGACTTAACAGCCCCAAGCTTAGCTTTGAATTCAATTTGATTTATCCAATCATCTTAGTTAACAACATAATATATATAAATAGTACTCAGCCCCAAACTTTGCTTAGTTTTCAATTTTTATGCATTAATTCTTATTGTAGCATTTTATCAATCATATTGTGGGCGTAATCTAAATTCTCAGATTTCATTGCATTTTTGTTCGTAGTCTAACCCAGATTTCACCACGGAAATCTCTTATTATACTTCCATAAAATCTACATAACACTTCCTTCTCACAACATCCCAACCAAGCATAGCAATTAAAATAATACGAAGTATTATTGAATCCATTTTTTTATGAACATAACTAATAACAACTGACTTACCTCTCGGTTGATGAATCCTTTTTAATCTCTTGCTCTAAGCTTTAGTTTGTTGGAATTTAATCCTTCTCTTGACAATTCCTGGCTTTAATTCTCTTTTAATATTAGCTAATGGTTTCAACTTTTGAGGAACGGTGATTGTCATTTAGAGAGCTTAGTTTTGCTAACTTGTGAGGAAGGGTGGTTAAGCTTGCAATTGGTTTGGGACGGAGGAGATTGATAGTGAAAGGAAGACTTTGAATTTTGTTTCTAAGCCTCTTAGCTATTCCTAATCAGATAGTAGACTAGCCTCTCTTACTCCTCAAATACATGGCTTGGTGTCTCTTTTGCAGCCTAATTGCTATACACCTCATGCTTAATGTATCTAGTTATCATACACCTCCTGCTTGCATTATAAAAGACTCAGCAACTCTTTTGGTTTAATACCTTAGTATACTTGCATTAGTATATAATATATATACATATATTACATATATATATATATATATATATATATATATTACAGTACATATTTACGAATATACATATATTACATATATACATATTTTACATACATTATACTTATAATACATAAATTAATTTATGTATTATATTTACTTAATCCTTTCAATAAAATGAAACTATTACATTAGATAAAATAATACATTTTGTGAGACGAACCCACTATATTAAAATAAATAATATTCAATTAATTATTTTAATATCATTTATATAATGAATACTTTTAAATTTTATATGACTAAATATAATTATCCCCTTCCTTCCATAAAATGTGTTCAATAATTTATTTATATATTAAATATATAATTTAATATATATATTCCCCTTTACTCAAATTATAAATTTTAATTCATAAGCTTTGATACCAACATACATATAACATCTATGTTGGACATTATATTACTAATATACATACATTTAACAAAACATCAAATATTATTTTATCATTCATGTTATAATTATTATTATAACATAAAAATAACTATCATTATTAATTAAATAAATTTCATTATTTAACTAATTAAAACAAACATCTTAATTCACTAATTTATCAATTAATGAATTATTTATTCATTTCATCATGTAGCTAATTTCAGCTAACTCATTTAATAGTTATTAAATATAATTCTTCAAATAAATGTATACTTTCACAGTTATTATACACATCTAATTCATCACGAAAAATCACAGCACAAAAATATTTATGCAGTCAAACACACTTAACATATCTAAAAATAAGAAATTTATTTATTATTTTTCTTATTTTAATAATATCTGAATATCCAGATTGTCACATTCTCCCCCCCTTATAAAGATTTTGTCCTCGGAATCGCAAAATAAAACTAGTCAAACAAATGAGGATAGTTTTTTCGCATTTTCTCTTCTAATTCCCACGTTGCTTCTTCAGCATTGTGGTTCCCTATAACACCTTTACTGAGGGTATGGTTTTATTCCTCAAAACTTGCTCTTTCCTATCCAGTATCTGAATAGGAATTTCCTCATACGTTAAGTCCTTCTGAAACTGTATAGGTTCATATTATATCACGTGTTTATAATCTGGCTTATATGGTCGTAAGACCGACACGTGAAACATATTATGAACGTGTTCTAACTCTGGAGGTAATGCTACTTCATAGGCTACCTCGCCGATTTTTCTTAAAACCTCAAATGGTCCTATAAAACGAGGACTCAACTTTCCTTTCTTTCCAAATTGTATCTTTCCTTTCCACGGGGATACTTTCAGAAATACGTGCGATCCGATGTCAACAGCCTATTCTGTCTATGTTGATCTGCGTACTTTTTTTACCGATCTTAAGTTGTGATAAGTCGCATACGTATTAACTTTACAATTTTTGCAGTTTGATGCACCAATTCCGGCCCTAGCAAACGACGCTCTCCTACCTCATCCCAACACAATGGTGTTCGGCTTTGACTCTTTGACATGTCAAACACTTACTGACACATTCTGCGACTTCTCTTTTCATGTTCGGCTACCAAAAATGTTGTCGAAGGTCTTGATGCATCTTTGTACTTCCAGGATGAATCGTGTACCTTGAGCAATGGACCTCTTGTTAAATTTCTTCTTTCAGCTCCGGTATGGACGGAACCCAAATTCTTCCTTCAAATCTGATTATTTTATCTTTATCAAGTTTAAACTTAGTTTCTTTTCCTTTGGAAATCTTTTCCCTTGGCTTCTCACACTCCTCGTCTTTGATTTGTGCTTCTTTGATTTTATCCAACAACGTTGGACCACTTTCCATTTTGTATAACTTTCCTTCCGACTCATGCAAAAACTTTACTTCTAGCTCCATTATCTCCATTACTGTTATCAACTCATCGTGAGTTGTCAACATCATCAACTTTTCTCGACCTTTTCTACTTAAAGCATCTGCCACTCTATTTGCTTTTCCGGGATGATAAAGAATTTCGCAATCATAATCCTTGATCAGCTCTAACCATCTTCTCTGTCTCATATTCAACTCTTTTTGTGTGAAGATATATTTCAGACTTTTATGATCTGTATATATCTCACATTTCTCTCCATACAGATAATGCCTCCAAATCTTCAAGGCAAATACTACTGATGCCAATTCTAGATCGTGAGCAGGATATCCCTTCTCATAATCTTTCAACTGTCGTGATGCGTTAGCAATGACTTTCCCATGTTGCATAAGCACACACCCTAGTCCTTTATGCGACGCGTCACTATACACAACAAAATTCCCTGTTTCATCTGATAATGATAACACTGGCACTTCACATAGTCTTTTCTTGAGTTCTTGAAAACTTGTTTCACACTTCTCCGACCATACAAATTTCACGGTCTTTCTTGTCAAATTAGTTAATGGGGTAGCTATCTTTGAAAAATATTGAATAAATCTCCGATAGTAACCTACTAACCCTAGGAAACTACGCACTTTAGTCGGTGTCTTGGGTTGTTCCCAATTTATTACTGTTTCCACTTTTGCTGGATCCACAGATATACCATCTTTGTCAATCACGTGACCCAAAAATTGAACTCTCTCTAGCCAAAATTCACATTTAGAAAATTTTGCATACAACTTTTCTCTTCTTAGTGTTTCCAATACTATTCTCAAATGTATTGCATGATCATCCTATGTCTTGGAGTAGATCAAAATATCATCTATGAATACTACCGCAAACTTATCCAAATACTGCTTGAATATTCTGTTCATCATGTCCATGAATGCGGCTGACGCATTTGTCAATCCAAAAGACATTACCAAAAACTCGTAATGACCATATCGAGTTATGAATGCTGTCTTTGGAATATCTTCATCTCTTACTTTCAGCTGGTGATATCCAGTCCTTAAGTCTATATTTGAAAAGTACCTTGCCCCTTTCAACTGATCAAATAGATCATCGATCTTGGGTAATTGATACTTATTCTTAATTGTTACTTTGTTCAACTCCCTATAATCGATACAAAGTCTCAACGATCCATCTTTCTTTTTCACAAATAATACTGGTGCTCCCTATGGTGACGTACTTGGTCGAATATACTTCTTGTCTAGCAGTTCTTGTAATTGTATCATCAACTCTTTTATTTCCACTGGAGCCATTCTGTATGGTGCCTTGGATATTGGTGTTGTACTAGGCACTATATCAATAACAAATTCAACTTCTCTATCTGGTGGAAGACCTGGTAGATCATCTAGGAAAACATCTGTGAATTCATTTACTACTGCAATCTGATTCATATCCGCGCCTACTTGTTGGGTATCCACCACATACGCTAGATATCCCACACAACCCTTCTGTAACAACTTCTTCGCTTGCATCGTCGTCAAACAACGAGACTGCCTTCGACTGCATTGTAGGTTTGAGGCTTACTAACTTCTTTTGGAAATCTATCACCGCTCCATGATTAAATAACCAGTCCATTCCCAAAATTATGTCGAACTCTCCCAACTATATTGGAATTATATCTATGTTCAACCTATGATCTCCTATCTTAATGCAACAATTCGTATAGATATGCTCTACAAGAATTACTTCTTTATTGGCGACTTCTATGTTCATAGGGGTTTCTAAATTTACCAAAGGCATATTCAAACGCTTAGCAAATTTATGTGATACAAAAGAACAGGTTGCTCCTGAGTTAAACAACACATAGGCATTTATATTGTTGATCGGAACGATACCTGAAACTACATCTTTTGAAGCAACTGCATCTTGCACCGTCATATTAAAAGTTCTGGCGGTTGGTCTATTCTGCGGAGCTGGTCCTGTTGTAGTTGCTTTCCCGCTACTATTGCCCTTATTACTGTTTCCTCCATTTATTCCCTTCTTTGGACAGTTTCTGGCCAAGTGATCCACTGACCCACAAATAAAACATCTGAAAGTCTTTCTTGGATTGGGGCAGTTAGGAGAGATGTGTCCCTCCTGCCCACACTTGTAGAATACCATCTTTCCTTTCAGACACACTCCAGAATGATTCCTTCCACAGTTTTTACATGGTTCAAATTTCTTCTTTTGTTGATTCTCCTGAGTATTTCATGTATTTCCCACATTGTTCCATTTCCTTTTCTTATGATTTCCACTTCCACTACCTGTTTCCATCTTGATTGTTCCTTCCATCTTTCCCTTATTTTTCTTTTCTTTGTGGAAACGACTCATTGCTTCACTTCCTCCCTCTACAATTATTGCTTTTTCAAGGAGCGCACCAAAAGATTCAATCTGTAGAACCGACAACTTGTTGTAGAGCCAAGGTTTTAGGCCTTGCTCAAATCGCCTTGCTTTTCTTTCCTCGGTGTCCACTTGATGTGGAGCAAATCGTGCCAACTCATTAAACTTTGCTGCGTATTGTGCTACTGCCATCTCATTTTGTTTGAGTTCTAGAAATCGTACTTCCATTCTACATTGCATACCGGGAGGGAAATAGTTTTCAAAGAAAATCTCTTTATATCTTTCCCAACTAATCACACCTGCACCGGCTCTGGTCTTGTTCGCTTCCCACCAGAAATTTGCCTCCCCTTTCAGCATGTAGGCAGCGAATGAAGTTTTTCGTTCATCGCTCACCCTCGCTATCTCAAAGGCTTTTTCTATTTCTTTAATCCAAGACTGAGTCTCTATAGGTTCAATGGTTCCTTTGAACTCCGGGAGTCCCACAGTTTTGAAATCTTTGAAGTTAGCGATATGAACTGCTAGTGGATCTACATTTGCATTAGGTTGATGGGGATTCCTATTCTGGAAAGCTCCCATCAACAAGTCTATAAATTGTTGCATCGGGTTTTCTTGGTCTTCATTTCTATTTCTATTCTCAGTTTCTGATTCTTCGGTTTCATTTCTCTATGTTCTATGTATTTCTCTTCCTCTCCATTTTGGTGGCATTTTCTGTTTAATAGCATCTATTATTATTAAACAATTTCTTTATTTTTAAGGCATTCTGATACAATGCTTAATAATAACACTTAAAACAAAACATATTTAATCATCATTTTCATATTAAACATGTTTTTTTATAGCATTCATTTGTTATATACAACTTTTTCTCGTTTAATATTATTATTAATTATTAAACTAATAAATGTGTCAAACAGTTTCATTCCATGCTTAACACGCAACCATTTTAAAACATATTTAATATTATATTAAACATGCTTCTTTTTACATCTGAACTCTGTACACATCTTTTCTACTAGCCCATCTGGCTACTTTCTTACATATAGCATTTTACTAGCTATATTCTTTCTATCGTTACATCAAAAGATTTTTCATTCCTTAATCCTTAACTATTAGCAAGTTAGGATTCTCAAAAGGTATCCCATTACTATAACAAAAGATGGGATTTCTAGTTCATACCTACATTACCAACTATTTACAACATATACACAAATATGTACACATATATATAACATTGTTTTACAAACAAACTTCTCTTCTAAGTGTGACCAATAGTAGTAGTGTTCACACGTTCCTCTTCCGTGATGGCTATGACACGTGCACGAGAGATAGACTGACTGAACTGGCCTATCTCCCGTGGATAGTCCCAAACTGCTTTCTGTACACGTCCCATGGAATTGGTGTACGCATGGTTCATTGCATTTATTCTTTCCTTACAATTTCTCACCTCATTTTGGAGTGTACGAACATGTTCCTCGAACATCTGCTGCTCTTGGATCTCTACATCTCTAATATTATTGAAGTCGTGGAACTCTACTTGCAATTCATGCAACCTAGCCTCATAATACTGGGCCCTATCTTCTGTTGTCTGAAGTCTGTTAGTTAAATCCAGATTTTGGTCCATTAGTTGGTGAACCATTGCCCCTAGTTGTATCAGGGCATCATCTGTCTCAGGGTTATCCTGTTCCTCATCTGACTCAATGTTTATAATTTCAGGCTCTACATTGGCCTCTAAGGCCTCTACCACCAATAACTCTTCCTCTACTAATAACTCTTCCTCGGGATCTTCTTCAGGGTCAGACTCAGAGTCACTAACTAATATCACCACCGACACTTGCTCTGGTGTTGGCTGTGGTACAATAGGAGGTGGAACTATTTGCTCCTCAGGTTCTACTGGATCAAGCTGAATTTCTTCTCTGACATCTACACATAAATAAACAACTTGATTAATACATAATACAAGTTATTGATACACATAACAAATAACAGTGTTGTTTAAGTAATGTTTTTATTTCATTTGCTGATGAATTTCCGCAATCCATCTTCTTTAGACTCTATATGAGTAATTTATTTTCTGCCTGTCTGATTTGCCTAAGGTTATAGTGTGACGCCCCCAAATTCGAGTACTTGAAACCCGAACTTGGTGCTACACGATACCATTTCTTTGAGCGGAAAAAAATAAAATTTACAAACTTAATATATACATATCAGAGTTGTCTAATCCCGAGTACGCAACCTTTAAGCATGTTCATTACATGATAGATAATAAATATTATCACCTTAATAAAGTCTAACTATTACAAACAACACCTGGTATTCTATTCTTTGAGCTTTCCTTTTCCCTTGTCTTTGCCAGAGCCTTTTGGTCTATCACCCTTAGCTGAAAACATTTAAGTCAAAGCAAGAATGAGCATTCAATTGCTCAGCAAGTAATAACAAATATAATAATGCGCTAAAGAAGTAAATGTTTTCTTTGAGGCCTACTTCTACCACGAATCAATAGTGGTGAAGTCATTTGAAGACATTCTTAATAACATATTAAATCGTTTTAAAATTTTTGAAACAACATATTTACCATGAATGCTGAGCGGTCAGTAGACCACGAACTTTTATTTTTCATTTTCGAAAAGGTTTAAACAGATTTTCATCTGCAAACCGATCTAGTCTCACGGACATGTAGGGTGATCAGCCCCGTTATGTCCTGTATTGATCAATACTGTCTGTTTGAACGCTAAACGCATTCACTCTGTTCGCCTTGGGCACAAAAACATATTCCCCTTTTAGGGTTGTTCATACTCAGTCTGGAGTCCTAACTAAACAACTCAGTTGGACGACTTAAACATAACTTTTAGTATTCAACAATGTATTTCGAACTATGTCTAGCCGAGTCAAATGGCTTAGACAGACTGTAAACCATAATACATGTACTGAAGTTCAATAATAAATAACAAGATTTGTCATATCAAAGGATTTAAGTTCAATAGTTCTTGTGTAACAACAGTAGTTTATACAAGTGGGGACACTTGTATAATGAAGGGTAATAATGAGATATTAATAAACAATAAATGAATGGAGTACAATTTCACAATGTAAGAATAATTGCATAAACGAATCATGACAGATATGAATAATTAACAATAATTATTCACGAGCATGCTTTGAAATTGATAACTCATGATGAGTTAGGAACTAATCACAACATATACCTGTTCGCACAAAATAAAAGTAGTGCATAAGGTTTAGATACTTGCCTACACATATCCAATTCATAAAGTAAATGAAAAGGTAAGATACTTGCCTTGTTCGCTGTTTACTGCTACACAATATAGCTTAAGCTTTTATCTTTAATACGAAGTCCTATCATCAATAAAATTATTCTTTTAATTAGAATAATACAACTTAACACATAATACTGCTTATTTGCAGTCATCATACAACTTAACACATTGTCACATATTCATAACAGTCATTAAAACATTTAAAAACAGCTATCAGGTCAAACTATGTCCATTTGGTTTGAGTTCGACACTATTTCGATGTCCTGATTGCATTATCGGAAAATAAACAAGTTTCTTTTTAATGAAACTTTGTTCAAGAACTTAAATATCATCTTAGATAATTTGTTTATCAATTGCAACATTTTTCCAAATATTAAAATCATTTATAATGATTTTTCAGTCATTAATAGCATTTATAATGATTTAATAAATAAATAATTTCATTATCATTAATATTCAAATAATTAAAATATTAATGAACTACATGTCAACACATTAAAAGTTATTTATTATAACATAAAAATATTTTTAAAACATTAATATTACCTTTAAATGTTTTTTAAAGTATTAAAATCATTTTTAAATAATTACCATTAATATTAAAATATTAATGTAATTCATGTCAAATATTTAAAGTTATTAAATATAACTTAAAAATATTTTAAAACATTTTTATTGCCTTTAAATGATTTTTAAAAACATTAAAACCATTTTTAGATAATTTATTTAATATAAATATTAAATAAATTAATTATCATTAATATTAAATATTAATGAAATTTTTATTAAAATATTAAAAGTTATTTAATATAACTTAAAATACTTTTTTTTAAAACATTAATATCATTTTTAAATGATTTTTGAAATATTAAAATCATTTTTTATCTAATTTATTTAATATAATTATTAAATAAATTAAATATCATTAATATTTAAATAAATTAAAATATTAATGAAATTTATGTCAAAATATTAAAAATTAATTTTTATAACTTAAAATAATTTTTAAAACCGTTTTATGAATTTTTAATATTTATTTACTATTTATTTCTATTTATTTAATTAATATAATTAATTTTTATTAAAAACCGTCGCTAAAGGCTTTTAGCGACAAAAAGTGTCGCTATAGGTGTTCTTCAGTTCATGAAGAACACCAAGAACAACCCAGTCCATGTCTAGGAAGCTACTTTGAGCGTTAATAACTTGAAATCTGGACATGCTATGGTCGTGATTCTACTTTTAGATTGTTAACCTACTGGCATACTACGACTACAAAGCTTTAAACACATCAAACCATTTACAGATCAAGATCTATGGCCTCTGACATTTGACTGTCAGACCATGTTTTTAACTTAGAAAATTTTCTGGGTTTTCCAAAAAATACAACTTTCATGATCGATCAAGGACTTTTAAGCTTGCATAACTTTCGATCTAGACATGCTATGATTGTGATTCCACTTCCAGTGTACTAACCACATAACATACTACATATAAGAACCTTTAAACACAACAAATCATTAACAGGTAAAGATCTACGGGGTCTGACATTTGACTGTCAGGCCATTTTTTACACTTTGAACAATTTTCTTAAATCTTCAATTTCGTGCATCTAGATGTTATGGATTCATGATATAACAACCCAGATCATTAAATAACATAATATACAACATATTTAAACACAAAAACATAAAATTTATCTAAGCATACAAGATCTAGCTTAGGGTTAGGGTTTTGTACCTTTTGAGCAATTTTTGATTTTTTATTCTTATGATCTGACTTTGGTTAGCTGGTGAGGTGTTTATGGTTGATATTCAGACAAATTTTAGTGAGAGAATTTCGTGGCTAGAGAGAAGGGAGAGAAAGCTTGGTTTGGTTTGAATAAATGAGTGAAGTTTTCTATTTCTTTTTCTTTCTTTTCTTCCAATCCATTGATCCATTGCATCTGATGTAGCTAGCTGGCAAGATTCGGCTGATAGAGAGGATTTGAACATGTGAGAATATACTAGCTTGATGAGTCACAAGATTTTGGAAGATTTGAGAAGATTTTACAATCTTTCAATATCTTTTAATAAAAATAAATACAAAAAGGGTATTTTAGTAAACTAATAAATAATTTTAAGGGTATTCTTGTCCCATACACATGATCTAGGGTTTTAATCAATAGATTTGAACCCTTAATGCTTACCCAATAATTTTTGGGTTTAAGAAAATTAACTTAGGAATTAAATAAAAATTTAATTAATACATAATAATTCAAAATTAGGGTTTTTAATGTAACTAGGGTTTTATAATTTGAAAATTAGGGTTTCTTGATGTTGTTAGGGTTCCCAAAATTATAATTTAGGGTTTTTCACTCAATTACATTATTCACATAATATCCATACATGCAAACAAAATAATTAATTAACTACATTACATTTAATACTTAAATTACCTAAAGAAAATAATTTCTTATTATCCCAAATACATATATAATTATTATAGCAATAATTATATTTAGTATTTAATGTCCATAATATACAATCAAATATGAATATAATTACCAATTATATTCCATATTCAATTTACCTTAATAGAATAAATTATTAATATCCATAAAACCAATATACTTTCCTTATTAATTATAATTATAACAATAATTATATTAATCATTAAAATTCATATCCATAGACAAAATTTATGTTAGTGATCAATAATCACACTTTACATCATAAACCATTCTTAGTTAAGTTAAAATAATTAACTTAACTAATCTTGATAAATTAATATAATAAAATAATAATTATTTCAACAGTTTTAAGAATCATTTATTAAAATATAAATATATTATTTAAATAATACATCGATCGTATTTTCATGAAAACTAAATAATAAAACATTTTTATTACAAAATTAATTTATTATATAATTTATAGTAAATCATAAATTCTTTTTCCTTGCATTCCAACACTTGCTTTACTATATAATAAAATAGTTTTATTATATATAAAAAAAAATTTATTCGTAAAATTTCTTATTTAATTATGTCAAAATTTTAGGGTTATTACATATAGCCCAAGTTATCCCATCCTAAGGTTTCTAACCTACAGCTCTGATACCAACCCGTGACGCCCCCAAATCCGGGTACTTAAAACTCGTACTTGGTGCTACACGATACCATTCATACAAACTGCTTATAATAAAAGATAATAATAATTATTACATCAGAGGTATCTATCCCAGGTACGACGACCTTTAGTATCTTTATTACATGATAGATATTGTATTTATAAAACAAAAGTCTATCTATTATAACAACCATTGTTAACTACTCATGTAGCTTTCCCTTGCCTTTGTCCTTTCCGGACCCTTCTACGCGTTCTAATTTAGCTGAAAACATTTATATTCAAAACAAGAATGAGCATTCAATTGCTCAACAAGTAATAATAGTTGATCAACAACGTATACTAAGAAATAAATATTTTCTCTGAAATATGCTTTGATAGCAAAATAAATATTGTAAAGCGGCTGAACAATTCCTAAACAACAGTATGACTCGTTTATATTTTTGAAATGATAAACTGACTTTTGATACTGAGTGGTCACAAGACCATAAACTTTTATTTTTCTTTTCTTGAAAAGGTTTTATCAGAAAACCATCTGTGAATCGTCCGGTCTTATGGGCACGGTGGGTGATCAACCTGTTATGCCCTATATTAATCAATACTATCTATAGAACAACACTTGTGTTCATCGTCACCGTCCCCAGGACGCAAAATAAAATTTTCCCAAGTTAGGGATGTTCGACTTAGTCTGGAGTCCAACCCAAAAATAAAATGGATGGACAACTTTATCAATTCTAGAAAAAATTTCAAGACTTATTGCGAAAAAATTGAAATATTCAAATCTTGTGTCTAGCCGGAACAAATGGCTTATACCTTCATCACACTGTAAACGAATACTGAATTTCATCAAGTACTCATGATCTTACCTTCATCATTTTTCGAAGCTGATTGGAATAAAATTATATAATCTTATATTATTCATGAATAATTGCGAGACATTAGATTGAAGTAACAAGTTGAGTAAAACTTGCTTATATATATGTAATCAAGTTCAGGATAATTGCTTACAATGAATAAGGCTAGAATATTTACTCAAGTAAGTGAACTTATTTGAAAGTAAAAGAATTTGAGATACTTGCCTTGTCTGTTAACTATTGTAATAAGATTCAGCTATATTTGCTTTTACAGATCCTACACAATCATAATTATAAGAATACATTAGCCACGTATCATAACATATAACTTACATAGTTATATACTAAATATCCACATTGGTTACCTCATTAGCTTATGTTTTGCTTTTTGAGAACTTTTGTATTCTTTTCGAATCCTTTATCCTTTTACTTATGATAATCACTTTTCGTTTTCATGGACTTCGACGTGTTTTTAGTATGTAAATACGTTACAAATTCAGTTTATAACCCACTCATAATGTAATATATGAGTATTCTATACTTCTTATACCTCTCGTACATGTACATGGTGACTTCATAACGTATGTTATGTATTGAGTGCAATAATAACTTGTACAAATAGATTATAGTTTCCATAGCAATTTATAACTTTATTATTGTGCATTATCACGTTAACTTTTATCGTCTCTCAATATAAGGCTAAACAGCCCCTTGAAGCCATAACAGCCCTTTGCTTGACTTAACAGCCCCAAGCTTAGCTTTGAATTCAATTTGATTTATCCAATCATCTTAGTTAACAACATAATATATATAAATAGTACTCAGCCCCAAACTTTGCTTAGTTTTCAATTTTTATGCATTAATTCTCATTGTAGCATTTTATCAATCATATTGTGGGCGTAATCTAAATTCTCAGATTTCATTGCATTTTTGTTCGTAGTCTAACCCAGATTTCACCACGGAAATCTCTCATTATACTTCCATAAAATCTACATAACACTTCCTTCTCACAACATCCCAACCAAGCATAGCAATTAAAATAATACGAAGTATTATTGAATCCATTTTTTTATGAACATAACCAATAACAACTGACTTACCTCTCGGTTGATGAATCCTTTTTAATCTCTTGCTCTAAGCTTTAGTTTGTTGGAATTTAATCCTTCTCTTGACAATTCCTGGCTTTAATTAATTCTCTTTTAATATTAGCTGATGGTTTCAACTTTTGAGGAATTCGGTGATTGTCATTTAGAGAGCTTAGTGTTGCTAACTTGTGAGGAAGGGTTAAGTTTGCAATTGGTTTGGGACGGAGGAGATTGACAGTGAAAGGAAGACTTTGAATTTTGTTTCTAAGCCTCTTAGCTATTCCTAATCAGATAGTAGACTAGCCTCTCTTACTCCTCAGATACATGGCTTGGTGTCTCTTTTGCAGCCTAATTGTTATACACCTCATGCTTAATGTATCTAGTTATCAACACCTCCTGCTTGCATTATAAAAGACTCAACAACTCTTTTGGTTTAATACCTTAGTATACTTGCATTAGTATATAATATATATACATATATTACATTACATATTTACGTATATACATATATTACATATATACATATTTTACATACATTATACTTATAATACACAAATTAATTTATGTATTATATTTACTTAATCCTTTCAATAAAATGAAACTATTACATTAGATAAAATAATACATTTTGTGAGACAAACCCACTATATTAAAATAAATAATATTCAATTAATTATTTTAATATCATTTATTTAATGAATACTTTTAAATTTTATATGACTAAATATAATTATCCCCTTCCTTCCATAAAATGTTTTCAACAATATATTTATATATTAAATATATAATTTAATATATATAATTCCCTTTACTCAAATTATAAATTTTAATTCATAAGCTTTGATACCAATATACATATAACATCTATGTTGGACATTATATTACTAATATACATACATTTAGCAAAACATCAAATATTATTTTATCATTCATGTTATAATTATTATTATAACATAAAAATAACTATCATTATTAATTAAATAAATTTCATTATTTAACTAATTAAAACAAACATCTTAATTCACTAATTTATCAATTAATGAATTATTTATTCATTTCATCATGTAGCTAATTTCAGCTAACTCATTTAATAGTTATTAAATATAATTCTTCAAATAAATGTATACTTTCACAGTTATTATACACATCTAATTCATCACGAAAAATCACAGCACAAAAATATTTATGCAGTCAAACACACTTAAACATATCTTAAAATAAGAAATTTATTTATTATTTTTCTTATTTTAATAATATCTGAATATCCGGATTGTCACAAGGGCTACACCCAATAAGAATGAATTAATTATGAGGAAACCTTCTCACAAGTTGTGAGGTTTGCCTCAATTCGCCTCATCTTAACAATTATCGCGCATTTGGATCTGGAGTTATATCAAATGGACGTTAAGACAGCTTTTCTCAATGGAGATTTAGCTGAGGAAATATACATGGATCAGCTTGAGGGTTTCATTGTAGAAGGTCAATAGCGCAAAGTATGCAAGCTCAAACGTTCTATCTATGGTTTGAAACAGGCGTCGAGACAATGGTATTTAAGATTCCATCGAGCTGTCATTAGTGATGGGTTTACGATGATCGAAGAAGACCGTTGTGTGTATTTCAAAGGGTCCAAAGATAAATTCCTTATCTTATCTATGTATGTCGATGACATTCTACTAGTTGGGAACGATAAGAAGATGATCGTCGCCACCAAAGGGTGGTTGTCCTCTAACTTTGAGATGAAGGACATGGGAGAAGAAACTTATGTTCTTGGAGTTAAGATCTATAGAAATCCCTCAAGGAAGCTTCTTGGTTTGTCTCAAGAGACTTACCTTAATAAGGTTCTTGAGCAATTCCAGATGAGCAACTGCAAATCCATAGACACTCCTATCGCTAAAGGTGACGCCATTGGACCCGAGCAATGCCCTACTTCTCACGAGTAAATTGAGAAAATGTCTCATTACCCATATGCCAATGCTATAGGAAAACTAATGTATGCAGTTGTCTGTATGATGAGTAGGTATTATTTGGGTACTTTTAGGCTTAATAGTTTGTATGTTTTTAAGTATTTTATGTTATTTTATAGAGTTTTTATTTCATTTATTGTGTTTATTTATTTTGTAGTAATAGAGGGTTTAAGTGGCAAAATCGTGAATATTTGAAGCAATTGGGCGAGCAAGGAAATAAGAAAAGAAAAACGGACAGAGTTTATGGGCTGCGGCGCACAGACATAAGGGTCGCAGCGTTGGATCAAGAGCCGCGGCGCACCAATCATGGGCCGCGGTGCGCGGTCGGATCGGGCGCGAGTGTGGCGCGCGTGGTGCGGCGGAGCTGAAGGGTTTAATGGCTGTTTGTTTTTCAAATAAAATGAGATATTTACCAATTGAAGTCTAGAGAGTTACAGAGACTACAAGGCTGACTTCAATACAAATATATCAACCTAGGGTTATAAATGTAATCTTAATTCTATTAGGGTTAGGTGGAATAAATCCTATAAGTATTCTTATATTATGAGGAGTATTAGGAGAAGAGATATATAGTTAGACATAGAGCAGTAGATATTAGTTAGGGTTTCAGGGAGGCACCTAAAGGAGGCAAGGATTAAACAAAGGAGCGAAGCAAAACTGTGACAGAGTTTATTCTTCCTTCTCAATTTAATTTCTTGTTCTTTAAGGATGTTTTCTGAACGTATTAGATTGTTTATTTTATTATTTAATATGAATTAGTCTTTTCATTAAAGATTCAATGGAACCCGATGATAGTTTAATTTAATATTTATTCTCTCTTTGATTTAAATTGATTATGAGTTGAGTTGTTTATTATATCTTGTGTTGGTTGTTATAATTGTGTAATTAACAATTATCGGATGGATTTAGATGGATTTTGACGATGAAATCTTAATTAAGATTTGGGTATAATAACTCGTGATTAGTAATTTTTTTCAGTAATACTGATTGCTAATTGAATACTAATTTTGTGGACGAGATAGGAATATACCTGAATACCGCAAGCAACAGGTGAAAACTGATTCTTAATGAATTTATTATTATTGTTTCTCATAGAAATATAGGAAAATTTATAGTAATAGGTATGTTATATAATTACTCGAAAGATGATTATATAAACTATTAATGATTTTCCGTTGACATTTATGCATAATTAATTTAATGAAAGAAGAATGATATTAGTTAAATGATTCATCGGGAGAAATTGAGTTCTTAGTATTTTCTTTTATTTATTGAATTCACTTTTCTTTAATTATTTCTTTATTAATTAATTCACTTAAGATTTCAATCGTTTAAATAGAATCAAATTAATTACAAATTAGTAATTGGAGTAATTAATTATATTACGATTACTCGTGGGATCGACAACTCTACTTACACTTTATTACTTGATTGACTGTGTATACTTGCACGTAAATTGCTAGTATAGATTTTGCTCAACAAGTTTTTGGCACCGTTACCGGGGAATAGTTAATAATTATTGTTCCAATATTAGTTTACGTTGATTTGATTTTTTAAACGTTTCTTTTTATTTTGTTTTAATTATGTTTTTCCAAGATAAATAGGTACAGGAACCTATGGCATTTTATAATGATCAATGGTCTATGGCAAAGATGAATCAACCGAAAGCAGTCGAGATTAATGAAAGCAACGTATTATCTGCATTGGCTGTATAAATAGAAACGTTGTCAAAGAAGGTGGATGCCTTTGTAGCACAACGTATTCAGAACGCTTGAGTGATTTGTTATTTTTGTCGTGGAAAGCATCCAAGCCATCAGTGTAACTTCAATTCCGAAGCAGTACCGTATGGTGGCAATTTCGGCAACTACCCCAACGAGTACATCTACCACAACAATTACAATCAAGATTGAAGGAATCATCCGAAGCAATTTTGGAGCGATAACAATCAAGTTCAAACTTTTGCTCCATGCCAAACATACAATCTGAAAGTTTATGATCATGCTTCTCCGCAGCAGCAAGGTGAATCAAAATTCAAAGAACTTTTATCCAAATACATAGCTGTGAGCGAGGAAAGGATGCAAAAGATCGAAAATCAAGTGAATCAATTGGTCAATGCCATTGACAATCCCTCTCAAGATATTTTACCAAGCGACATGGTTTCTGAGAGTGATAGAGGAGCCACAGTATTGTTACAAACTGTCATGAAAAATGATGAGGACACTGAAACGAAGGAGGAGGTAAAGAGTGAGGAACTGATAAATAAAGAAATAGAAGATCTTGATTCGAGTAGTGATACAAGGACTCAGATCCATATGTTGAACCCGGTGCCTTCACCGAAGCATAATCAAGAAAGGAAGCTGGATGAGCAAGTGCATGAGTACTCGAAATTGGTTAAGAAGCTTCTCGTCATCATCGCACCTGCGGAATCATGGGAACAAAAGCCTAGCTCCGTGGAGTTCATGGAGATTAGTTTATTTGAAAAGAGCAAGCTAGGCGAATTTGAAGTATTGACTTGTTTAAAGGAGAAGCATACAAATGTTATTTTGCTACTGATGGACGTGTCAATCACTTCTCGATTGGGAATTAGATAGCAAAATTTGAAGAAGTCAGACTGATGACTGTAAAACAAGCGCTAATTGGGAGGTAACCCAAATGTTTTTAAATTTATTATTAGTTCGCATATTTGAATTTTAATTCAGTTTATTAAGTTATAGCTAGCCTAAATTAATTAAATAATGAAAAAAAATTAATAATAATAAATAGAAAATAGAAATAGGTTGCATATTAATTAGGAATTAATTGAATTATTAAGTTAGGTATGTTTTAGTTAGTAATAATGGGATAATATTTTTCATGTACCAAGATGAGAGATTGAGAGTTGAAGGAATATCAAGGACTTGAATACCCAAGGGCTTAAGGCGTCATACATCCTTACGCACTTTCGTGCTTCACTGGTGTACCTCGAATACACATTTATCATGATTGAGGAGGAGGAGGATGAGGATGATGTTGGTGACACTTAATTTTTCAGGGAAGTTTCTTAACTTATTTTTCTGGAACATTGAGGACAATGTAAGTTTCAAGTTTGGGGGTATTGGTTGAATTTATTTGATACTTGATTTATTTGGTACTTGGGATTTTATTAATGCATTTTAGTTATTTTATAGATAGATTGCATATTAGTAAATAAATAATAATAATAATAGTTTAACTTTTGAGCAATCTTTTAACTAAATCTGTGAAGGCTAATGATAGGAATGGATTGAAAATTGGGTACTTCTGGCTAATTCTTGAATCATGCTAGTTTAAAGTTTAACATAGGAGTCGATTTTATAGTATTGTGTGATTCTAGACACTTGGATAATCCTGTTGTTGAAGTCAGTTGACGTTAGAGAGTTTATATAGTTGAATATGTGTGAAAGACATGATTGAAACTCTAGGAGTTTATTGATCATCAGTTGATGTAAAGATAGGCATTCATTTAAGTTTGGGGGGAAATTTGCGGAAAAAAATTGAAAATTGTGAAAAATGATTGAAGTTTGAATTGTTGGTGGATTGAAATAGAGCGTAAAACGCACTCATCCATAAACGTATACAAGATGGAACATAAAACGCACTTATTTATAATAAAGTGAGATGGAGCATAAAATGCACTCAGAGGTTGAAAAAAAAAATTTGTTAATTCTTTCCCCGAATTGATGTGATGTCGTCTTTGCGGAAATTTGATGTGATGGCTTGGATTTTTGAGTTGATGTTAGGTATCTTTTACATGGTATTTGATTATATAACTTTATCTAGGTTGAATAGCTCGAGCAGTTTGGATGATCTTATGTCGGGGATCGTGAATTGCTATGGAATTGATGATTATGTTGAGATTTTAGATTACGCATGATTTGAATTTGGCTAGAAATTCGTATGTATAAGTCTTTGAGGCAGTGATTCAGATTTATCTTAAATTTTTACTCATGAGTTAACTGGTTATTGCATGTTAGAGTAGTTTTTAGTTTTGTTTGCGTTTTGCTTGAGGACAAGCAAATATTTATGTTTGGGGATATTTGATGAGTATGTTTTATACTTATTATTTGGGTACTTTTAGGCTTAATAGTTTGTGTGTTTTTAAGTATTTTATGTTATTTTATAGAGTTTTTATTTCATTTATTGTGTTTATTTATTTTGTAGGAATAAAGGAGTTAAGTGACAAAATCGTGAATATTTGAAGCAATTGGGCGAGCAAGGAAGTAAGAAAAGAAAAATGAACAGAGTTTATGGGCTGCGGCGCACAGACATAAGGGTCGCAACGCTGGATCAAGAGTCGCGGCGCACTAATCATGGGCCGCGGCGCGCGGTCGGATCGGGCGCGCGTGTGGTGCGGCGGAGCTGAAGGGTTTAATGGTTGTTTGTGTTTCAAATAAAATGAGATATTTGCCAATTGAATTCCAGAGAGTTACATAGAGTACAAGGCTAACTTCAATACAAATATATCCACCTAGGGTTATAAATGCAATCTTAATTCCATTAGGGTTAGGTGGAATAACTCCTATAAGTATTCTTATATTATGAGGAGTATTAGGAGAAGATACATATAGTTAGACATAGAGCAGTAGATATTAGTTAGGGTTTCAGGAAGGCACCTAAAGGAGGCAAGGATTGAAGAAAGGAGCGAAGCAAAACTGTGATAGAGTTTATTCTTCCTTCTCAATTTAATTTCTTGTTCTTTAAGGATGTTTTCTGAACGTATTATATTGTTTATTTTATTACTTAATATGTTAGTCTTTTCATTAAGGATTCAATGGAACCTGATGATAGTTTAATTCAATATTTATTCTCTCTTTGATTTAAATTGATTATGAGTTGAATTGTTTATTATATCTTGTGTTGGTTGTTATAATTGCGTAATTAACAATTATCGGATGGATTTAGATGGATTTTGATGATGAAATCTTAATTAACATCTGGGTATAATAACTTGTGATTAGTAATTCTTTTCAGTAATACTGATTGCTAATTGAATGCTAATTTTGTGGATGGGATAGTAATATACCTGAATACCGCAAGTAACGAGTGAAAAATGATTCTTAATGAATTTATTATTATTGTTTCTTATAGAAATATAGGGAAATTGTTAGTAATAGGTATGCCATATAATTACTCGAAAGATGATTATATAAACTATTAATGATTTTCTGTTGACATTTCTGCATAATTAATTTAATGAAAGAGGAATGATATTAGTTAAATGATTCATCGGGGAAAATTGAGTTCTTAATATTTTCTTTTATTTATTGAATTCACTTTTCTTTAATTAGTTCTTTATTAATTAATTCACTTAAGATTTCAATCGTTTAAATAGAATCGAATTGATTACGAATTAGTAATTGGAGTAATTAATTATTACTATTCCTCGTGGGATCGACAACTCTATGTACACTTTATTACTTGATTGACCGTGTATACTTTCACATAAATTACTAGTATAGATTTAGCTCAACAGTATACTCGGCTTGATATAGCATATGTAGTCGGTTATCTCGGTCGTTATCAGTCAAACCCTGGGATTGCTCATTGGAGGGCAATCAAAAGGATCTTACGATATTTAAAGGGTACTTTGGACTACATGTTATGCTATGGAGGACTGGACTTGCGATTGATTGGTTACTTTGATGCTAGTTGGGGAGGTAACCATGGGATGTGCAAGTCAACCTGAGGATATGCATTCTTGCTACATGGTGGTGCCATCACTTGGTGTAGCAAGAAACAGACTTGTGTTGCTCTTTCGACGATGGAGAAAGAGTTTGTTGCATATATGTCAGCTGTTCAGGAAGCCATATGGTTGAGGAGATTCTTCTAGGATCTTGAAGTCGTCTCTCATGCTTCCGATCCTGTGACTGTTTACTGTGATAGCGCGGTGGCCCTAGATTACACTAAGGACCCCAAGTATCACGACAGGACAAAACACATTGACTTGAGGATGAACTTGATCAGAGAGAACATGGCAAATAATGAGGTGATATTGGAGTACATGCCCACTCGCCTTATGGTAGCGGATCCCTTGACGAAGCCGATTCCCAAAGATGCTTTTTGTAGGCATGTTAGTTCGTTAGGGCTTCGTAGGGTTTGATGTACTTTCTTATTTTATTGTAAATCACTCATTATTTGGCTTTTATTAGAGATATTCATTATTTTTTGAGACATTTATTATTTATGCGAGATTCATTTATTCCCACTTATGGTTGTGTTATTTTAGCGCATATGATAAATAGTAGTAGTTCACACAGTTATTATGCATATTGGATATGCACACACTAAATATATGTCAACAGGTTGATTAGCTCACTCACACGAGTAATCACCCTTGGTGCTTTGAAAAGCGAGCAAGGTTGAGACAGTTCATTAATTGGCGCTTTGAGTAACGAGCTATTGATGCTTTAGATAGCAATCAATTGGCACTCAGTAGCGACCAAAATGAAATATTGTGTTGCCTTGGCATGTGCCAAGATGAGGTTAGTTTGGATTAATCGAATGTAGTATGCCCCACCATCTATATTAACCTGTACTAATAGCCGGATACGAAATTCAGACTTGGCACTTGGGAAAGCGAGTAATCTAGAAATTCGAGTTAGGCGCTTATAAAGCGACTGAACTAAAATCCCTGCGGCATGACCATAGGACATATGCTCATATAGATGAGATTGTCTGCCGTGACATGATAACCGGACGCAAAATTTTAAATGTGGCGCTTTGATAAGCGCAAGCAATTTAAAATGTTCGAGTTAGGCACTCTTGGAGTGACTATACTAAGGTCTGCACAACAAGGCTATAGAATAGTATGTTACGTTGTGAGAGGGTTACATGTGCTTAGCCACCATGTAAAGGAGGTGAGAGAATGAATCCCTGTTTCCTCACCATGTGAGTCCTGTAGGATAATATCCTTATTCCTACATCAAGAGCTCTTTGTGATCTTTGACTATACTGCAAAGACATTGATTAGTGTTGGTACTTTGGTTTCGATTCCTCAGGTCAGGATTGATGAGACCCTAAGGATCGATTCTAGGAAAGCAGTTAATTCATGTTTGAGTAGTATTAGGGCGAAGGGAAGACAATTTGATTTCACCTCGTTCTGCACTTATTGTCGACAATTATAGCACTTTGATAGCGATATAGTAATAAGTGAGATACGAAATGGACTTGGGCCCAAATGTGGTTAAGTATGGCTCTCTGAGGGATTAGAGATACTTAACCTAGTGAAAATTAAATATGGCTGGGGTACTCTGAGTTTATGGGTTGTAGCATTTACGTGAACTAATTGAGTTTGGCGTGAGAGTTCCCGCACTGTTTTTCTTTAAAAGGGTAGATGTCTCTATGTTGGCCCTAACTGGTTTGATATAGAGCTCCTGCATTACAGGTGAACTCAGCGGTCGCACGGTTCGACAGTTAGAGGTTTACATGTTTTGGTTTGAGCTGATTTTGGCAGATATGAGGATTACGTCGTCCCTGCCATGGGCAAGTGGGAGATGTTGGATTTTGGGTATCCAAATGGGGCGCCCATGGAGGGTCCGACCCATTAGGTTTATTAGTCAGCTTGTGATATTGACTGAGTTACGTAACTGAGAGTTGGAGAGATTGTAGGGAAGTGGTTCAACTACTTCGGCCTATAAGACTCACGTCTCCTCTCCTCAGTTGATAGGATGAATTAAGTTGGCCCAAAACCCTAGAAACTTTTATCAGTAACCTCTCCTAACACTGACCAAATCCTAGCTGTTACGAATCATGGACTTGGGCTCCGTTCTCATATCGTAGTTCGGAGACATCGTTGGGTTGTAGAGGACGATCAATTGCAGAAGGTTTTCCGCACCAAAGGTTCTATCACGCTTCAGAGGTATGAATTTTAATTTCGTTTTGTGTAATAAGTCATGACATGGATCTTATATTTTCCTTCACATTTATCTATCCTCTTTAATGGGTGATCTTTGGGAGTTAATTTCTCATTCATTACCCAATTGATTTGAACTTCTTAATACTTGATTTTAATCTACTCATGGAGTAGAACACAACGATATGTGGATTCATCTCAAATGATTAATGGAACCCCACTTAATTTTAAGCTCAAATTCTAACATATTTAACTAGTATTTTACACTTTGGTCCTGTCTTCCGATGTGTTTTTGTTTTAGGAATCTGTGCGTATATGATTGGACTTTTTTTATTTTTTACTTTTTATTATTATTATTTGTTTTTTTTAAGTTGAAAAGGGTAGGCCGGAGGCTGGAGCCTGGAGAGGGTAATCGATGGTCAAGTCTTGGGATGACTGTTGTATCATGCTGCCTAATCTTGAGGAGCTACTTAGAATGGGGTCAAAACTCAAAGCTAGTCGATGGATATGAGCGGTGGATTTGATTAAAATCGAGGTTCTAGTCTAGTTGATAAACTCCCCGATCACTTTATTGAGCTTAACCGGGCAAAAATAATACTCCCCATAAAGAATTTCATTTGACTCTAAATTCAGTCAATTTTTTTGAATAATTAGGGAGATTTATAACTTTTCTAATTATAGCTTCTTTCTTATTATTTATTAGTTAAATCTCTTGCCATTAATTTAGGCAATTGATAATAACATGCCAATGACTTTTCTAATTATAGCTTCTTTCTTACTATTTATTAGTTAAATCTCTTGCCATTAATTAAGGCAATTGATAATATCACGCCAATAATTATGTTGTTAAAGCAATAAATATTATTAAAAATATAAAGTGTTGTTAAACTAAGTGTAAAAATATTTTTAAATACATATTTGCTTCTGACATTATCAACAACCTTAATTTGTACACAAACATAGAATCATTAATTGTTTTTAATTCACATTATATTATTGGGCTTTTAAAACATAGGGGCACTCTTGTCATTTCACTTTGAATTAGCCTATAAAAAGAGGCACCACCGCTATTAGCATGGCACATCATTCTAATTCAATTATTAGCTCAATCAATCTCTCCATCTCTTTTCTCTGTTGCAATGTTGAAGAATACTCCAATCTCTCTCATGACATGTTTCATTCTGGTTCATCTCCTCCTCTTAAGCTCATATTTAGCCATGGCCCAAAAGAAAGACAATAATCTCATACAAAACACCTGCAAGAGCACCCCTAATTATGCACTTTGTGTCTCAACTTTAAGATCGAACCCAAAAAGCTCCAGCGCAGATGTAACGGGTTTAGGTCTCATCATAATCGACGCCGTAAAAGCCAAGTCCACGGTGGAGTTACAGAGTATTACTCGGCTTTCAGATTCCAACCCGAATCTGAAAAAGCAGTTAAGTGAGTGCGCGGAAGATTACAAAATAATTTTGAGTGATTTAATACCAGAAGCAGTTCAGGCTTTAACTTTGGGTGATCCAAAATTTGGTGTAGACGGGATGAATGGAGTTGTACAGGTCGCTGACCAATGTGTACGAAGTTTCCAGGCACTGCACTCGCCCATACCTAGTGATAATAAACTTGTGCATGATCTATCTCTTGTGGCTGTATCCATTATAAGACTATTGCTTTAATCGATTAGTAAGGGGAATATACATGTTATTCTTTATATCCATACTATTTATAATTAAATAACCAATGAAATTCATTGTTTAATTGTTTTTATATATAGTCGAATGAAGTAGGCCTTGGGATTATAAATACATACTAGCATTTATGCCGCACATCATGTGTACGTAATGAAAATAAATATATATCTATATACACACTCAAATGAGCTCTTCTAAACGGACATGAAAATTGGATATGAATGTATTTGAATTTCACCTATTTATATTTTTATCCATCATTGGGGGTCAAAATACAAATAAGTAAAATTCAAATACACTCCTGTCTAATTTTCATGTCCACATTAGTTTTTTCACTCAAATTGTACATTCAAAAACACACCTAAATGTAAAATAAAAGTAAATGAGGAGAGAGAAAATGTTGTGAAGAGAGGAGAAAAATATTTTACATAGTACTATTTTACACTTGGTGTGTTTTTGGATGTATAATTTGGGTGTGTATATAGATATATCCTTAAAATAATACTTCCTTTGTCTTAGAATAAAAGTCATGGTTGACGTTTTTGCCATATTAAGAAAGAGAATAAAATTATCCATAATTACATTCTCATTTAATTACATAGTTTTCTACACATGACTAATAATACTCCATAAATATGCATAGAGAATATAAATATGAAAATTAATACTAAAGATATTATAGGTAAATTATTATAGAAAATAGATTATTTAAGGTAAGACACATTTAACTTGAGATTATTTAAAATAGTAATAATGACTTTTATGTTGAGACGGAGGAAGTAATATTTTATATTCTTTACGAAATTGAGTGAGAAAATATTGGAGATAAAATAGGGGTTGACAAAGAGAGGATAGAGAAAAAGAAACTTTTTGAGTTTTTAAAATAAATACTCCTATTTCTTAAAGGATAAATTTGAAAATTAAAAACCTTTACAAAATTACTAATACCAAACTAACCGCTAATTTGTCTCGTCCTCTTTATAAATCAATACCTTGTATATAATAGGCCGACAAAAAAAATTTAATTTAAAATAATTATGAGTTGACTTGAAGAGTTAACTCAGATGGTCATATTGACAATAGTAAATCTATTTAGTCAATGATAATTAATACTTCCTCCGTCCCTTAATATAAGTCATTTTAGAGGAGTGTTTTTGTTTCTTAATATATGTCGTTTGAAAATTTCAAGCAAGTATTAATTGTTTAGTTTCTAATATTACCCCAAGTATTAAATATAACTTTGGTTCTCTCACTATTTTTTGCCCAATAAATAACACTCTTTTTTTCCAATACAAGGACAATATAGACAATTGATATTATATTTAATACTATACAATCATTTCCTTAATACTTGTGCACAACTCTATAACAATTTATATTAAAGGATGGAGGCTAGGGAGTAATTATTTTCCTTGGTTGTTTGTGTCGTCTAAATTTAATGCATACATATACAATTAAGTCAAGATGAAATAACTTTTGATGTGTATGTATGTATTCATATTAAATTCCCAAGTTAACATACAAAATGAATTATAAGAATTGGATATATTGAATTAAGAAAATTTAGTTTATATTTAAGTGTAGTCAACAAAGTAGGATTTCAGTAACAAACAAAAGAAAAAGCTTTCTCTCTCTCTCTCACTCTCTCTCTCTCTCACACAAACATATATATATATATATATATATATATATATACACACACACATACATACATACACGACAACCTTCTAAAACGAATCAGAAAAAACGAACCAAAAACGAATCGGCCTTTAGTGACGGTTCTATCTGTCGCTATAGCATATGCGTCACTTAAGAGAGCTATCGCGACGGACCAGCGACAGTTCTGTCTGTCGCTATAGTTCAGCGACAGATAGCTATAGCAACGAACTGAACCGTCGCTAAAGACTGGTTCGTTAACGAACCGGTTCGCTTAAGAAGGGGAATGTGTGTGTGTGTGTATATATATATATATATATATCCTTACCACGAAAATAAGAAACACAATCACTATTCATCTTCTATGGAGTTTTCAGTTATTAATGTATTCTGCAAGTTTACACTCCCGTTTTTGTTTATGTGGATTTTCAGAAAATTGTGATTTAAAAAATGTTTCACAACTTGTTACAAGAGGCTGGAGGTAGTGTTGGGTGTGGATCCTCACCAATGAGAATTAGAAACCAAATTGGAATTAATAATGGATTAAATGACAATGGTTTATTTCCAAAATCAAAAAGGATATAATATGATATATTATATATAGTATATGGAAAAGGATTGGAAAAGTATATTCCAAGTTGACTTCAATTTGGATTCAGGGAGTATGTGTGGGCAAGGAAATTACGCCTTGCTAGGGTTAGGGTTTCGTGTTGATTGGAGAGGCGAGAAATCCACGAAGAATAAGGAATTGACTAATTGATTGAAGAGGGGAGAAGAACAGGTGGACGATTACTCCAATCACACGTGGCAGAACTCTCAGAATCCGGAAACCAAGTTAGGGTAGCAGGGATTCCAAGAGCCTTCTTGAGTCTTCGAGTTGAGAGAGAGTTCCAAGTACTCAGAGCTTCCAAGAGTATAAGTGTAATGTCTTGAGAGCGATCCCCTCTTCTTAGAACAGAGGGGCTATTTATAGAGCTTTCCTGGGGAATAGTCACATGTCAGGCACATGTTTTAAGAAAAAATTCCAGAAATGCCCTTTAGTCATCAAAGTAATGCCCAAATTGCCCTGTTCTTCTAGCCACCAATCTAATCCCTCAATCAATTCTCAAAATGGGTCGCATCCATGAGCCTTCTGCCTTGGAACACGTGAAGACTTCTCCGGGTCTAGCATATTTATTTTCGTCTTTTCCGGTATCCATTTAATTACATCATGGACCCTAATTTGTACATTTAATTAGGTCACATGAACCCTAATTTGTACATTTAATTAGGTTTTTGTAAACCTTAATTTGTACATTTATTTCAATTAGGTCATTAGAACCCTAATATGCACTTAGGCCCATATTTCCCCCCTGCGCGAGAGTCACGATTCCCGAGAGACGCTCGTGCAAAATACTCTAAGCTTTTGAATGATTTTGTGCGACTCCACTTGTCCAAGTCTTGAACACAAGAGTTCTAGAAGAGGGAACCCCTAAGGGCTAACCCATTAGGGTTAAACCCTAGGGAGACAAGACCTAGAAGGGCTCTTCCTTGGACCTCTTGGTAAATCATCTAAAAGCTTCCACATCTTGCTCAATATTTGTTTCCTTATTTTCTGAGAACTAAAACAAGGAAGATCATCAAATATCCCTAAATAAAATTCAATCTTTTATAATCAAATCTTATTTTTTATTATTTGGAAATAGAATCTTCCTTTATTAGATTTTTATAAAGCAAGGTCTTTTTTCTTATGAGAATCAAATATTCAATATATATATATGTATATATATATATATTAATTTCGAAATTTTCCTATTGTTAGGAATAAAATATTAGATATCAAATATATATATTTTTCGCAATTTTCATTTTTATTAGGAATCAAATATCAAATATATATTTTTTTCGAAATTCCAATAACATATCAAATCTAAACAAATTCCAAATATATATATATATATATATATATATTTAGAAGTAAGCTTAAATAAACTTATCTTTATATTTCGAAATCTTCCTTAATAGGAAAATAGAGGTTGCTTCCTTTGCTGTTGCAAGCGTGCAGTTTGAATATATGCATCTCCCAAGTCACTTAGGCTTTTCTTTTCATCGTGCAATTTTCTTGTCTTGGCATTTTCTCTCCTCCTTCAAGTCTGAAGATCACCAAGAAGTCTTCAAGCAAACGTTCCTCATCTTGGAAAAGAGGTAAGAAAGTAATTCCACCCCTATAGGGCCGAATCCTAAGGGTTGAACCTTATAGGGCCGTCCTTCCTTCTTCTTTCTCTTTCAATTTTTCAGTTTATTTGAGTGCTTTCTTCCGAACTTCTTCTTGACTTACTTCTCCTACTTTTCTTTTCAGGTCATTGTAACTTTTCTTTTGTCTCCCGAGTCCCGTTACTTGGATCATATCTCGGTAGGGTTCCCTCGGATAATAAAGAAAAATACAATATTTATTGCGACAAAGAAGCATTCGTTCCGAAAAGTTGATTTGTGGAGCATCAGCCGACCTCTATAGGTGGCCGAACCCTATAGGGGAAATTGAGCCAAATTTTTTTGTTCAGGTACCCCTAATTTTCCTTTTGTCTTTCGAGCCCCGTTACCTGGATCACTTCTTGGTAGGGCTCCCTGGGAATAATGAAGAAAAATTGGTGTTTTTAGAAGAAATCGTGAAGAAATCACACAAACAAAAAAATGCTCTTTGACGGGACCTTCTTGCATGTCCGAACCTCCGGAGGCCGAACCTTAGGGGGGACGAACCCTAGGGGGCGAACCTGATGAGTGAGTTCTATACTTGCGAATCAGTTATCTTTTACCTTAATTCTTGGTTGTTTAAGAGTATTTCTAGTTCATTTATATTCATTTTATGTTATTTTGCATGTGGCAGCAACGGAAGGGCAAAACATGGAATTTCAGCACAAAATGGCAAGTTTGGGAGCATTGTGAAGCCCAGTGCCGCCGGCGCTGGGGAAGTTCATTTTCAAAGCCGCCGGCGCTCGTTCGTGGATCGCTATTGGGCTTTGTTACAGATGCAGTTTGTGGTGCTAGGCTGATGGGCCGAGGAGAGTCTGATAGAAGCAACTTGTGTAGGGTTTTATGAGAGGAGAGGATGACTAATGAGGATATAGCTTTACTTGGTATTATTGTGTGGAATTTTTAGCATTAGTTTTTGAATAACTGACAGACGTTTATCTTGGTACGATTGTGGAATTGAATTGAGTTTTGAGACTTGCTTTTGGAATAGCGATTAATCAGATTTGCACTTCCCTTTCTCCTTAATCTCGTTGGTTTCATATTAGTATCTCAATGTTTGTATTAATTCCCATAATGGTTATTGTTTCAGAGATGATCTAATCACCATTATGGGATTTTAATGAAGCTTACTGTAAATTTTTAATTAAAATACCTCTTTGTTTTACTTGAGTGATTATGGATGGGTTGCCTAGCATGGTTGTATTAATTGCTTAGATGATTGATCACCATCTACCTTAAAACTTGTATGGAATTGACAGATGAAGTGCGAGTTTAGAATTGGCCATGTTAGCATATGTTCAGGAAATCTGCATGTGATAGGTTTTGTGATTCGTAAATTGGATAGATATATACCAGTTTACCATATGTAGTTAATTGAGAGAGCTCACGATTAAATTTATATCACTTGTAATTTACATAGAAATATAGTAAATTAGGTGATGTTGATGTTTGCATGACTTCTATCGATGGTGTGGAAATTATGTAATATGGACATAGTATATTGAACAATTGCTATGTTTCACTGTAAAGCTCTCAACTAGCAGCCCGAAATAATCAGTAAGTTTAACTAGAGGTGTTGCAAATTTGAATGATACATTAAGTGACATTCGGATCCCATAGCTTTCCAACTTGAATTAAGTCACTTGATAATTAGTTATCTTTGGTTTATAATCATTTCGATTTTCAACTCACAACTTATTTGTTTGTTTAAGCAGACAGAACTAGCTATAAAATTGTTGCATGATAGAATAGAGATAATTTCTTTTCTCCGTGGGAACGATACTAGACTTACTCTATATTACTTGTTGACCGTGTATGCTTGCATGTATGTGCCTGTTTTGTTAACACCAAAACAAGCCAACAAGTTTTTGGCGCCGTTGCCGGGGAACTAGTTTTTATTTTTATTACTGTCGTTATCAATTTAAGTTAAATTTGTCTGACTTGAACAATTCATATCTTATCTGATTTCTATTTTCGTTTTTGTTTTTGTTTCAGGAGCCGGTATTATTTTTATACACACACGATCATCCAACTCAGAGTTCATACCAGCTCAGGATAATATTAACGGGAGAGGTTGGAAGGCGAGAGTGCGTAGAAATTTACAAGCAGATTTAGAAGGTACTACATCCAATATGGCAGACGAGGAGCAAAGAGAAGAGCGTAGAGTGCAGCATAGAGCCTTAAGGGATTATTCGATGCCGAACATTCATGGACTACAGTCAAGCATAGTCAGGCCAGCAATAGCAGCGAACGCCTTTGAAATAAAACCGGGCACCATTCAGATGGTGAAAAATTCGGTACAGTTTGGGGGTGCAGCTACAGAAGATCCTAATGAGCATCTCTTGAGCTTTATTGAAGTATGCGATACATTCAGGTAAAACGGAGTGACGGAGGATGCTATTAGATTGAGACTATTTCCATTCTCCTTAAGTGATAAAGCGAGAAGTTGGCTCCATTCTTTACCTTCAGGGTCAATTACCACATGGGAGGACCTAGCACAGAAATTCTTAGCCAAGTTTTTCCCAATGGCTAGGACTGCGAAAATGAGGTCAGCAATCTCTCAGTTCGAGCAACATCAGGGCGAATCGTTATATGAGGCTTGGGAGAGATATAAAGAGATGCTAAGGAAGTGTCCGCACCATGGTATGCTAGATTGGATGGTGCTCAACACATTTTATAGTGGATTGGGATGTCAGTCAAGGTCGATTGTAGATGCAGCTGCAGGTGGTGCAATTTCGTTAAAGAGTTATGAAGAAGCCTATGACCTTATTGAGACGATGACAGCGAATGATTTTCAAAATCCCAGAGCTAGGATGCCACAACCCAGAGTTGCAGGTGTGTTGGAAGTAGATTCTATTACGGCATTGTCAGCTCAAATGGCAGCGATGGCAAAGAAAATTGACGCTTTGGCTGAAAGCAAGGTTAAGCAAGTGGCGTTTGTGTGTGAGTTATGTGCGGGATCACACCCAACAGAAGAATATGCTATCAATACAGAGTCGGTTCAATACGTAAGCAACTATTAAAAGCCACAGAATCAAGTTCAGAACTCCTACCATCCCAACAACAGAAACCATCCTAATTTCAGCTGGAGTAATCAGCAAAGTGCTCAACAACACCAACCACCACAACAACAATATCAAGCACACCAATCTCATCAACCGTTTGCACCAAGACCACCCTTTCCACCGGGATTCTCTCAACAACATCATCACACTCCAGCTGCACCTCAGCAAGAAAAGAAATCAGAAATGGAGGAGATGATGATGAAGTACATGGCAAACACAGAGGTAATGATCAAAAGCCAAGCAGTGGCTATTAAGAATCTAGAAACTCAAATGGGGCAAATAGCGAGCATGCTTAGTAACAGGAACCAGGGTTCGTTGCCAAGTACTACAGAGACAAATCCAAGAAGAGAAGGGAAGGAACAATGTCAGGCAATTACGTTGAGGTCTGGGAAACAGTGTACAGAAAATCCACTAGGCGCGCCTACGCCGTCTCATATTGGGGAGGCCGCACAGCCGTGCGAGGAAGAGATTGTGTCTGATGAAAAAGAAAACAAGGAAGGTTCTGAGTTACAGCAGGAAGAGGACAACAAGGCAAGTTCAGTTGAGAAGCCCGTAAGTACAACACCACCAGTTCACCCTCGGGTTCCGTATCCTCAGAGATTGAATAAGCAGAGGGAAGATAAACAGTTCAGTAAGTTTTTGGAGGTATTTAAAAAGCTGCAAATTAATATACCTTTCGCGGAGGCATTGGAACAAATGCCGAGTTATGCAAAGTTGATGAAGGGTATATTGTCAAGGAAGAGAAGATTAGAAGAGTTTGAGACAGTGGCCTTGACAGAGGAATGCAGTGCAGTGCTTCAGCGTAAATTACCACCAAAGCTGAGGGATCCGGGCAGTTTTACAATACCATGCACGATCGGAAAGATGAGCTTCAGTAAATGCCTGTGTGATCTTGGGGCGAGCATAAATTTGATGCCGTTGTCAGTATTTAACCAGTTGGGGTTGCCGGATCCAAAGCCGACAAACATTTCGCTGCAGCTAGCTGACAGATCCATCACGTATCCACGGGGAATAGTTGAAGATGTATTGATAAAAGTGGATAAATTCATCTTTCCGGCTGATTTCGTCATTTTGGATTATGAAAAAGATAAGAGTATACCAATCATTCTGGGGAGACCATTCTTAGCCACAGGAAGGACCTTAATTGACGTTCAGAAAGGGGAACTCACTATGCGTGTTCATGATCAGGAGGTTACCTTTAACGTTTTCAAGGCAATGAAGTTCCCAACGGATGAAGAGGAATGCTTCAGAGTTGATTTGGTGGATCAGATTATAAATGAGGAAGTTCCAAGTCTGGTAAAGTATGAACCATTGAGAAGTGTTATTGCTGAAAATTCAGAATTGGAAGATGAAGAATTTGAAGAACTGGTGAAATTTCTGGATACTACTCCAAAGTTCCGAAAGTTCCAAACTCCCGTTGAGCCGTTGAAGAAAGCTGGAGAAACATCAGAAAAATTGAAGCCATCTCTTGAGACACCTCCAGAACTTGATTTAAAACCACTTCCGGATCATTTAAGGTACGCGTTTTTAAATAAAGATTCAAAGCTACCTGTAATTATTTCTTCTGCTCTAACATCTTTTCAGGAAGAAAAACTGCTACGAGTCCTTAGAGAGTACAAGTCGGCTATTGGATGGACTATAGCAGACATAAAAGGTATCAGCCCTTCTTTTTGCATGCATAAGATCCTGTTAGAAGATGGTAGTAAGCCGTCAGTGGAGCAACAAAGAAGACTTAATCCGATAATGAAAGAAGTGGTCAAGAAAGAAGTTCTAAAATGGCTGGATGCAGGCATAATATACCCAATTTCAGATCATGGGTAAGTCCAGTGCAATGTGTACCGAAAAAGGGTGGTATGACTGTGGTGACAAATCAGAACAATGAGTTGATTCCAACACGAACAGTGACGGGGTGGAGAGTCTGTATGGATTACCGCAGGCTTAACAAAGCTACGAGGAAAGATCACTTCCCACTGCCATTCATCGATCAAATGTTGGATAGACTAGCAGGTCACGAGTATTATTGCCTTCTGGATGGTTATTCAGGCTACAATCAGATCATGATAGTTCCAAATGACCAGGAAAAGACGACCTTCACATGTCCATACGGCACTTTTGCTTTCCGAAGGATGTCTTTCGGATTATGCAACGCTCCAGCCACCTTTCAGAGATGCATGATGGCCATTTTTTCGGATATGGTGGAGCAGAATGTGGAGGTATTCATGGACGACTTCTCGGTGTTTGGGGATTCATTTGATTTATGCCTTGAGAATTTGGTAATGGTGTTGAGAAGATGTGTCGAAACTAATTTAGTACTAAATTGGGAAAAGTGCCATTTTATGGTACAAGAAGGTATTATTTTGGGACACAAAGTTTCAAAGAAGGGACTTGAGGTGGATAGGGCTAAGCTGGAGACTATCGAGAACTTGCCACCACCTACTTCAGTAAAGGGTGTTCGTAGTTTTCTTGGACATGCAGGCTTCTACCGCAGATTCATCAAGGACTTCTCCAAGACAACTAAACCACTATGCAGTTTATTGGAGAAGGATGCCCAATTTAATTTTGATGAGGCTTGCGTGTCGGCTTTTGAGCATTTGAAGGAACGGTTAACTTCAGCACCAATTATTACTGCACCGGTTTAGGATATGCCATTTGAGATAATGTGCGACGCCAGTGATTATGCTGTGGGGGCTGTTTTGGGATAACGAAAGGAGAAGGTTTTTCATGTGATCTATTATGCCAGCAAAACCCTTACAGATGCGCAATTAAACTACACCACCATGGAGAAAGAGTTATTGGCAGTGGTGTATGCCTTTGACAAATTTTGAGCATATCTGATTGGTACAAAGGTGATAGTTTACACGGATCATGCGGCAATTCGACACTTAGTGGCAAAGAAGGATGCCAAACCGCGGTTGATCAGATGGATCTTACTATTGCAGGAATTTGATTTGGAGATCAAGGACAGAAAGGGCACGAAAAACCAAGTGGCGGACCACTTATCTCGACTCGAGGATCCGAAAAGGAAAGCAAACGATAAAGTCTTAATTAATGAATCCTTTCCAGATGAGCAGTTGTTTGTGGTGAAAGGGGAAGTGTCATGGTTTGCAGACTACGCAAACTATTTGGTAAGTAAGTTGATACCTTCTGACTTGGTGGGTCATCAAAAGAAAAAATTTCTACATGATGTCAAATGGTATATATGGGATGAGCCTTATCTGTTTAAACAGTGTGTCGATCAAATGATAAGAAGGTGCATCCCGTATAGCGAGACCGAAGGAATTCTGCAGGATTGTCACTCTTCTTTATATGGGGGCCACTATGGTGGAGAACGAACAGCGACCAGAGTGCTACAAGCAGGATTCTACTTGTCGTCAATCTTCAAGGATGCGTACGGTTTCGTTCAGAGATGTGATAGATGTCAGAGAGTTGGAAATATATCGAAAAGAAATGAAATGTCATTGAATACAATCCTCAAAGTCGAGCTTTTCGATGTGTGGGGGATTGATTTCATGGGCCCTTTTGTTTCTTCTTGCGGGAATCTATACATCTTGCTCGCAGTGGATTATGTGTCGAAGTGGGTAGAAGTGGCAGCTCTTCCAACAAATGACGCCAAAGTAGTCCTCCGTTTTTTACAGAAGAGTATTTTTACAAGGTTTGGGACTCCGCGGGCCATCATTAGTGATGAAGGCAGTCATTTCTGCAACCGACAGTTTACAGCGTTGTTGGCTAAGTATGGGGTGAACCATCGCATTACTACAGCATATCACCCGCAAATGAATGGCCAGGCAGAAGTATCAAATCGAGAAATCAAAAGAATTCTGGAAAAAGTGGTGAATCCCACTCGAAAGGATTGGTCTTTGAAGCTTGATGATGTTGTTTCGGCATATCGGACTGCGTACAAGACTCCGTTGGGCATGTCACCTTTTCAGCTCGTCTACGGAAAAGCATGTCACCTTCCTATGGACCTAGAGCATAAGGCATATTGGGCGATTCGGAAGCTCAATTTTGATTTGAAAGCAGCAGGGGAGAAACGCCTACTCCAACTCAACGAGTTGGATGAATTCCGACTTCAGGCATATGAAAATTCTAAGCTGTACAAGGAGAAGGTGAAGAAATGGCATGATCGCAAGATTATTGAGAGAACGTTCGAGCCGGGACAGAGAGTTTTGCTCTTCAATTCCCGACTTAAACTTTTTCCCGGGAAGCTAAAATCAAGATGGTCATGGCCATTTACAGTGAAGACGGTCTTCCCGCATGGTGCCATAGAAGTGTTCGATAAGTTCCCGGACAAGCCATTTAAAGTGAATGGACAGCGGCTGAAGCATTACTTTGGAGGTGACGTCGATCGACAGAAGACCGCCTTGATCCTTTCCACGACATGATCAGAGCAGAGATAGTCAAGCTAATTGACTGTAAACAAGCGCTTGATGGGAGGCACCCCATCATCTCTATTTCTCCCTCTTATTTAATTCTGGTCACACGTTTCTATTTTCTTTTCCCCCCTATTTAATTCTATAGTCATGCAATAACGGACAATGTTGAGTTAGGAGTTTATGGCATTCATTTTTGAGGACACCATCATGCCCATATTGTCTATAGTTCAATTTTGACATTTGAATTCTTTTATCTAATTTGTTAATGCCATTTGTGCAGGAAGTAAGTGCATTTCATGTGTTGCTTGTCCTTAGATGTTTTAGAGAAAAAAAAATGATTTGCTGGGCTCAGGACACCAGCGCAGTCGGCGCTCAAAAACACAGCACTCAGAGCTGTCAGCGCTGAAGTCCCTGGATATCAGAGCCGTCGCCGTTGAACCAAGAGGAAATGAGCGCCGCCGGCGCTAAAGATCAAAAGTTGTATGATATCTAGGCCGAGCGCCGCCGGCGCTGGGGAAGGCTTAAACGCGCGCCGCCGGCTCTGAACCCCCTGCATGCGAGTGCCGCTGGCTCTGAACAAGCCCAAATCGAGCGCCGTTGGCACTGGGAACAAAAAGTCGGCAGTTTGTGCAGTTTTAAAAACCGAAACGAGGGCTTATTCCTTTCACATTCCAACCGTTCCCTCTCCACACTCAAAAGTTCCTCTCCTAATCCACCATTGACATCCAAACACAACATCAACCACACCCCATCCGATTCAAGCATAGAGGCAACAATCCTTCATCTCCTTGTACTCCGATTGAAGAACAAACACACTCCTACATCACACTATTGGCATCAATAAGCGAAATTGGGCGAATTTCTCTACCACAGTCAGTTAGGGCTTCTCTATTTCAAGTAAGTATGCAAAGATTATCCATTAGATTACTTGGAAGTGCTTGGTATGGTATGGGCCATGAGATTAGTGTAGAGAATTGAATTTTCTTGCTATATATAACCAATTTGAGATTTTGTTGGCTAAATTGGGTTTGGGTTGTGGAATTTTTCTGTTATTTTGAATTGGATAAGCATTGTGGACTGATTAGATAACAAATTTGGAGGAAATCAAGTTTGGGGGAAGGTTTATCAAGTTTGTCTTTCATGGGTGCATACCAACTATTTGAGAAATTGTCTGTGTGAACTTGTTCAATATTTGGGGTTACTTTTGTTACATCAGTGATTGGGTGTGTTCCTATATACTTTCAACATGGCTTCTAAGCGTCACCGAGGTGTCGAGTCAAGTTCCAAATCATCTCACACCTTTGATAGGAAGCGCTTTATCAGTGTGGAAGCGGCGGATAAGTTTAAAACATGGGATAATTGCACATTCATTCCAGAAAGGGGACTCGTGCCGGACTCAGACAATGACGGAGAATTGGCACTAATGATTGATGAAAGGAGTTGGCTGAATTCCACGGCGCAACCGGGGTTGGCAATTGCGCCGATTGTAAAGGAGTTCTACGCTAATTTGCAAGAGGGACAACTCGGCGCAGTGCAAGTGAGAGGCCAACAGATTTCTGTTCTGAGCAAGGACATCAATGCTTATTTTCACTTGCCTAATTTCAGTGGGGCCACTCATCAATATGCCGAATATGTGCAGAATGGACCCGATTATGAGAGGATCATTGCTGAATTGTGCAAGCCAGGAACAAAGTGGGATATAAAAGATCGAGGTGCTATGACATTCCCCAAATCCGAGCTGAGTCGGTATGGCAAAGCATGGCATGCTTTTCTTTGTGCACGCTTGATGCCCACTAGCCACTTCAGCCATGTCACCAAGGAAAGAGCAGTACTCCTCTACAGTATAGTCTTCGGAATGAAAATTTATGTGGGGGTAGTGATCGAGGGGTCTATTAAGAGATATATCCGAGGTGGTGCTACAACTGGCGGATTCCCACACCCTATGTTGATTACGACTCTTTGTTACAATGTCGGGGTGAGATGGGCTGAAAATTCGGCAGTGATCCAACCTTGGCCAGTCATTGATCAGGCGCTTATAGTTTGTTACAAGGGTTGGACAGGCGCAACTGAACATCCCAGAGGCCTCGGATACCTTGTGCCACAGCAAAGCGAGGCAGGCCCATCCACATCTTCCAGTCAGTTCGATAAGCAAATTCGAAGGTTGCAGAAACAGATTAAGGCGAACCACTTTGAGCTTTTGCAAGATAACTCTCGCCTAGCTGAGCGTCAAGATACCATCAGTCAGAACAACAACCAATTTCAAGCGGCGTTGGCAGCCGCGTTCAACCAGCTCAACCCCAGTGCAGGACCATTTCACTTTCCTGAGCCTCTTCCACTGCCAGTGTTTCCACCCGAGGAGTCAGCCGAGGAGTCCGACGACGAGTGATCGTCATCCGATAGGGGAGTCCTCTGTTTCTAATTGTTTAAATCTTTTTCAATGAGGACATTGACTTACTAAGTTTGGGGGTGGACTTGCTAGTTGCATAGTAATTCATTAGTGCATATAGTTGCATAGTAGTATAATTTTGCATAGTAATTCATTTTTGCATATAGATGTAAGTATGTTTAGGTCGCATATCATTTGATCATTTGCATAGCATTTGCATAATAATTGAGTAATGACTTTGCTATTGTTGATTTTGGCCAATGAGGAGAATGGTGAGCTTATGTGATACTCGGATAGAAATAATAATGAGTGGGAATCATTTTGACGCAAAAGTTGATTTTGTCATGCTTAAAACTTGATTTGAGATTATATGCACTTATTCACTTCTTATGGTTGGTTATGATCTTGGACAACATCTATATAGGTGCTCGCTTCGTTAAAATTCTTGGAAACTTTGTCACATTGTTAAGTATATCTGTGAAAAGAACGTTAGATGATCACTTAAGTTGAGGGACTCTTGTATCTTAAACACACAACACATAAAAAAAAAGAGAAAAAGAAATAAATGAAAAGCACAATGAAAAAAAAAAGAGGCATAGTAATGCAAAGTAGATGTATGTGGTGAGTCGAGATGGAGTGTAAAACGCACTCGTTCGGATGAAAGTGCTATGGTTAGAAAATTATTGTGTATAGTTTGAGTATTCTTGAGTTCCTTAGTTTAAGTGTGGTCTGTGGATAATTGAATTGGGTATGTTTGATAATGTGGAAAAGTTGAATTGAAAGTTATCGATAAGCAGTTGGCTATATGAATTTGTCCAGATTGTGAGTGACTATGAGAGAGTGGTGCACACACACACACAAGGGTTGAGAGCATGTATGATTCTAACGTTTACGTGGAAATACAACCATGATTTTGTGTTGATTTCTATTTGAGTGTTTTGATATATTTCTGAGGCTTAAGAATGGACAATGGTTTGTTCGTTACTTGATGCATATAGTTAGGTTGATTTAGGCTGCATGTTTAGTTTCAATTTTGTTTTTGCTTGAGGACAAGCAAGAGTTTAAGTTTGGGGGTATCTTGATGAGTGAGTTCTATACTTGTGAATCAGTTATCTTTTACCTTAATTCTTGGTTGTTTAAGAGTATTTCTAGTTCATTTATATTCATTTTATGTTATTTTGCATGTGGCAGCAACGGAAGGGCAAAACATGGAATTTCAGCACAAAATGGCAAGTTTGGGAGCATTGTGAAGCCCAGCGTCGCCGGCGCTGGGGAAGTTCATTTTCAGAGCCGCCGGCGCTCGTTCGTGGATCGCTATTGGGCTTTGTTACAGATGCAGTTTGTGGTGCTAGGCTGATGGGCCGAGGAGAGTCTGATGGAAGCAACTTGTGTAGGGTTTTATGAGAGGAGAGGATGACTAATGAGGATATAGCTTTACTTGGTATTATTGTGTGGAATTTTTAGCATTAGTTTTTGAATAACTGACACACGTTTATCTTGGTACGATTGTGGAATTGAATTGAGTTTTGAGACTTGCTTTTGGAACAACGATTAATCAGATTTGCACTTCCCTTTCTCCTTAATCTCGGTGGTTTCATATTAGTATCTCAATGCTTGTATTAATTCCCATAATGGTTATTGTTTCAGAGATGAACTAATCACCATTATGGGATTCTAATGAAGCTTACTATAAATTTCTAATTAAAATACCTCTTTGTTTTACTTGAGTGATTATGGATGGGTTGCCTAGCATGGTTGTATTAATTGCTTAGATGATTGATCACCATCTACCTTAAAACTTGTATGGAATTGACAGATGAAGTGCGAGTTTAGAATTGGCCATGTTAGCATATGTTCAGGAAATCTGCATGTGATAGGTTTTGTGATTCGTAAATTGGATAGACATATACCAGTTTACCATGTGTAGTTAATTGAGAGAGCTCACGCTTAAATTTATATCACTTGTAATTTACATAGAAATATAGTAAATTAGGTGATGTTGATGTTTGCATGACTTCTATCGATGGTGTGGAAATTATGTGATATGGACATAGTATATTGAACGATTGCTATGTTTCACTGTAAAGCTCTCAACTAGCAGCCCGAAATAATCAGTAAGTTTAACTAGAGGTGTTGCAAATTTGAATGATACATTAAGTGACATTAGGATCCCATAGCTTTCCAACTTGAATTAAGTCACTTGATAATTAGTTATCTTTGGTTTATAATCATTTCGATTTTCAACTCACAACTTATTTGTTCGTTTAAGCAGACAGAACTAGCTATAAAGTTGTTGCATGATAGAATAGAGATAATTTCTTTTCTCCGTGGGAACGATACTAGACTTACTCTATATTACTTGTTGACCGTGTATGCTTATATGTATGTGTTTGTTTTGTTAACACCAAAACAAGCCAACAGAACCCTAGGGGAAAAAATGGAAAAAAATTAAACTTTGAGAATCGTGACCGCTGTTTTGACTATAACTTTTGTTTCGTTTGGAGTTTCGGGGCCCATAATATATCAAAACGACCGTATCCACGAGTACTTCAAAAGTCATTGGCAACGGCCATGACACATACCAAAATAACCCAAAAAATAGCTCCAAAGGATGCATTTTGGCTGTCCAAAGTTTTTTGAAAAAATTTGAAATCTTATTTTTCTTTATTAATTGTGATTTTGATCCTTCTCTGACTTCGTTTCTCTTTTTTTTCAGGTATTCTGAAGTGCAAATCTCAGATTCTTCCCTTGTCATGGTAAGCATACTCAAGTTCATATGCTTTACTTGATATCCTTAGTACCCTTATGTGGAGTCTTCCATACTTGCAGGCCTCGTCTACCGGATGCTCTGAAGACTTGAAGACTTCCAGGGTAACTCCCTTCGTCAATGATTGGGGAAAGGCTCCCTTTTTTGGGCCTTCTGACACTTTTTGGGAGCAAGTCCGGACTTATGATCGCACAACTTTTCCTTCACCAAAGACGGGTTGCGGAGGTTGGGACGACTTCCTCTATTCCAGTCGCATTCCCCACATGTGCATAGAGAAACAAGAATACCCTTTTAGTCCCTTTCGCTTCCTGTCTGACTCATCTGGCCGTCTTCAAGGATGGCAACATTGGACTGACGAGATCCTCGGGAATATTGAGTATAAGGCTATACTAAAGAGCGCGGGCATATATCGCTGCATTTAGTTATGTAGGGATCTACGTATTCAGCAGGATCATGACGCCCTTACTGTGTTGATTTCCCGCTGGTGCTCTTCTTCATGCACATTCGTTACTGCTTGGGGGAAATTCACCCCTACCCTAGAAGATGTCTATGCTCTCTACCAGTAAGCTTTTTCTTCTATTTATTTCATTCGTTCTTATTCTCCCTTTTTTCGAATTATGTACTTATTTTAAGTTATATCTTGTAGCCTCCCTGCTGTCGCTTCGGCTTCTTGTGACCCATCTAGTATGTCCCCTAGAGATGCCGAGTGTGTTGCTTACTTGATAGAAGCCTTCAAACAGTCTTCCCATTATGTCTCACGATTCAAAGGTGACACACTCCTTCCAGATTTCGAGACCACTAGCTGGCAGAAGACTTCCTGGTTATCTTGGGTGGTGTGCTACTTCTTTCGGGATTACAAAACTAACTAGTGGGATAGTTCTACTTACGACCAATTCGTCCTTGCTTTTCGTAAGGAGCCTTGTCCTTTTCCTCTAGCAGCCTATTTGGCTATGTGGTTGTCTCGCTTTCTCTTTCCCGGGTCCCGCTATTGACGGTCCCTCAGTTCGTATGTTTAGCTTAGCAGCTCTGCTATATCGGGGTTTAGAGGTTCCTCTTGCTTCCCTCTTTTTAGGAACCTTGTATCGCCGTTTAGATGAGGTGGCCTTTGCTTTGAGAGAATCTGTTGCGAGGTATTCGTTTTCATGCTTTCATTAACTGTCTTTCACAGTGCACTTTTCTCTTCTTTTCTTGAATTATCAACCTTCCCTTTTCGTTTACTCAGGTACGACGTGAATTGCTTCATTCCAGGCTCCTTCCTTCAGCTTTTCCTCTTCAAGTATTTCAAGGGTTATTCTTCTCTTGAACATCTTTCTAAGAGGACAAAGAAGTCTTCAGACCCTTTTTCATTACCCCACATCAACCCCCGGACAGCCAGCTGGATTGATTACCATTTTAGCTCAGACTCGCGGCTTTTCACTGATGATTTTTCATGCTTCACGCTCGTCCCTACACTATTACCTCAGAAAACAATAGTCACCTTCCTCACTTCTATAGGCGTGAGTCTCGCTCTTATCTAAATACCAACGGGTTGAGTGATTCTTCATTGTCCTGGTTCGTCTTCCTTCGGGCTGCGGAGCTTCCATATTTTATTGAGGATAATGATTTTGGTACCGTACTTTATAATCCTCATAGGGTTATGAGGCAGTTTGGATTTCACCAGGAGCGTCCCTTCGACCGTACTTACAAGGAGATTTATGAGACTGCTCTCCTTAATTTCGTGTCTACCTCCCCCTCTTTTGCATGGGCCTTTCTAGAACCCCCAACTTCTCCTCACAGATCCTTTCCCGTTGCCTTTGTCATACCAACTGCTACTCGAAGTGGGCGATATACTATTGGTGAATGCAACTATTAGCAAATCAATCTTAAAAGGTGGGAGGAAGACACCCTGATGTGCTCTATACCAGCTTTTCCTCCCAAGCGTCTTCAATGGGTTAGGATGTTATATTCTCCTAAACCCAATGTCCGTTCGGAACAGTGGCCAGCCAATAGCTGGCTTGTTGAGCGTGAGGCCTTGATGCCTAAGTCTTCTCCTCCTCGGTCAGCAGGTGTTCATTCTCAAAGTAACCCAGCTATCCTTCCCGGACAGGCCCCTACTACCTCCTGGAACCTTCCACCACGGGCCTTGTCTCAGTTACCTCTGTCTTAGATGCCTCCTCCAGCTCCTCCCCAAGGATCCTTTGATGCCGGGGAAATGAGAATTACTCGTTCCAAAACAAGAACATCTACCATTATTGATTCGAAGGTGACTTCTCCTATTGCTTCTACCTTGTCCCCGGTTAGTCGTCCTGGCATCAGGCTTCGCTTAAGGCCATTAGCAAAGCGCCCTTTTGAGGATGCTAGTCCTAGTGTTCTGGCAGCCGAGGATCCGGTCAAAAAACGCCATAGAAATTTGGTATATATTTATTTATTTACATATATATATATATATATATATATATTGTAGTATCTTCATTTATGTCTGTTACTATCCACATAACTGCTTTCGTGATTCCTTATATCTTTATGTCCATCGTTTTTAGATTGGCGATGCTGATGAAGAGGATGATGATGTTCCTCTTGAGTTTATGCCTAGTACTGCAAATGGGGCAAATGCGACGGCTTCTACGAGTTGTGACTTCCCCGACCTATCTCAATCAGTGTTGAGTCGTCTTCATCACATGAAGCTTGTGTCAGTCTTAATGCTAAAGACATTTTATCTGATGTGAGTTCGAGCCTTGCTTTGGGTGATACAACAATTTCCTCAAACCCTCCTCCAGCTTCTCCACATGATAGGCCTAAGGAAACCAATGAGACTCTTGCTTCCGCGAAGGATGATCCTTCTGAGACTATTGTTGATGTGTATCCTCCCCAGAAGGATTCTACCGAGTTGGTGATTTCTCGGGAGGGTATTGTTGACAGCATTTTGGATGGGTTGAATGACATTCTGCCTTCTGTGGCATCTCCCAACTATTTTTCCATTGACTATCTTGTGAGTATCTTTCTTTGGTAAATATATCATCTTTTTTTTGAACTTTCTTTCTTTTCTCCCAAATATATTATGATTTTATCATCTTATTTGCAGAGTGAGAAGATGCAAGAGTTGCCTTTGCCTATTGATGTGCTTGCCTCATTTGATGCTCTCAATCCGGATGTTGACACCTCGCTATATAATGACCTCGGTTATCCTCCAGGTTGTCTTCCGGATGACTAAGGCGTCGAGGATTCATCAGCATCACAGCAGCCCCGTGCTCCTCCATCCTTTATCTCGACAAATTCTATGATGACCTCTAAAGTAGCTCTTGTCAGAGCTTCCTTCAATCCAAGCAGAGACCGTGTTTCTTGGAGGGGCTTCCGGATATCATCCTCTAGTCAGGAAAGTCTTGAGCGTCTCCTAGCTCGGTTCCCACATATACTTGACCAGCTGATTATTAAGGCGTCTTCTGCCCAGACCTTCTTCCTAGATCAGCTCGCAGGCCTTGTGCTTAGGTTGCACACTCTTTCCTTATACTCTTTATGAGTTGAAGACTTGAAGAAATTTAGCGATGATGTAGACGACCTTGCAGCCGTGGGTGTTGATATGTTCCCTTTTCGGGCTAGACTGGATCTTCTCAAGTCAAATTTCAATCTTGTTGGACTACGTTCGGAAATTGCTATACGTAAGTGTGAAGATGACTCCTTTTCAGCATAAATTTCGTAGTTTGGTGAAGCCGCAAATAAATTGAAGATCCATTCGCAAGATCTAAAGTCCCAGCTTCAGGAGGTAGAACGTCAGCTTCAGGACTTAGAGTCAGCTACTCGAGATGTCAAGAAATTAAAAGCTGAAAATCTCAAGACTCAGGATGCTGCCATTACTGATTTAGAGGCCTTAGCTATGCCTTCCCTTCAGTTTGATATGTCATGGCCTTTAGATCATGACTTTCTGTAGTCTCTTTTTCCCTTTTCCTGTTTCAAAAACTCATTTACACATATTTCATTTATCAAATTAGAGTTTCTTTAACCCTGTTGATTGCCTTTAATTTGAATGATTCCTCAAAACTCAATATTTATCATTGAATCTCAAGTTACTCAAATTAATACTCTGAGGTAACAATAGGTATTATGAATAGGTAAACATGAATGTTGTCAATAACATGTATATATATCTTTTCGAAAAATAAGTGAAAGTTTGATAATTTGTTGATAATCAAATTACTTTTAACGAAAAGCATAACGTTTCAAAATTTTCATAAAAACGATAAATCTTGCTTTTGTCGGATAAAGCATAACATTCGCCACTTTTAGAGATAAAGTGTAACTATTTTTTCAGGTTGAGGACTTATAGTCAGGTTCCTCGATTACTTTTAAAGTTGAAAGTATAACTTTGAGGGCTTATAGTCAGGTGCTTCAATTACTTTTAAAGTTGAAAGTATAACTTTTGTGATGACTATCTCATGTGTAATATTTCTTTACCCATTTCAGGTTTAATGGACCTGAGATAGCATCTGATCCCACACGAGATATTTTGCAATACCCGCTTTCGGAGATCTCTCATACCCTATACGGGCCTTCCCATTTGGGGCAGAATTTAGTGGTTGGTGTTCCCCTCATGACTTGGTTCGCTGTCTTGAGCACCAAGTCCCCCACCAGAATTTGTCACAGTACCACTGCAGTATTGTATTGTCGTCGCAGTCTTTCATGATACCGTTCCAATTTCTCTTTGGCTCGGTCTCGGAAGTCAGCTAAGGCCTCCAGGGCTGCTGGTTGGTTCTCTTCCTTGACTAAGTTTCGGAGTCTCATCCTAGCCGTAGGGATTTCTATTTCGGTGGGCAAGATAACTTCTTCTCCATAGACTAAAGCATATGGGGTTTCTCAATTTTCCTTCCGTTCGGCACTTAATTGGGTTTCAATCATTATATGGTATTATTTTGGTGAAGTTAATTAGGTTGCTCAACCTAATTATAGGTAAATTTGTATTTTTTAATTTATTGTGTAACCTCAAGTTTTATGACGTAAAACTTGAGAGGATTATTGTAAGCTCATTATTTTGATATAGTGAAGATTCGGAGTTTGACACGTGGTTTTACCTCTTAGTTTTAAAGGGTTTTCCACGTAAATTTTGTGTCTTGCTTGTAGATGGTTATTTGTTATTTTCGTTCTCATAATTGGTTTTGTCGATTTCATATTTAATTGCACAAAGACGGAAAAGTAATTCTTGGGAGAGAGAAATTTTAGGCGTACTTTTCCTAACAAGTAGATTATACATATTCATGATTTGTTCTGATATGATGGCACTGTGAGCATTAACATGGAATTTTATGCTTTGAGTGGAAATCATCTGCCTCATCTGTTTTATTGGAGAACATCAGTTAGTTTTGGTAAAAGAAATTGACAAGAGTCATGTGAAAGATTTTGTTATGTTTTAGTTTTGTGCAAGAGCTGAATTGTGACGAACAAAAGAAGGATTCAGTGGTTACTTTGTATCAAAGCAAGAGTGCAGAATATTTTATTTGGCAAGAGGACTCGGAGGAGCAGAGGACAAATCAGATAAGTCAGTAAAAAAATTCTAAACAAATAAGTCAGTGTTTAATCTACAAAGTGGTTAGGGTGGTGGAAGCGGTTAGTTTTTGTTCTTTTATCCCGGTTAATGTAAATCTCTTTTGTAATTTTTGGTTTTCAAGTTTGTTTAGCTGTATCAGTTTGTATATTTTATTATTTTTTTCAGAAATAAATTTATTTTGCCGAACAAAAAAAAAAAAAAATAAACACAATCACTCCAATGTCTACTTCAATGCAGCAAGTCCTCATCTCTTTCTCTCGAACTCTTTTTACTATAATTTTCTGAACTAACGAAACAAAGGATGCTCAAAGTCCTGCCCTTTTTTCTTTTTTATTTTACTATAACAAAAACTTCTGATTATATATGTTTCTAATGCGGAAGTAGCGTGGTTTAAGAACTTAGTTATGCCGATGAGATCTTTAGGTTTTAAGTTCGATTCTCACTTATGTGAGTTTATTTCTTCCATTATGAAAAACTTTTTTCCTCTTTATGCGAGACTTGTTTGTGAGTTTATTTCTTCATCCTTTAGTGAAGTTTGATTAGTTCTTGATATTGTAACAGTAACGACGAATCTCAATAAGTGGGGCTTTAAAAAAAAACTTAGTTATATTGTGTGATCATCATTTATAATTTATTTCAAATGTGTATTAAATTTTTGTCTTAATAATTTGCAGATACTACTAATCTTTGTCACCAGTGGCAAAGACGTATGCAGTCACCTGTTTAATGGTCTCATACGCTTATCATCAAGAAAAGCTCTTAAAATATCATCCCAACTCCTACAATATATAAGGCAAAGAATACTAAGAAAAAGAGCAAGTGTAAGATTATTTTAAATTTTATATATGCTATATGCTATATGCACTTATCATTCCATCTGATATAAACAAGATTTTAAATAAACAATTTCATGTAGTTCATTTTACTTAGCTACGTAAAAACTTTGATCAAATTAATATTATTATTAATAAACAAAGGCACGGACTATTACACTAGTTAGAATAATGTAGATAAATTAGATGTGTTATTATATATTGTAGAACCTACAAAATTATTTTTATGTGCCAATATCATTCATGAAAAAAAAGAAGGGGATTTCATAAACAAAATTATAACATTTTCATTCTCAGTACTCAGAAGTACTCTCTTTTCTTGTCATCAGAATGAATTGCTTGAGGATCAGTTTCTAATTTAAGTAATCTTTGAGCGAACAGACAAATTTTATAGCATTCTTTTTGTGAAAAAAGAGATATACCCTAGAGATTATATAACTAGTATACTTCATAGGGTTAATTATAAGTAAATTTTTAAGATTTTTTAGATAAATTCTACCACATAGATATAAAGAACATATAAAAATATGTGAACGTATGAATTTCCATATAGTTTGGTGATGTCTATCAATAATTTTATATTTAAAAAAAAGTATCAATAAAAATGTTATAAAAATAATGTTATACAACTTCAAATTAAATAAAAATTTACAATATTTTATATTTTTGCATGATCATTCCATCCGTATAGTTAAATTTTATTAAAAGATTATGATGAAATTATTTTATGAAACTAACATATAATTTATACCCTATAGGGTCGTTTTTAATTGATGGAGTTTAAAAACTGCTACCTCAAATTTAGTATTAACAAACTAAAACCGCAAATTGCATATACGGTGTAGTGGCCGGTGGGATGGATAGTTCAACAGTATATATACTGTGGCCATAAATAATTTTGTCCCAAACTCAGCATGAAATGTATTCCCTCCGTTCCAAATTATAAGATCAAACTCAAAATTAACATGAATTCATTTAATTTATGTTAATACCATTATAAATATTATAAATTACCCAAAAAGTACTACTAGTTATAAGATTTATTATTTTCAAAACTTAAATGAATTATGTCAATTTTAAATTTTCAAATATCTCAAATTGATTTTTAGAAAGTCAATATTCATCTTATAATTCTGAATTGAGGGAGTATTTTAATTGTGAAATATCACTTCTCTTCATAAATATTTTCAATGTATTAAAATATAAGATCTAATTTGAAATTTAAAGTTAGTTTTAAGATTTTTCAATTTTAAAATTGATGTGATTCATTAAGTGCTTTAAATACTAATGGGTCGTTTGGTTTGAAGGAATTGACGGTGAAAAGGAATGATCATTCCGACAAACATTCCTTTACGATGTTTGGTATGCCAAGTTTGGTCGGAATAACCATTCCGACGAAATCGTGTTACCTTTATACATTTGAATCACGATTCTTTAAGGGAGGGTTAAGGAATGGAAATTCGAATGAGTAAAAGAATGTGAAAAAAAATCTTTAAGACAAAAATGCTCTCATCCATATAAATAAATAAATATATATAATATATTCATAATATATTATATACATTAATAGGTATTAAACTTATTTTGTATTATATAATATTATATTAATAGAATATATATATATATGATATATATATTATATATTATGTATATGTATATATATTATTATATGTTCATATATTATTATTTATTAAATGTATTAAATATTATAACATATAATAATATATATTTAATATATAATATAATGGATATATAATATAATATTTATTTGATATTAAATTATATTTAGTACATAATAGAATAATATATGATATATATTATATTATATATATTATTATATGTTATAATAGTATATATATATATATAATATAATATATATGTATAATATTATAGTTTAATATGTATTATATTTGTTTTATATTATATTATAATTATACATATAAATATATAGAATATCTAATATAATATTACATGTATTGCGCAAGACCCCAACTTTTATGAAATAAAAGTTTATTTTTCTTTATGATTATTGTTAACGTCAAGATTGGTCCACGCGCCTCAATCACCAAGAGCGCGTCAATCCTGCACAGAAACGAAACCTCACTCAAGAACCCGGCGGTTTGGACCATCGGGGGATAGCTCAGGCGTGAGAATGAGTATAGGCAGTTTCAAAGTTTAACAATGGAGGTGTATTGCTTTAGTGTACAGTTTTGCATTACTTTTGAAATTAGAGGGAAGCCTTGTATTTATAACTCATCATCCACTCATCATGTGTGGCCCCCACATGTCAGCACAACATTCTATTACTGTCAGTCACATCATGTAAACCATCCTGGTCCAGATATAAGTCAATTCGGTTAGAAATTATGTTCCTTAACTGAACAACATCCCAGTCAGCAAAAGACCTCCACGTAGGGTAAAATCCTCCACATGGGGTCGGCCCTGCCGAACCCACCTGGCCCACTAAATCCACATCCTAACAATTATTATTCTAAACAGTAAAGTGTTTAATTGATATAATGTTATAGTTAAGGGTGATATATGTAAATTATCAGATAAACAGTATGTCGAGGAATATTCTTTCTGTCGGAGAATATTATATTCAGTAAAGTACGACGGCGCCGAAATAACCAATCATTGGTGGGCCTCATAACGACTAATTGTCGGATACTGAAAACGACAGTATTAATTTTTTTTGTCAACGGTATTATCACCTATAACTATTGAAATACCCGGTAATAAAAAAAATAGTGGCTGCGTTATTCCACAGTAGCACGCGTTATTCTATAGTAAACCGTGTTATTCCACAGTAGCACGCGGTATTCCACAGTAGCACACGGTATTGCACAGTATTTTATATTATTGATTCAATAATTGATATAGTAGCAATTGCACAGTATTTTAACTCAATAATTGTTACAGTAACATCTACATAGTATTTTATATTATTAAATCAATGATTGTCACGACACAGTAACTCATATTATTTGATAATATATTATTAGACCAGTTAGCATTATTAACAATGTCTAGAAGTTTTGTTAAGGAAAAAGGTTATTTAATTGAGCGTCGTTTCTACGAAAAGTCTCCTCTTTCTTGGGAATGATCTGGTTGTCAATATTGTAAGTCTATAAAATTAATGGTAAATAATTGTTGAAAGCCTGAAAATGTGTTGATTAAAGATAACTGATGTGTGGTAGATATTGTTAGTTTCCGAAGGCACAAAAGATATCTAGAAGGGGGGAGGGTTGAATAGATTCTTTAAAAAAATTTTCCTTATTTTAAAGAGAGTGACTTATCAGATTAATTAACAAGTAATTAAGCACATCGGAATTAATGATTGATTAAACCTTCCTTAAAAGATAGACAAAAGATAGCAGAAATGATAAAGCAATGATGTAGCAGTTATAGCAGTTATGGAGCAGAATGTAAAGAACACAAGACTTTTAAGTGGTTCAGAGTACCCACGACTCCTACTCCACTGTTCTACTCCTCGAGTAGCAAATTCCAAATTCACTAAGGATATCGTTACAACTTGAATCATTGAGATTCCTTCAAGACCCGCAGCCTTGGAACTCCTAGTACACTAAGTACTCTTCAAGACCAGCAGCCTTAGAACTCTAGTTCACTAAGAACTCTTCAAGCCCAACAGACTTAGAACACTACAAAATAAGACCTTTCGTCTTAGAATTACCAGTACACTTAGTAATCTTCAAGACCAGCAACCTTGCAACTGTTACACTTCAATAAGAGAGTGTGTTGTGCTACTAAGTTGCCTTAAGCATGAGTTCTGATGAACTTAGTAGCAAAGCAAGATGTTTTCCTTTTGGTCGTAGAGTGAGGCTCTGACAGGTGTAGATTTTATCGTTTGTACTTGCTTAAATGTAATCTTCAATCTGTTTGCCATATATAGATCCTCTGAATCCTTCCGTTGTGATGAGACTGTTGAATCTGATATTCCCGTTTGAGATCTATTACTGAACTTTAGAAATAGTTTATTTCTTGTTGTGCTGTGTAGTGGGGTGAGTCAGCATCCATTAACTTGCTCCAAGATAATGTTCTGACTTTCTACAGATCATAGCTATTTGTTCCCCGATGTCACGAATTTCTTCATTCAGATCAATTTAAGTATTCAGTAACTATCTTGGGCAGATTACCCATCAGACATGGATATTGTAATCCATTATGGGCATCATAGAAGTATTCTATTCAGTTCTTGATCCTTTCGTCAGATGAGGTTCGTAGAGTGCTTGACTGATACTGCGTCATGACTCTACGTTCTTGCTAGTCATAGTGTCATCAAAGGGATCGTTGAGTTACTGTCTGATCTGCTCTATGGTCTTTGATAAGACTTGATGCCTGTCTTATGATCTTCTTCAGTTGTGTTGACTTTATCTTGAAAGCTCATATAGAGAGGACTCTATGATGTCGGGAGAGGATTATGTGATCTGCCGAGAGGACTCTACGCTCTACCGAGAGGACTCTACGCCCTGCCGAGAGAGGACTCTACGATCTGCCGAGAGAACTCTACGATCTGCCGAGAGGACTCTATGCTCTGCTGAGAGAGGACTCTACGATCTGTCGAGAGAGGACTCTACGCTGCCTTAGCTGACTGTTTCTTTGATCATTCTCTGGTTGTTATACGATCAGCTATTGTGGCACTTTAAGATCAACCTAACAGCTTTGATCTTTTCTATCTAAGTCCTTGTACATCATATCAACTTTAAGGACTTTACACTTCAACTACTCAAGCATAAATACATTAATATCATAACATCAAATTTAACCATGTGATTCCTAACAATCTTCCCCTATTTGATGTTGACATAAACCAGTAGTTTTGAATCATATCATCAATTCAAATGCAATTGCTTATCTAAAATTTAAACATGACTTAAGCTACAGTGGGCAACTATATTTCTAGATAAAAGCATGAATTTCATTGATGTTCAGTTAAGTATTATAGTGTATAGCAGTTATAAAAACAATGAGAAATACATAATACAAAAGCTTAACTCCGGCCTTTTGATCCCCTTTTAGTCCTCGGGGGATTTGCTCATTCGTATGCCACTCTTTGTCTTCGCCTTTCTCTTTGTTCATCCGTCATGCGTTGAAATTCTTTAACTTGCTCTTGACGAAGCCCAGAAGATAGCACATGACTTCCTTCTTCTCCATAAGGGTGAGTCCCATGAAGATGGCGATTTAGAAGCACAGAATTGCCTGATGGTATGCTAATTCCTATGGTGGTTACATCAGGTTGTCTTCTAGACGAACCAGGAACTTCACTCCTTATTGGAATAGCATTGATGGGCTCATCATGGGAGCTAGATGGAATTGATGGTTTCCTACGTTGTTCCTCCCTATGCTTGCTTCTAGTGCTTGATTCTCCCTTATGATGTTGACTATTCTCCCCCTTTATGTCAGCATCCAGGGTTCGAACGTCTTGGGATAGCTGCTGCATACCGCTCACCAACTCTTGCATTTGGGAGCGAGACTGAAGAATGTCGCTTCTGTTTTCTTTGACCATTGCTTCGGTCTGTATTCTCTGTTGATGAACCAAGGCCAGGGTGGCATCTGTTCTTTACATTTGTTGAAGAGAGACTTCCTTGAAGTTGTGAATGGAGTCGTGAAGCTCAAGAATTCGGTCATTGGTGGCCTTGTTGGTTTGTTCAACGACTTGCTGGAGGGAAATAATCGTGACTTTGTGTTTGGCAATTTCAGTCTGATAGAGGTTATCCCTTTGGTCAATCCCTGCCATCAATTCTCTGAGTATTCCTCTAAGCCGATTGGTCAGTACAGTCCCCAGACTGTTGGAGTGATTATTCGCAGCATCAATGACTCTGTCAAGTTTTCGATGGAGGGCTAGAGAATTTGCTTAAATATTTTCCTCCATATCGGTTGACATATGTGCTGTGAGGTCGGCCATCTGATCCTTAGTGGGAAGAATGTTGACTCATTCAAGGATCTGTTTTACCTCCGTTGAAGGTTCTTCCTTATGGTTGCTTTGAAGATTTGATAAAGCAGTAATAATATCAAAGTACTCATGATTAGAAAAGGATGGAATGTCAGTGGGCGATTGGGGCAGTGGTTTACTGTGTGGAAGAGGAGACTACTTGAGGGGCAATTGTAGTGTCATCATACTCTACGATCGTAGAGTCGATCGTAGGGTGAGATGACTCTACGTTTGGTTTTAGGAGCCTGAGCTGGTCATTTGTCGTAGAGTGTGGGAACTCATGGACTAGAGATGGTTGTATATTTGGTTCATCAGTTACAGAGTGTTGAGACCCTGTAACTGGAAGCTGGTTCCTTGGATCAGGGACCACCTCAATCCATCTTGGCACTTCATCAAATGTATAGCAATTTGGTGATGGAGAATGATTTATTTTGAACGATGGAGGGACAAAGTATACCTTTTGTTGGTTGGAGTGTGATGGACTGTTGGTAAACAACCTTTGAGCAAAGATAACCTTGCTAGGAAAACCTTGGGCAAGCACTGAGATTGCTGGGTAAGCTTTGAATGCCCAGAACATGTGATCCCAAAAGTTTAGAATTAGGGCTTGGTGAAAGGACATCCTTGGTAAGTATGAGAACAACCAGTTGTAATTGATGTACCTTTCCTCATTTCTGCCTACAGCAATGATATCCAGACTTTCTTCTTCACTATCATCACTTCATCCATCAATTAAACTTTCTTCTTCACTATCTTCCTCAACCTAAGCATAAAATGGCTCAGGGGCATCAGATTTCTCCCCTTCAATATTAGCATTTTTAAGTTCATCAGCTTCTAGTTGCTCCCCCTCAATTGAAGTATTCATCTTAGTGGGAGAGCTGAGTTCTTGCTCTTGTACTGCCACTTCGGTTGGAGCAATTTCCTTTTCAGAGTCATCCACTTGCTGAAGTTGATCCTCCCCCTCAGCATCAATAGTACCTTGATTAGAGGTCAATAATCTTCCTTCTTCTGCCTTAATCCTCTGTATTGCTTCTCTAAGCTCCTTTTGAGTTACAGTCATCAACCTTTTCTTCATTTTCCTTGGCTCAGGTTCAGCAACCTTTCTAGCCATTTGCTCTTCATTAGTACTAACAGTGTCATGCTGAGCATCTTTAGCCCTTGACTCTACGATCGTAGAGTTAAGATCTTCAATGATCGTAGGGAGGCTTTTCTTTGAGTTGCGTTTTCCCTTATTATGATACACCTTAAGGATTGATGTGGTCTCATCAGAGATTTCTTCATGCTGCTGCCTCTTCCTTTTTTATGGTTGATGAGCGAGATTCATACCTGCGAATCAGACTCCTTATCACTTAAGAAATTGCTTGATTATCTTATCTTCTGGTGCATTGTTATGTTTTATTTGTTATCTTGTGCTTTAATGCTTCTCAGGTGGGAGATTGCTTCTTTTGAGGCTAAAAGGGTCAAAAGGACCCCTAGCTGGCAAAAACACGGAGGCCGCGCCACAACACCACAACAAGGTATATGTCTCACGCTGCAGCGCCAACTCACAAGACACTCACGCTGCAACGGCACCATTCCTTCATGGTTTGGCGCTGCAGTGAGCCTCTCTTGCCCAGGACACGGAGCTCATGCCGCAGCGCCAAGGCAAGGCACAAGGCCCATGCCGCAGCGCGAGCTCCGGTTCCCAGCCACCTGACCTTCCTTAAATGACCTAGCTGCTGCTCATAAATCTTATCTTACATCTTAGGAAATATTCTGCAACTTAGGGAGAAAAGGAGGCAGCCACACAAAGGAGAGGACTTGACATCAAGAACACTTCCGCACAGGAGTTTTCTTACTTCAAATCTTTCATCCATTTGTGTAATTTTGATTATGTTGAGCAGTATGACTGTGTTAATTAGTTCTATAGTTATGAACTAATTACATTTCTAGGATTGCAATGTAACCTAATGATTAGCTTAATGTGAATTTCTCTCATATTTATTTAATGAATCATGTTCTGAATGGATTGTTGTATTTCATGCTTATTTATCAATTGCTTGAGAGAGGAATTGATTTAGGTATTAATTGATATTGGAAAATTGATGTTATATCTTTCCTTAAATACAACAACACTTGTTATGACCATTAACCAAGGGAATGAGTGCATAAACTGCATCATAGCATAGGAATATGTCTATTTGCCTTGTGTAACCATTGAGATTAATGTTAATGACCCTTAGTCTAGTTATTTTCACCATAGGAATATTGTGATTTATCTAGCTAAGGGATATGCATTTGACCATCGGAAGAGGCTTATGTGTACCTTGTGTTCTCGGTTGACCATTCTTGTGATTTGTTAGTTAAATGGAGAGTTAGGAATATTAGGTGAGGCATTAGGGGAGTTGTAATCCTAGCTTGTCATCCTTGTTACAACTCGCTTCCCTATTTCACTGCATTTTACCTTATAGATTAAAACACATAACTTTTATTCAATTGTTTAGATAAGACCGTTGAGACACATTTTAATACTTGAGCGATTATTTAGTACTTTGTCCTCGTGGGTTCGACACTCTACTTTCATTATATTATTTGTTAGACTGCGTATACTTGCGCGAGTTTATAGGTTGTGAAAACCACCAACAAGTTTTGGCGCCGTTGTCGGGGACTTAGTATTATTTGTCTTTCAATATTAATATTAATTCAAAACGATCTTAATTTAAACTGATTTATCTGTTTAATCATCCTCTCAGGTACTCTAGTCTGTGTATGCCACCTCACAGGAATCAGGATTTATTACCTCTGAGGTGGACAGAACTTTCAGATGACTGAGAAGAGAGAGAGCTAGGGTAAGACCTACTCCAGCTATAATGGCCAAGGAAATTCAGAAAACTCTGCGGGAGTATGCAATGCCGCGTGTCACAACTTTATATGCTAGTATTCAACGGCCCGCTATTGAAGCTAATAGCTTTGAAATTAAGCCTGGCACGATTCAAATGATCCAAAAAAATTTACAGTTTGGGGGGATGCCGAATGATGACCCTAATGATCATGTGGTCAACTTTGTGGAGATATGTGACACCTTCAGATACCACGGAGTGACCGAAGACGCAATCAGGCTCAGACTGTTTCCTTTTACCCTACGGGATAAGGCTAAGAGTTGGTTGCACTCGCTTCCCTCGGGCTCAATTACCACATGGGCTAATTTGGCCCAGAAATTCGTGGCAAAGTTCTTCCCGCCAGCGAAAACTGCTAAGCTCAGAAATAACATCATGTCTTTCTCACAATTAGATGTTGAGACTCTTTATGAAGTATGGGAAAGATACAAGGATCTGTTAAGAAAGTGCCCTTACCACAGCCTGCCGAATTGGCTATTAGTGGAGACTTTCTACAATGTGGTATCAGGGCATACCAGAGCAAGTATTGATGCTGCATCTGGAGGAACATTTATGAGAAGGACGTATGACGAAGCTTATGAGCTATTGAAAACTATGGCAGCAAATAATTATCAATGGCCGACGGAGAGGAAAATGTTGAGTAAAGTGGCCGTTATGTATGAGGTAGACACAGTAACTGCATTATCTGCACATGCTGACAGCCTGGCTAAGCAAATTCAGGACATGGGGAAGCAGCCGGTGCAGAGTGTCACGGTGCCATGTGAATTGTGTGCGGGAAGTCACCCGACTGAACAGTGTCCCATTAGCTCAGAATCAGTTCAGTATGTCTTTAACTACGGGCGACAACAGAATTCCAATCTCCCCACACACTACCAACCAGGACTGAGAAATCACCCAAACTTCTCATGGAGTAACAATAACAGCAACCATGCCCAACCCTCTACCACTAGGCCACCATATTCACATCCTCCTAGATTTCAATCTCAAAGTCAACATCAACCTCAAGGATCTTACCCACAGCCACATCCACAGGACAGGAAACCTAGTGTGGAAGATCTCCTCTCGAGATATATTGCCCAGAATGAAACAAGGAGCCTCAGTCAAGAGGCAGCAATCCGGAATCTGGAAGTCTAATTGGGACAGTTAGCAACTGCTTTGAACAGCCGCCCTTTGGGCACCTTGCCAAATGACATGGATGTCAACCCGAAACGGGAGGGCAAGGAGCAATGCAAGGCAGTCACCCTTCGGAGTGGCACAATATTGAATGAAACTGAAGGAGAGACCTCAATATTGCATCCGGGACGTTGTTGATAAGGAAAGCAATGTGGAACTAAATTGTGACAAGTCTGGGGAAAAGGAGAATGCAAGGGAGAAATCCACCATACCAACCCCAACTGTTAGTATGCCTAGTCATGTAGTCCAACAGCTACCATTTCCCTAATGCCTTCAGAAGCAAAAGCTTGAGAAACAATTCGCTCAAACTTCTTGGAAATTTTCAAGAAACTTCACATTAATATTCCTTTTGCGGAGGCACTGGAACAAATGCCCAGCTATGTGAAATTCATGAAGGACATTCTGTCCAAGAAGAGGAAAATGGGGGACTATGAGACAGTGGCACTTACTAAGGAATGTAGTGCAATCCTTCAGAGCAAGCTTCCAGCCAAGTTGAAAGACCCTGGGAGTTTCAGTATACCATGCACTATTGGGGATCAGTTTATCGGAAAAGCCCTATGTGACTTAGGAGCTAGCATTAATTTGATGCCTCTTTCTATCTACAAGAAATTGGGGCTGAATGAGGTAAAACCTACCAGTGTGACTCTGCAGTTGGCCGATAGACCCATTACTTATCCAAAGGGAATAGCGGACGATGTGCTCGTTAAAGTGGACAAGTTCATTTTCCTCGCTGATTTTATTATTCTGGATTGCGAGGAGGATAGGGAAGTTCCTATCATCTTGGGCAGACCATTCCTAGCAACAGGCAGGACATTGGTAGATGTACAGAAGGAGGAACTCACAATGAGAGTACAAGACCAGAAAGTAACGTTCAATGTCTTTAAGTCTATGAAGTACCCCAGTGCCTCTGATGATTGCTTCTGAGTCGATGTGATTGACGAAGCTGTGCGAGAAGTATTCTATGAAAATTGCCTTCATGATTCGCTTGAGGTCACTTTGATTGGAGCATGTAATGTAGAGGACTCCTCTCATATAGAACATGTTCAGTGGTTGGAAGCAGCCCCGAGATCAAATATGTTCAAGCGACAATTTGAATCTTTGAATGAGCATGAAGCATCCACGTCCCAGTCACACCCCTCAGTTATAGAACCACTTGAGCTTGATCTTAAGCCCTTGCCAAGCCACTTGCGATATGCCTATCTAGCTGATGCTTCTACCTTGCCAGTTATTATTTCTGCATCACTAGATGAGGCACAGGAGGAGAAGCTCCTCGCAGTCCTCAAGGCACATAAAACAGCTTTGGTGTGGTATATCTCAGACATAAAGGGCATCAGTCCCTTTTTATGCATGCACAAAATCCTCCTTGAGAAGGGGGCTAAACCTTCTATTGAGCATCAGAGGCGGTTGAACCCCATCATGAAGGAGATTGTCAGAGCGAAAATTATTAAGTTACTGGATGCGGGCATTATCTACCCCATATCTGATAGTCCATGGGTTAGTCCAATACAATGTGTGCCAAAAAAGGGCGGCATGATAGTGGTGTCTAACGAGAATAATGAGCTTATCCCAACACGGGCTGTAACTGGATGGAGGGTATGTATGGACTATAGGAAATTGAACAAGTCCACTTGTAAGGACCATTTTCCTCTGCCATTCATTGACCAAATGCTTGATAGACTCGCTGGGCATGAATTCTATTGTCTTCTGGATGGGTACTCAGGGTATAATCAAATTGCTATAGCACCCGATGATCAGGAGAAAACAACATTTACATGTCTATATGGGACCTTTACCTTCCGAAAAATGTCCTTCGGGTTATGTAACGCACCTGCAACATTTCAGTGTTGCATGATGTCTATCTTCTCTGATATGGTGGAACAAACGCTTGAGGTGTTTATGGATAACTTCTTTGTTTTCGGGAGTTCTTTTGAAGCATGTCTCAAAAATTTGACTGCAGTTCTGAAAAGATATGTTGAGATGAACCTGGTCCTGAATTGGGAGAAATGCCACTTCATGGTAAGAGAAGGGATTATTCTAGGACACAGAGTGTCTGCTAGTGGGATTGAAGTAGACAGAGCAAAAATTGATATTATTGATAGTCTTCCACCGCCCTCATCAGTGAAAGGAGTTAGGAGTTTTCTGGGGCACGCATGATTTTATAGGAGGTTTATTAAGGACTTCTCTAAAATTACCAAGCCGTTGTGTAGCCTATTGGAAAAGGACATGCCTTTCAAGATTAATGAGGCATGCCTAGAAGCTTTTAATCTGTTGAAAAAGAGACTCGTCTTAGCTCCTATTGTAGTGGTTCCTGACTGGACATTGCCTTTTGAACTCATGTGCGACGTCAGCGATTATGCTATTGGGGCAGTGTTGGGACAAAGGAGAGATAAGGTGTTTCACATTATTTACTATGCCAGTAAAACCTTAACAGATGCTTATCTTAATTACACAACTACCGAGAAAGAGCTTCTGACAGTAGTATATGCCTTTGATAAGTTCCGGCCATATCTCATCAGAACTAAAGTTATTGTGTATACTGACCATTCGGCGATCAAATATCTAATCTCTAAAAAAGATGCAAAGCCAAGGTTGATTCGTTGGGTCCTTCTCCTCCAAGAATTCGATTTGGAGATTCGTGATAAAAAGGAAACTAAAAACCAAGTGGCGGATCACCTATCAAGATTGGAGAATCCAAATAACTCGAAAGAAAATGAGCCAGATATCGATGATTTCTTCCCGAATGAATAGTTATATGAGGTCAAGAGTGTAGCACCATGGTTTGCAGATTTTGCTAATTATGTTGCTTGTAATGTGCTACCACCTAACATGAACTATCATCAGAGGAAGAAATTCCTGCATGATGTTTGGCAGTATCTCTGGGACGAGTCGTTCTTGTTCAAACTATGTGCAGACCAGATTTTGAGACGGTGTTTGCCTGAGAGAGATTAAGGGTGTGCTCCACCATTATCATTCATCTAACTATGGAGGGCACTTTGGGGGGCAACGAACTGCAACAAAAGTGCTTCAATCAGGTTTCTACTGGCCAACCCTGTTTAAGGACGCTCACTCCTATGTATCGCGATGTGATAATTGCCAAATGGTAGGAACCATTTCAAGGAGGCATGAAATGCCGCTGCAGAACATCCTTGAGGTTGAGCTATTTGATGTATGGGGAATAGACTTCATGGGGCCATTTCCGTCCTCCTACAATAACTTGTACATTCTAGTCGATGTGGACTATGTTTCTAAGTGGGTGGAAGCTGTAGCTCTGTCTACTAACGATGCTAAGGTTGTGTTGAACTTTCTGAGAAAGAACATTTTCACTCGGTTTGGCACACCTCGGGCCATCATTAGTGATGAGGGCACACATTTCTACAACAAATACTTTGAAGCCTTCTTGCAAAATATGGGGTTTCCCATAAGATTGCTATCGCTTACCACCCGCAAACTAGTGGTCAAGCGGAGGTGTCTAATAGGGAGGTTAAACGGATCTTGGAAAAGATAGTGAACCCTAACCGCAAGGACTGGTCCAAAAAGCTAGATGATGCATTATGGCCATATTGCACTGCCTACAAAACGCCTATCGGAATGTCTCCGTATAGGCTTGTATATGGAAAGGCATGCCATCTCCCAGTCGAGTTGGAGCACAGTGCTTATTGGGCTATTCGAAAGCTAAACTTCGATATGGATGCAGTGGGTGAGAAAAGGCTGCTACAACTGAATGAGTCGGACGAGTTCCGTCTCCAAGCATATGAAAACGCTAAGTTATATAAGGAGAAGACAAAGCGGTGGCATGACAAGAAGATTGTTGTGAGAGAATTCGAACCGGGGCAGAAAGTGCTCCTCTTTAACTCCCGTCTGAAGTTATTCCCTGGGAAATTGATGTCCCGCTGGTTAGGACCTTTCACTATAGCTGAGGTATATCCTCATGGTGCAATTAAGGTGGAGGATCCTAGCTCTAATAGAACGTTCAAGGTGAACGGTCAGCGTTTGAAACATTACTGGGGTGGCGAAGTTGACTGCCAAATGACTTCAATCACCCTTGGTGACCCGGTATGAACCGGGCGGATAGTCAAGCCGACGACTATAAAACAAACGCTTGGTGGGGAGGCAACCCCACCCGAGTATCGATTTCTATCCTTTTTACGCTTTCTGTTTCATTTCAATAGTTTTATTGTTTATACTTTACTGTTAGGGTAGCCACTCGTGGTGTTTGTATTAGTCAAGTCTGTTTTCCAGTTTTTATAGAATTTAGATTGATTTCTGTAGTCGACAGTCTCGCATGTGTTTTAAGTTGCGGTTGTACAGTCGAATTTTTTTTTAACCGTTGTTGCATGTTTGTGAGTGTAAATAGTATTATAGTACAATTTAATAATTAGGAAAATTTTGGGTCCATATATATCTTGCATTTGTGCTAGTGTAGATTTATGGTTATTTGGCATGTTAATTTAGTTTAGAAATTTTTAGTGGGAATTGCTAACTGACATCCCTTGTGTTGATGCAGGAACTGCATCACTTTTTTTTAGCCAAGCTGGGACTCACGCCGTAGCGTGAAGCTCCTTCTCTAAATCCATGCTGCAGCGTCACAAAGTTAGAACCTACTGGAGAGTTACACTGCCGCGTGACCAATTTTGCCTCCAAGTCACGCCGTAGCGAGCCGGTCTTATTAGTACAAAAGGCTCACGCCGCAGCGTGAGGTTACAATGCAATCGTCACGCCGCAGCGCGAACACTGTGCCTTCCCAAGCCAGGCACTCACGCTGCAGCGGCGCCAATCCATGCTACAGCGTCAACACGTTTGAAGCTACTGGAGAGTTACGCTGCAGTGTGGCCATTTTTGCCTTCGGCCCACGCCGCATCGAGCTGTTGATTTTTGCATAAAAGACTCACGCCGCAGCGTGAGATTACAAAGCGATCCTCACGCCGCAGCGCGAGTGCCGAGTTTCAGTTTTTAAAAAGCCCCAATTGCTCGGCATTTCACCCCCATCACACTAGCAATGCACTCCATAACAGCCGTGCCCTAACCAAATCTCTCTCTCAATCACAATTCCTAACCTTGCCGCAGCCGGATCCTAAGCCTTAACTCACTAAGTTCTTAATTTTGGTTTGATTTTGGGGGTTCATCACATCACATCTTGTAATTTTTCTCCAATTCTCGCCAAGTTTTCATTTTTTGTTTAAAATTATTGGATTTGTTTTGATTCCCTGTGAGTGTTAGAACTCGGGTGATTATTACCGTGATTTGTGTTTGGATTCCATCTTGGGCTGCTTAATTCTACTGTGACCAATAAGTTGGTGGAGTATTGAGTTTTTGCTTAGGTAATGTTGAGTTAGTTTTATGCAACGCACACCTCCTGTTTGATAATTTGCCTTAGTTCTACATTGGCACTAATTTTGGCTTGCATTGGGGTTGATTTCTGCATCTTGCATCGGGGTACTTGTGGCTATTGTTGTTGGACATTTGATTTCACTTGGGTTAAATTGTTGCTTGAATCTTGCCATGGCACCAAAACGACAACGCCTTAGCATAGGAGGTTCCTCCTCCTCAGCGGCCCCACAATGGGACCAATCAAAGTTCATAAGTGTTAAGGCATGGAATCGTTACAACAAATCCTTTGCTAAGAGAAACCTTCTGCCTGAGCGTGGGTTTAGGCCGGACCAAAATAAGGATGGAAAATTAACTGAGATGATTATGAAAAGAAAGTGGATCCACTTCGCTAAGCCACCGTAATCTGCGGTAATTTCTGTGGTACGGGAGTTTTATGCCAAAGTCAGTGCTGAGGGGCCAGCCGAGGTCACTGTCCGGGGCAAATTGGTAAAGTATGACAGTAAGACCATAAATGTTGTGTTTAACATGCCCAACTTTAATGGCAAGGACTTCCTGGAGCGGGGCTACCGCAGTTACAGCCACGATAATATCATTGCGCGGCTTTGCCAGCCCAGCACAGCCTGGAAAGTGAATGAGTTTCAGGGGGAAAAGACGAGTTTCCAACAGCCAACCCTCAACCGCTATGGGAAAGCTTGGTATGCCTTTATCTGCTCCAACATCATGCCTACTGTCACCTCAGCGATGTCACCCGTGACCGGGCTATGCTTTTTTTGCCATCTCACTGGGCTAGACGTCGATATTGGGGTGATTGATGAGGGTGTTTTATACACACAATTTGGGTACCTTTGACCTTGATAGTTGTTAGTTTTTGGGACTTTTATATGGTTTTTAGTTATTTTTATCATAATCTGCATAATTTAGTTTTTAGTTATTTTTACATACTTTATGTTGCTTTGATGCATTTTCTTTATGTTTGTAGGAATGAAAATAATGACCGCTCAGATCGTTTTTCGTATTGACTCAATGTCCGTGCTTGGACGTCTGTGCCCGAATGGTAGTACAATGGAAATTAGTGCTTGGCGACGCTCGGTGCCTAATTTGATAACAATTGGTAGTTGGGCGTGCAAGGCGTCGGAGAGCGTGCATGGCGTGCGGCGTCGGCCAAGCCACGAGGGCAAGCACATGCTTGGATATCCGTGCCCGAATGATAATACAGTGGAAATTTGTGTTTGGGCTCGGGGTTTAATTTGATGACATTTGGAAGTTGGGCGTGCACGGCGTTAGAAGGCGTGCACGGTGTGCAGCGTCGGCCAAGCCGCGGGCACGACGTGCAGCAGCTGAGGGCATCAGGTAGGCGCTGGGCGCGGATGTCGTGCAGCGCGCGCGGGCGCATGGGCGCTCGGTGCTCGGCGGGCCTCGGCATCAGACGATGGGCGCTCGGCAGCCTCGACGTTGGGCACGCGCGCACGGGGCTCGGTACCATTCGGCAGCTGGGCGCGGGCGCTAGGCGCTGGGCGCTCGGCAGCCTCGGCAGCCTCGGCAGCCTTGGGCGTGCGGCTCGGCAGCACTCGGCAGCAGGCGCTGGGCGCACGGGCGCTGGGCGCACGGGCGCTGGGCGCACGCTGGGGCCTCGGCAGCTTGGGGCGCCTAGCGTGCGGTAGCTAGGGGCGCATGGCGTGCGGTAGCTTGGGGCGCTGACGTGCGGGCGTGCGGCGTGGGCGTGCGGCAGCCAGCGTACGGGCATTCGACACTCAGCATGGGCTAACCAGGGCTTGGGCACGCAAGCGCCAAGCACCGTGTGGGCGCGCCAACGCCGTCCTGAGTGCGATCTGACATAGTTTTAGTGCAATCTGAGCTCCATTTTGTCCGACTTTGGCTAGGGTTTTCTGGAAGGAGGCTATATATATTCTCTTCTAAGCTACATATCAGATATCTAGAGAGAGGGAGGCTACAAAATACATCAAACAACAGTGCTAAAGGCTACAAATCAAGCTGAATCAAGCCACAAGCCAAGGAACTCAACCAAGAAGAATTGCAAAACCAAGGGGAAGAGCTAGAAACCAGCAGCAACCCAAGGAACAATAGCTGAACAACTTCAAAAGTGGTTTCATCTCTAGATTTTCTGCTCTTTTGTAATTCGAATTTGACAAATGTATAAATTGAAATTGATGTTTATTGTAGCTATCATGAACTAACTTTCTATTCTAAGATTGCAATGGAACCCAACACTTAAATTGAATTGATTTCTCTCTCTACTGATTTCAGTTATTCATTTGTGAATTGATTATCATAACCTTTGCTTCTAGATTAATTATTTGGCCCGTAATTACCTTGGGAACCTATATGAACTTGATGAATGGATTATAGGTTAAGACCTAGTTATGATAACATGTGAGAGTATAGATTGTTATGGGTTATTAATCGGATTAAGTGACGTGGGTCTTATTAATTATCTGCAATAATATGTATCTTGATAGTAGTTGGGATAAATATATACCTAATACCGCATGCAACCAATTAAGAATCTAGTCTTAATGACTTCCGATGTGAAAGTTGGTAATTGAGGGGACGATTAATTAGATTTAATGACACGTATCTATTAATCATTCCTGAAATTAGTCTCTTGATAGTGTATAGGATAGACATATACCTATGCACCGCTTAGGAAGATTCGTGATTGACCATCGATAGAGGCTCTTATGTAGTTTTGATTTCTTGGTTGTCAATTCGTATGTTATAACTGATTGAAAAGAGAGAGTTAGGAGATTCAAATGACGTGTTGGGGGAAATTGTAATCTTTGACCTTTCTATCTTGATATTTTATCGCGTTTTATTCATTACTTGACTTGTGAACTCAACCAATCAACAAACAATCAAACCTTCATTGTTTAAATTAGATCAAATTTATACACGATTGATACTTGGTTATTATTCATAACAATTCCCTGTGGGTTCGACTCATATCTTATCATATATTACTTGTGGACCGTGTATACTTGCACGTGTGTGTTTATCGATTGTTAAATCGACCAACAGTGATCATTCAGGAGTCCATCAGAAAGGCAATAAAGAGTAACATTGGTTCAGGCCTCCCACACCCTTCTCTCATCACCCGTCTTTGCAAGCGAGCCAAAGTTCAGTGGGGACCGGATGACCCAACACAGGCACCCATGTCAGTCATCGATCACAATATTATCAAGAGGTTTAGTGTATGTCCCGGGGGCATCTCTCATGATTATGGAGAGGGTATCTGCCAGGTCTTGATCTGCCCCTTACTATAGAGGGTGAGACTTCTACCCAGACTCCAGACTTGGGCGCCACTTCTGTTGGTCCACTTGCAGCACTGATGGCTTCAATGGACCTCATGCATCAGAAGATTGACAGGATTAATAGCAGGATGGGCTCCTTCAGTCGAAGATATGACACTATTTCCCAGAGGCAGAACATATTTACACAGTATCATGCTGAGTTCGCCAACACGGTGGCCAGCATCTATGCAGCCTCAGGTGGTGACGACGTAGACTCCATGCCATATCAGTTTCTAGAGCCTCCTGTCTTTCCACCGTACCCGCCTCCATCTCCTCTAGAGGGCGATCAGGCTGAGGATGAGGAGGCGATGATGATGATATTGAGGGCGATACTGCGGAGGATGTGGCAGCGACCTGAGCTTCTACAGCACATTCCAGCCAATGAGGGCATTGGTCAATTCTAGTTTGGGGGAGTTTTTAAGCAGATTTCTGTTTATTTATGAGTTGTGATATGTTTGAACTGTTGTAGTTAGGTGGTTTATTTTGGTTTATTTTGAACTTATGGTTTTATTATCTATAGATGCCTATTTTTTTGGGGTTTTTTGCATGAATTTATGAATGCATGAGCAGCCTTTGGTGTTCTTTTAGTTTTGATTTTTACCCATCTTTTGGGACTTTCACAGGTTTTTATTACCCTATTTTGAGTTATAGTTATCCTAGGGTAAAAGTAAAGAAAGTTTTTGATTGTGGCCAGTGATACGATTGAAGTATTACTTGGTCAATGATGTTAAACATTTAGAGATGGAGTCTTAGATCATTTTGTTTAGTTAGCCCTGTTGTTGATCCTGTCTATCCTATCAAGCACATACCAACTGTTAGAACTATTTTTATTTTGACCAAGTAATTGCTATGGAAATTGTTGTGATCATCTCGTTCTATCGTAAGTGAATCAATAATTGTACGAAACAGATTCTTAGGCAGTTTGATTATATGAAAAAAACGAGACATTAATTAACACTAATCCCCAGCTGACCACGCCTATTTATGTGGCCTCTGTTACTTGAGTTAGTAGATCATTTGGGGTGTTTTCACACCTATTGCCCTAAAGTCATCTGACTTGGGAGTCCTTGATCAAACACTCGTTACACGGGTAATGTTGAAGAGCCAAAGGTATTTAGGCACTACAGGTCATTCTTGAGATTAGGTTAATACGTTGGTAATGAATAAAACTATAGTTTGACTTAAGTCTAATTATGTGGCCTTTGTCACTCGAGTTAGTAAATTCTTGGGGGTGTTTTACACCTAATTCCCTAAAGCCTTCAAGCTTGGGAGTCATTGTTCTAAATCTCGATACAGGAGTAACTCTGCATAGCCTAATGTAATTAAATTTCTGCACAAGTCTCACTGAGTTTTGTTGTTTACAATTTAATGCATGTTAGTCTGTTCTTACACTTGATGTCTTGTTCTGAATTCTTGATGTAGCATGCGTTATAGAGTCAGCAATTTTCCTTTTTGCAATGGTGTTTGTGTTTGAGATATAAATGGTTATAACAGTTGGTAATCACACACACACAGATTTGGGTCAGTAGCAGTCTACGCTAGAGTTTTGAGCTAGATATTATTAATGAGTTTGTTTCTACTTTGAAATTGTAATTCTGACCCTTGAGGCCACAATGCAGGTATATAGTAGTTTAGATCACTTCTAGTCTAAGCTAGAGGCTGATGTTTTGATTTTCTTTAAATATTTTTGCTTAGGGACAAGCAAAAGCTTAAGTTTGGGGGGTTTTGATGAGCGGGTTTCATACCTGCGAATCGGACTCCTTATCACTTAAGAAATTGCTTGATTATCTTATCTTCTGGTGCATTGTTATGTTTTATCTGTTATCTTATGCTTTAATGCTTCTTGGGAGATTGCTTCTTTTGAGGCTAAAAGGGTCAAAAGGACCCCTAGCTGGCAAAAACACGGAGGCCGCGCCGCAGCACCATAACAAGGCATATGTCTCACGCTGCAGCGCCAGCTCACAAGACACTCACGCTGCAGCGGCACCATTCCTTCATGGTTTGGCGCTGCAGCGAGCCTCTCTTGCCCAGGACACGGAGCTCACGCCGCAGCGCCAAGGCAAGGCGCAAGACCCACGCCGCAGCGCGAGCTCCGATTCCCAGCCACCTGACCTTCCTTAAATGACTTAGTTGCTGCTCATAAATCTTATCTTACATTTTAGGAAATATTCTGCAACTTAGGGAGAAAATGAGGCAGCCACACAAAGGAGAGGACTTGACATCAAGAACACTTTCGCACAGGAGTTTTCTTACTTCAAATCTTTCATCCATTTGTGTAATTTTGATTATGTTGAACAGTATGACTGTGTTAATTAGTTCTATAGTTATGAACTAATTACATTTCTAGGATTGCAATGTAACCTAATGATTAGCTTAATGTGAATTTCTCTCATATTTATTTAATGAATCACGTTCTAAATGGATTGTTTTATTTCATGCTTATTTATCAATTTCTTGAGATAAGAATTGATTTAGGTATTAACTGATATTGGAAAATTGATGTTATATCTTTCCTTAAGTACAACAACACTTGTTATGACCATTGCCCAAGGGAATGAGTGCATAAACTGGATGATAGCATAGGAATATGTCTATTTGCCTTGTGTAACCATTGAGATTAATGTTAATGACCCTTAGTCTAGTTATTTGCACCATAGGAATATTGTGATTTATCTAGCTAAGGGATATGCATTTGACCATCGAAAGAGGCTTATGTGTACCTTGTGTTCTCGGTTGACCATTCTTGTGATTTATTAGTTAAATGGAGAGTTAGGAATATTAGGTGAGGCATTAGGGTAGTTGTAATCCTAGCTTGTCATCCTTGTTACAACTCGTTTCCCTATTTCACTGCATTTTACCTTATAGATTAAAACACACAACTCTTATTCAATTGTTTAGATAAGACCGTTGAGACACATTTTAATACTTGAGCGATTATTTAGTACTTTGTCCTCGTGGGTTCGACACTCTACTTTCATTATATTACTTGTTAGACCGCGTATACTTGCGCGAGTTTATAGGTTGTGAAACCCACCAACAATGGTGAAGTTGATTCGGATGGTGAGGATGACTTTTATGGAGCAACAGAAGGTTCAGGTCTTTGAAGGGCTTCATTTGTTGATCCTTGAGGTTCATCTGCCATTAGAGGCACCTCTGCTGCCTTTTTCTTCCCTTTGTTTTTCCTGCTTATGGCTGGAGGTTCCTGATTTACTTCTGCAGGGTCTTTTAAAACAGACAAGTTTCTTATTGTGGGCCTTTTTGCTCCACTTGTCTGTGCACTTGATTCAGATTGGAGTATCCGTAAGTTCTCCACTGGGTTTCTCTTCTAATTTTCAAATAATTTCTTCGTGATCTTTCTGTTAGTATTGAGGATTTCAAGTTCATTATCCCCAATTTTGTCGCCTAGAGCTGATTGTAGAAGAATGCTAATGAATCTCCCATAAATCATTTTCCCGCTCCCTTTGGACTTCTCAGCAGTTTGAACTCGATTTCCAATCCACTCTAACAGCAAGGCTCCAAAATTGAGGCCGACTTTGAAGACGATTGATGTCATGATCTTTAGTTGAAGCTCACTGAGTGAGTCATGAGTTGTGGCTTTGCACAGAATATATTTGCCCACAATGTCGGCAAGAAATTCATATTTTTGAGGAAACTCCTTTTCTTTAAGCCTTTTAACGCTGGATTGTCCTAGCGATGCATTCGTTTTAGCCCTGCTGCTTTATCGATGCAGCTTAGGGACGTGAGAGCCTCTGAATTGAAACCTAAGGCTAGGTTTATCTCTGTCGGACTGAGCAAAATAGAGGTGTCTTTGACTTTGGTGGTCAGGATTCCATCAACATAGACTCCATTGTTGTAGAATTCTCTTACCAGTTTTGAATAGACCCTTGTATTTGTCTCAAGAGCCTCTTGTAGTCCAGCACGCTTTATCAGTGAGATGATCTGTTGAAATTTCCTATCAGCAGTGGAGAAATCTTCAAAGTTTAGCTCATTGTCGTGGATGACTAGAGTGGGTGCCATTTGAGGATTGCTTGGATTTTACTGAACAAAAACGAGATTGACTGAGTGTTTGTGAAGCTTCAAAGCTAGGGTTTGAGCGAGAAAGAATGATGTTTGAATTTCAAAAGCCCACTAATGAACAGTTATGAGTAAATTTGAAAACTTCCCTCTTTTCTTGCTGAGTGGGCACGTGTTTAATTCTGAAGGGAGGCACGTTCTTTTATTCTGAGGGTTAGGACCCTTTTTGTCCTTAGCTTCCTTTGAGCTCTACGAACATATGGCCACTCAACGATTTCCCTTACACTCTACGATCACTGCCGTGAGCCAAGTTCCACTCTACGAACTAGTTCCACTCTACGAACTCTGCTTGACTTTCGCATTGGACAGCTTTCTTACTGTAGAGTTAGTGGGAACTAAACATGATATTTAAGAGAGTAGATTTAATATTCCTAACTCACTTATTAACATATTGAATCTAGATTCATCTAGAGGTTTTGTGAAGACATCAATAAGTTGTTTTTTAGTAGGAATATAACATAATGAAATATTTCCATTTTGCACATGGTCTCTAATGAAGTGATATCTTATGTCTATATGCTTGCTTCTTAACTGCATGACAGGGTTATGAGTTATAACAATAGCACTGGTATTATCACAATGAACAGGGATAGATTTAAACTCAAACCCATAATCAGTTAGCTGATTTTTCATCCACAAGATTTGTGCACAACAACTGCCTGCTGCAATGTATTTAGCTTCTGCAGTAGAGGTTGATACTGAGTTTTGCTTTTTACTGAACCAAGATATAAGGCTACTTCCAAGCATTTGACATGTTCCACTTGTGCTCTTTCTGTCAATTTTACAGCCTGCATAATCAGCATCTGAGTAGCCTATTAGACTAAAGGATGACTCCTTGGGATACCAAAGTCCCAAATTAGGAGTGCCATTAAGATACCTGAAAATCCTCTTTACAGCAATTGGATATCATTCTTTGGGGTCATCTTGAAATCTAGCACAGATACAGGTGGAAAACATTATATCTGGTCTACTAGTAGTTAAGTATAGGAGAGAGCCTATCATACCTCTGTATTGAGTGATATCAATACTTTTACCTTTCTCATCCTTGTCAAGCTTAGTTGGAGGTGCCATGGGAGTTTTCATGATGTAGCTGAGTCCATGCCATACTTCCTTAAAAGGTCTTTAATGTACTTAGCTTGGTTGATGAAGATGCCTTCATTAGTTTGCTTCACTTGAAGCCCAAGGAAGAAGTTCAGTTCTCCCATCATGCTCTTTTCAAACTTGTTTTGCATTAGCTTGGCAAACCTTTCACATAACTTTTCATCAGTAGAACCAAATATAATATCATCCATATAGATTTGAACTAATAATGTTTTATCTTTGTGTTTCCTTAAGAAAAGAGTGGTGTCTACCCTACCTATGGTGAATCCTTTTTCAATAAGGAAATTTGTAAGAGTTTCATACCATGCTCTAGGTGTTTGTTTTAAACTATATAGAGCTTTATCTAGTATGTAGACATAATCAGAAAGGGTTGGAATAATAAAACCTGGAGGTTATTCCACATAAACTTCTTCTTGAAGTTCCCCATTAAGAAAAGCACTTTTTACATCCATTTGGAAGACTTTGAACTTCATGTGAGCAGCATGAGCAAGAAATATTCTGATGGCTTCCAATCTTGCAACTGGAGCAAAGGTTTCATCATAGTCAATTCCTTCTTCTTGTGAGTAACCTTTGGCCACTAGTCTTTCCTTGTTCCTCGTGATCACACCTCTTTCATCCATTTTGTTCCTGAAAACCCATTTAGTGCCAATGACTGGATACTGCTTTAGTCTTTCAACTAATCTCCAGACTTTGCTTCTTTCAAACTAATTGAGTTCTTCTTGCATGGCTTCTATCCAGCTAGAATCTCCCAAGGCTTCTTCAATCTTCTTGGGCTCCATTTGAGAGAGGAAGCTTAGGTAGAAGCATTCATTTTGAGTTGCAGATCCTGTTTTTACTCTTGCATTGGGATCTCCAATGATGAGATCTTCAGTATGATCCTTTGTCCATTTTCTCCTTCTTGGAACATCAGTTCTAGTACCTTCTTGTCTGAGTTCTTCTAGATTGACTTCAGCTTCAGGTCGTAGAGTCCCATTATCTAGTACAGTGTACTCTACGATTTCTTCTTCTTGATCGATGATTTCTACTTCTGGCTCGACGATCGTAGTGTCAAACTCTACGATTTTGGACTCTGCGATCGTAGAGTTCTTCTCTAATGAATCATTGAGTGAAGTGACTTTCTTCTTTGATTCTGATTCATCAAATATGACATGAATAGAGACATCAACACTTCGTGATTCTTTGTTGAATACTCTGTATGCCTTACTATCAGTAGCATAACCAAGGAAGATTCCTTCATCTGACTTAGGTTGGAATTTGGTCAGATACTTTTTACCGTTGTTGAGAATGTAACAGAGACATCCAAAAGCAAGAAAGTAGCTTATGTTTGGCTTTTTTCCTTTCCATAATTCATAGGGAGTTCTCTTGAGAGTGGAGTGAATAAGAGACCTATTTTAAGTGTAGCAAGCAGTGTTGACATTCAGCCCAGAAGTATTCAGGTAGATGGGTAGCTTCAAGTAAAGTCCTTCCTGCTTCAATGAGAGTCATGTTCTTTCTTTCAGCCACTCCATTTTGTTGAGGAGTTCTTGGAGCTGAGAAGTTGTGATTGATGTCATTCTCTCCATAGAACTGGTCAACTATTGAGAAATCAAATTCTCTTCCATGATCACTTCTGATAGCCTTGATCTTCTCTTCTTTCTCATTCATGATCAAGTTAAATAGCTTGATAAGTTGAGAACTGGTTTCATCTTTAGAGCTTAAGAAGAATACCCATGTGAATCTAGTGTAGTCATCTACTACTACTAAAAAATATCGTTTTCCTCCAAGGCTTGAAATTGGGATTGGTCCAAAAAGATTCATGTGGAGCAACTGAAAGGGCTTGTTGTTTGAGTTGACTGTTTTGCCTTTGAATGAGCTTTTTATTTGTTTTCCAAACTGACATGCTTTGTAGGGTTTTTCTTTGATGAAGTTGAACTTTGGCAATCTTGTAACAAGGTCTTTGGAGGCTAGTTTGGACATACATTTGAAGTTTAGATGAGATAACCTCCTATGTCATAGCCAGCAAAGATCTTCAGAAGCTTTGGCAAGAAAGTATATTGCCTCATCAGAACTTAGATCAGCAAGGTTGATAATGTAGACATTTCCTTCTCTGGTTCCTATTAGCTTTAACGAGTTGGTCTTCAGATCTCTGACTTGACATTGATTGTTGAGGAAGGTGACTTGATGACCTTTATCACACAGTTGTCTAATACTGAGAAGGTTGTGTTTTAACCCTTCAACATATGCTACTTTACTGAATGACACAACACCATTTCCAATTGAATCATAACCCCTTGTTTTTCCAGAATTATTGTCTCCAAAGATGACTGCAGGACCATCTTTTTCTTCAAAGTTTGTCAGGAGAGCTTTGTTACTTGTCATATGTCTTGAGCATCCACTATTAAGGTACCATGTTGACTTAGTGGAGCTTTGTACCTGCAGAAGAACTTAACTTTCATCTTGGTACCCAAACAAGCGTGGGTCCTAGTTTGTTAGTAGTCTTAGGGACCAAAATCTGCTTGATTTTAGGTCTGTGCAACTCAGAGTGGAATTTATTGAAATAACATTCTGCAGCTTTATGACCACATTTATGACATGTATAGTTTTGAATATAATGCATGCTTGTGGATGAGTATGGATTCCTTCTTGTCTTGGACATGTGTGGATAGTAGTGATTCACAACTCCTTTATAAGGCCTATGTTTTTTCTGCTTCCTCATAACTCTGTGGTTTGCAGGTTTTGTGGGGTGAGAGTCAACTCTACGTTTCTTGCCTGGTTAATTCGTAGAGTTAGTCTTTCTTGATTCTACGACCTTTCTAGGTTTGACTGTAGATTTTGACTTATCCTTTGATCTCTTAAGTTCTAGATTTGTGTGAGATCCAATGATGTGATCATCAGAGTTTACATAACTTGACTCAGCTGTCTGTAAGGATTTAACAAATACAATTCCCTTATTTAAATTAGGAGAACTGTTGACACTTTTATCTACAAGGGATTCTGAAGAGGATTTACAGAACCCTAGACCCGACCTACTGGCTATTGATCTTTGACTAGAGATTAGTGAGTCCATAGACAGAGAGGACTTATTCCATGTTGAGATAGTTTTCTCAAGTTCCTGAATTTTAGAAACTAGAGTCAACTCTCTCTGTATTCCTAGCTCAGTTTTCTGTCTTAAGTTGTCATTCTCAGCTTCAAGACTGGTACAAGAGTTAGCAGTTCGTAGAGCAATTTCTAACTCTATGATTGCTTTCTCTTTTTCCTCTTGAAGAAGAGAATGATCCTTTGATAGAACTCTGAACATTTTCATGTATTTATGCAATTCTATCATGGAGTCATGCATTCCTTCTCTAAGATCATCAATAGTTAAATCAGGAGAGTAAAGTCAAATACTTCATCTATGTTGAATTCTTTGGTTTGTTTGCTCTTTCCTTCTTTAGCTATTAAGCACAGATTTGCTTTGTGTGGTTCTTCATCTTCACTTAATTCAGCGTTTGAGTCTTTGTCTGAATCACTCCATGAACTTTCAGCTACAAAGCCTCTGCCTTTCTTCTTGAATTTGTGATGGCCTTTGGAATCACTCTTTTTCTTCTTCAGTTCTTCCCTTGGAGGTTTGGGAGAGTTTGCAATGAAGTGTCCTGGTTGTTTGCAGCCGTAGCATAAGTCGTTTGTTTGTTCTTTGTTGTTTCTGTTATTGAACCTTCTTTGCCGGTTGTTGATGAACTTCTTGAAATGTCTGACTAGTATTGCAGCTCCTTCATCACTGATTTCTTCATCATCAGAATTAGATTCGTTGTTGGCAAGGGTCTTTGATGTAGATGTTTTAAGTGCAACTCCTCGTTCTTTTTTCTTAACTTCTGACAAGGTTTCTGCTCGTTGGAGTAGCTCCAGTTCATAGGTGAGAAGATTTCCATATAGCATCTGCACAGTCATCTCATAAAGGTTCTTTGATTCTCTGATGGCAGTGGTCTTGGCACCCACTTGCTTGGTTGGGATCTCATGAACTTGATGATGAGATACGTGTTTGGATAGATCTTTCTGTATGCTCGAAGAAAGTTGAGTAGCATATTGAATCTTTCATATGTGGAAGTAATGTTTTCACCAGAGATGTGGGTGAACATTTCATATTATTGTGTAAGAAAAGACTGTTTGTTTTCTCTTACTTCTTCAGTCCCTTCATGCATGATCAGTAATGCATCCCAAACTTCTTTTGTTGTTTTGCAGTTAACAACATTTTCAAACAGCTCATCCTCTAGAGCCATGAATAAAATGTTTTTAGCTTTCTTATCCAGCTGGATTGTTTTCTTCTCTGCATCCGTCCAATCTTTTCTTAGTTTGATTGAGACACTGTATGGATCTTCAGTGGTTGGCGTCAGTTTAGTTGGAACATAGGGCCCATTGATTACAGCATCAAATAGATCTTCATCGATTGCATCCATGTATGCCTGCATACGAACTTTCCAGTTAGCAAACTTTTCTTTATTGCAAGGAGGTGGTTTATTTCCAACACCTAGCTCAGAACCATTTCTGGTTTGTGCCATTAATCTACTCAAGCGTGTTAAGCTTTAATAGTGAGAACCTGCTTTGATACCAATTGTTAGTTTCCGGAGGCACAAAAGATATCTAGAAGGGGAGGCGGGGGTTGAATAGATTCTTTAAAAAGTTTTTCCTTATTTTAAAGAGAGTGACTTATCAGATTAATTAACAATTAATTAAGCACAACGGAATTAATGATTGATTAAACCCTCCTTGAAAGATAGACAAAAGATAGCAGAAATGATAAAGCATTGATGTAGCAGTTATAACAGTTATGGAGCAGAATGTAAAGAACACAAGACTTTTAAGTGGTTCAGAGTACTCACGACTCCTACTCCACTGTTCTACTCCTCGAGTAGCAAATCCACTAAGGATATCGTTAAAACTTGAATCACTGAGATTCCTTCAAGACTCGCAGCCTTAGAACTCCTAGTACACTAAGTACTCTTCAAGACCAACAGCTTTGGAACTCTAGTTCACTAAGAACTCTTCAAGCCCAGCAGACTTGGAACACTACAAACTAAGACCTTCCGTCTTAGAATTACCAGTACACTTAGTACTCTTCAAGACCAGCAGCCTTGGAACTGTTACACTTCAATAAGAGAGTGTGTTGTGCTACTAAGTTACCTTAAGCATGAGTTTTGATGAACTTAGTAGCAAAACAAGATGTTTTCCTTTTGGTGGTAGAGTGAGGCTCTGACAGGTGTAGATTTTATCGTTTGTACTTGCTTAAATGTAATCTTCAATCTGTTTGCCATATATAGATCCTCTGAATCCTTCCGTTGTGATGAGACTGTTGAATCTGATATTCCCGTTTGAGATCTATTACTGAACTTTAGAAATAGTTTATTTCTTGTTGTGCTGTGTAGTGGGGTGAGTCAGCATCCATTAACTTGCTCCAAGATAATGTTCTGACTTTCTACAGATCATAGCTATTTGTTCCCCGATGTCACGAATTTCTTCATTCAGATCAATTTAAGTATTCAGTAACTATCTTGGGCAGATTACCCATCAGACATGGATATTGTAATCCATTATGGGCATCATAGAAGTATTCTATTCAGTTCTTGATCCTTTCGTCAGATGAGGTTCGTAGAGTGCTTGACTGATACTGCGTCATGACTCTACGTTCTTGCTAGTCATAGTGTCATCAAAGGGATCGTTGAGTTACTGTCTAATCTGCTCTATGGTCTTTTATAAGACTTGATGCCTGTCTTATGATCTGCTTCAGTTGTGTTGACTTTATCTTGAAAGCTCGGGTAGAGAGGATTCTACGATGTCGGGAGAGGATTCTGCGATCTGCCGAGAGGACTCTACGCTCTGCCGAGAGGACTCTATGCTCTGTCGAGAGAGGTCTCTACGATCTGCCGAGAGGACTCTACGATCTTTCGAGAGAACTCTGCGCTCTGCCGAGAGGACTCTACGCTCTGCCGAGAGAGGACTCTACGATCTGTCGAGAGACCTCTACGATCTGTCGAGAGAGGACTCTATGCTGCCATAGCTGACTATTTCTTTGATCATTCTCTGGTTGTTCTACGATCAGCTATTGTGGCACTTTAAGATCAACCAAACAACCTTGATCTTTTATATCTAAGTCCTTGTATATCATATCAACTTTAAGGACTTTACACTTCAACTACTCAAGCATAAATACATTAATATCACAACATCAAATTTAACCATGTGATTCCTAAGAGATATTTGTTCAAATTTTGTTATAAATAAAGGGATTTGTTATGAAGAGTTTGTTGTAAGTTTGACTTTTTTTCCAGAGGACCCTCAATAATTTACAAATTTTGCAAACCTTCAAAATAGGTGGGACCCACAATAATTTAAAACCTCCGCAAACTTTTCTTTCAACATGGCTAGGACCACCCACAATAATACAAAATTCCTACAAACCTTCAAAATGGGTGAGACCCGTAATTAATTCTTTTAACCTTTTCTTTCCTTAAAATACTGATGGGTTGGAAACCCGTGACTAACTGTCTCCCAATCTTGCCTATAAAAGGAAGGCACCTTCAAAAGAAAAACACACCATCACAATATCAGAAATACAAAATTCTTCTTCTATAATATTATGAGTATTTCTTTTGAGTATAAGGATACTTTGAGTGTAGCTAATAGTGCAAGATTTTCTCAAGATAATCTCCTTTATACCAGCCAGATCTAGTCTCCTACTAAGGTAAATGATATTATTATTTTTCATACTCGTAAGGGATATCATTTTCTTTCATACTCCTCCATTTATGGTAAGAAATTATAATTCATTTCCATAACCTTATTTTTAAATGATGAAAATTTCTGAAATTAGTAAAATATCCTTAATAGTTTGTGCTTCATCTACTATCTTTTCACCTGAATCTTTCTATTATGTTTTACACGTTATAGTTAAATTGTGAACCTTATTTATTCTATTCTTGAACTCTAATCGAATTTCTGGATATCATATTGACAATTTGGACATTCTTGGACTCTAAATAAATTAAAATTACAAATATCTAATGTTTATTTTTGATCTTATTGTTCTTATTATTTCTATTCATCCTTTAAATCATTGTCATAATTCTTAGACTTAAATTGTGGTGAAAGTTCTCTTTGGCCCGTAATGAAAAGATGAACTGGTGATTGGCATGATTATGACCAAGAACTGTGTATTGGTATATTCATGACCTTTGGTGTTACAGGCAAAGGCTTGTGGTGAAAGTTCTCTTTGGCCAGTAGTACAAAGATGGACTGGTGTTTGGCATGATCATGGTCATTGGTGTTGTAAATGAATATCTTTGCCCCTTAGTGCAAAGATGACATGTTGATTTGGATGATCATAAACAGGAACTGTTGATTGGTGTTACAGAGATAAAATAATGATGGTGAATTTTTCAAGTAGGAGAAGATAGTAGACATTATGTTCTATTTGACTCTTCTAATTAATAAATTGTTTGTTCCGCTGCAGTTATCGTTGAAAATTTATTCTCGTTAAATCTTTGATTTATTATTGTTGAAGGCTAAGGACAAGTTATTCTTCATTATCTTAGTTATGGTATTCTTTACTAGGCTATTTGAGCTCACATTTTTTATTTTTGTTCCATTATTCTTCTTAGAAAATGAGAGTGTAGTTGGGACAAGCCGGGGAATGGAATGATGGTCCGAGACTGTAGAAATATCTCAGTACAATATAAAATAGTGTGACAATAATTGTATTGAGAACTTAAGTTGGGTGTAAATATTGTTGTACTAGATACGGTACAATATTTGTAAGACCCCGACTTTTATGAAATAAAATTTTATTTTTATTTACGATTATTATTCTAAACAGTAAATTGTTAAATTGATAAAGTGATAAGTTAAGGGTGAAATGTGCAGTTTTTAAAAAGTATGTCGGGGAATATTCTTTCTGTCGGGGAATATTATATTTAGTAAAGTACGATGGCGTCATAATAACAAATTATTGGTGGGCCTCATAACACTAATTTTCAGATACTGAAAATAACAGAAATAACTTTTTATAACAGAATTGTCAACGGTACTATCTCCTGCTACTATTGAAATACCTGGTAATAAAAGAACAGTAGTACGCGGTATTCTACAGTAGCACACGGTATTGAACAATGTCTTATATTATTGATTTAATAATTGCTACAGTAGCAACTGTATAATATTTCATATTATTGCTCAATAATTGTTACAATAACATCTGCACAGTATTTTATTAAATCAATAATTATCACGACACAGTAACTTATATTATTTGATATGATATTATTAGACCAGTTAGCATTATTGACAATGTCTAGAAGTTCTGTAGAGGAAAAGGGTTATTTAATTGCGCGTCGTTTATACAGAAGACCCCCTCTTTCCTGGGAATGATCTGGTTGTCAATGTTGTTCGTCCATAATACTTGTGAATAATTATTGAAAGATTGAAAATGTGTTGATTAAGGATAAATAATCTGTGATAGATATTTGTTCAATTTGTAATATAAATAGAGAAGTTTAGCATGAGGCGTTTGTTGTAAGTTTGGCTTATTATTTCATGGACCCACCACTTGCCAATTTGTCAAACCGTCAGCAGAAGTTTTCTTCAGTATTGGTTTTATTATTATTATAATATTAATAAAACAGAAAACTTTTTACATAAAACAGAAAATTTTTATATTATATATAAAGTTATTTGTTTTATTCGAATATAATTAGAATATATTATATTATATATAAAGTTATTTGTTTTATTAGAATATTTTATTGAATAATAAAAATCAGACGAACGAATTCGGCATCGGTGTGCTAAGCCGATGCAATTGTCAAACATGACGTGCTAAGCATTTTCCTATAAATAGGTTGCTCAGTTGAGCAATGAAACACACACCAGAAACACAAAATTCTTCTTCTATAATATCGTGAGTATTTCTTAAAGTATAGGGATACTTTGAGTGTTGTTATTAGTGCAAGAATTTCTCGAGTAAATCTCCGATTTAACAGTCAAATCCAGTCTCCTACTAAGGTAAGGGATATCATTTTCTTTCATACTCTTCAATTTATGGTAACATGTTATTATTCGTTTTCACAATCTGATCATTAAATGATGAAAATTCTTGAAATTAATAAAATATCCTTAATAGTTTGTGCTTCATCTAATATATTTCACATGAATCTTCCTATTAAGTTTTAATCGTGATATTTAATATATAAACTTTATATTTTCTTGAATATTATATTCTATCAAGAATTCTAATCGATTTTCTGGATATCATGTTGACAATTTGGACTCTAAATAATGTTTATACTATATTCATTTATGTTGATTATTTCTGTCTATTTATCATATTATTGATTTATACTAATTATCAAGATTGAGTTGTTGAGAATGTCTTTGGCTGGATAGCAAAGACACGTAGTGAAAGTTCTCTTTGGCCGGTTTGCAAAGAGTAACTGGTGTTTGGCATGATTATGACCAAGAACTGTGATTGGTATAATCATGACCTTTGGTGTTACAAACAAAGGTTTGTAGTGAAAGTTCTCTTTGGTTCGAGTGCAAAAGAGGAACGGTTGAATGGAATCATTATGAACTATTGATTGGTGTCACAGTGATAAAATTGTTTGTGGTAAATTTTTAGTTAAAGAAGATAGTGGACATTATGAATTATTTAACTCTTCTAATGGATTGCTCATCATGTTGCAATTATTATTAAAAATTTATACCATCTACCATATGTTCTAAAGCTATGATTTATCACTGTGAAAGACTAACGATAACTTGTTCTTCGTTGTCTTAGTTATAATATTCTTTACTTGGCTATTTGTACTCACCTTTTTTCATTTTTGTTCCATTGTTCTTCTCAAGAAATAAAAGTGTAGCTGAGTCTAGCGGGAAAAACAGGGGAATGGAGTGATGGTCCGAGTTTGTAGCTGTAATAATCCTCAGTATATGTAAAACAGTGTGACAATAATTGTATTGAGGACTTAATTTGAGTCTAAATACTGTCATACCATATATGACACAATAATTGTACTGAGAACTTAAAGTGTATGTGTTGTCATATTTTGCACGACAGTTTAATAATTGTAAATAAGAAAATTTGTATTTGAATTTTGTAGTATCTATTTTGGCGAATCAAAACTGGTTGTGTGGACCTATTTTGGAGGCGTCACAATATTTTTTATTTTTTCAAATTTATCCCCTTAATATTAACTAAGAATTTAATAATAGAGTGTGATGTTATAAATAATAGTAAATTATACTTTGTTCATAACACTGTATTTGTGAGTTGTAAAACATACGAAAAAGGAAAAAAATAGATAAAAACTTAAGTTTCATGTCCATTTCTCTTTGTTTACGAGTTTTTTCAGAATGGAAAATAAAAAATAAAAATAAAAAATAAACATAAAAGTTTGCCACTTTTCTTTCCTAGGTTTTCCATTCTAAATTTTACGTATTTGGACAATTTTTTTTAGTGAAAATTGGAATAAAATGCAAAAGCGCTCACTGTACATAAAAGTAGAGAAGTTGTATTAAGATCAAGTTTGTGAGATGGAAATGCAAGTCATCTCATAATAGTGGTAACTGTAGACAACGTTGAAAAGAGAGAAAAAGAAGGAAGCAATTGTGAGAAGTTAGAGAAAAAGAAGAAGAAGTGAGAGTTCATCCATTTATTGAATTGAAATTAAAAGGAAAAATAAAATTTATAGTATTTTGACCTTAACCATTGTACTACCTGATTATGTGATCGGATAACTTTAACTCCCTTTTGAGGAGTTTTTGGCAATTTACAATTATTACAAAACTTCAAATTGGAGTAACACAAAAGTAATTGTACGTTAAAAAAGCCTCCGACTTTATAATATAGATACTCTTAAGTCTAAAATTTATGAGAGTCTCATTTGTTAATTTCTTTGATTCCACAGAAAAAAAGTCTCTTTTTATTGATAGTAATGTAAAATACCACAATACCCTCACATTTGTTATCAAAATTTTATTACATGTCACTACTCATTTGTCATGAGTACCTCTTCTTATCGTACACTCTTTTGTCCCATATTCAAAATTTCTTGGTATTTCTTGGTGTTTATTTGGCAAGCAAGGCAAAGTTGGTTGTCTAAGGCATCACAGTTAGCTTAGGAATTTATAAGGCCATGACATTTGATATCAGAGCTAGGCTTACGAAGGGCGTTCGTAGTAACTTAACACCATGTTGAACATGGCCGAGTAGCAACGTCGTGATGAGAGGATCAACCCTCACAAGGAGAAAAAGGGGCAAAGTCACGTGATATGCTATGACTAGTCTAGAAGCACGTGTGACAAGGTTCGAAGTTGCGATGGCAGATGTCAAGGAGCGACTGGACAAGCTAGAGTAAGGCATGGAGGAGTCCATTAAGTTAGTTGATGACAAGCTTAAGAAGCACCACGATCAAATACTCAAGGCCAATATTACCGCTGCTAGCAACAATTGGATGTGCAAGAACATGTCCTTCTAAATTAAGATCTTGGAGGCGTTGACAAACATTCAAGGAAATGTGAATGTCATGAAGGCTATATACCATGGAAGAGACTAAGGCGGATTAAGCTCTTTGCAAGTGTGTTGTGGCGAATGGGGTTGTTGACACAACACACCATCAGGTCAGGAAAACTCTAAGGGTCAAAGACGTGCCTAATGTGACGTCCCCAAATCCGATTACCTTAACCTCAGGTATGGTGCCCCACGATACTACTCATTTAATATAATTTTTAATGATATTATTACAATACATCTCAGTCTAATCCCAGGTTTTCTAACCTTTAATAGTACAAAACATTCTTAACTCATAATAATACATGAACTATTTCATTCATAACATTAACTACTAAATACATTAAATAATTCTATTATTTAAGCATTCCTTCTTCCTCTGTCGTTATCGAAACCTCCAGATTCCTTGGCTTTGCTGAAAATGTTTATTTAGAGCAAAGGTGAGCAACTACATTGCCTAACAAGTTTAACAGTTATCACATAACACGTAATTCATATTTCAACATGCTTCGCATTTTATACATGCTTCATAACTGATACGTGCTTCATATATAATACTCATGCTTCGCATTTCTCAATTCACATAGAACAATTAACTTAAATCATTAACTGAATATTAATAGTTATTAACACATTATTGTACCGAATGCACATTAAAACATGTTCATAAGCATTTCACATAATACATAAATTTGCACATAACACATAACAATAAGTTCTGAAAAACTTGTCTCGTTCGTAGTTCATTATCTACCTCATTCATATCCATAATTTCTTCATTCAACAAATAACCTACATCATAATAATTTAATATAATAATAATCATCATTTAAGCATATTAACAATAATTTATATATTAATATTATGATTAAATAATATTAATATATTTAATAATTTATTCTTGTTAATAATATACGTATAGTGTATGTTGTCTCATCCGGAACTAATCCATTTTTCAAAATGATTAAATGTTATTGTCACTTGCATTCCCTTATCAAACATGTAGCCTTCATTATGTCCTAAAATTATAGACAACTTACATACTAGTTATGACTATGAATCAACAGTTACTGTTTTATTTTCTCTTACCATTCGTTTTTGTGAAGTCATGTTTTACTGAATGAGAACATTATTTTACACAGGATACACCTTTAATATTGGAGATAGTATTTTTGAAGTATGAAGAATTGTACAACACTAATGTGACTTTTCAATTTTTCTTAATCAACCATATTCGGTACATACACAAACATAGAAGAACCGAATGAGATACACAGATCACAAGGGAATCTATGCCACATGGTGTATAAGCACCAAAAGCACTATCTGTTTATTGTGCCCAAATGTCATACGCCACAGGTCGACAATACCAAGTCAGTAGATTAAAACCCATATATAAAAGGTTATATTATATTACACATATAAAGGTTACCTTGCCCACAACCAGAAGCGAATTTTCACTACAAGAAAATGGCCTACAATGAAAGAAAAATCCTTCACAAGAAATAGTATATCACTCACAAGAGATTTATTGTGAAGAAAACTTTCCTTCGCGCAATTCCTTGCATTAGAGCTCCTCGCTAAAAGTATCATTCGCTAAGTTAGTGACTAAATATTTTTTTGTGAAGAATATGTTCTTCACAAATTATATATTGTAAAAGATTATTTTTGTTGGTGAGGAGATGATTTCCTCACAATTATTTGAAATAACTAGTAAAAATGTCTTGCTTCATAAATAACAATTTGTGAAGAACATATTTACTTTAGAAATGTTAGATTTCCTTTACTAATTACATATTGTGATTTTTTTTAATTTACCGAGAAAAAATTTCTTCGAAAATGCTACTATTAAATAATCAAATTAAAAATATTTTTCAAATTATTTATTAATTTGTAATCAACATCAAATAAAACATTAGATTATATAAATAACCAATTGTATAATCCGCAACTAAATATGTAATAATCAAGTAACAAAATGTACAGGGCTTGTAATCAAAACAAATGTAGGTGTCCCGAAGGCCATAGTACCTAAAATATTTATTCATTAATACAAGTAAAGAGGTAAGAAAAACAAGCTATAAAAACTTTGTAGCTTTGTCATGTTAAGTCCTCTCTTCATTGTCATAATATTTCTTCAATGCAAGGTTGGTCTTGTAAAGTTCAGCTTGCTAAAAAAAACACCAAAACTTAACTTTAAATATTTGAATGAAAAGAATATGACAAAAGATTAAACTGACAAACAAATTAAGAAGCGGTTTCATAAGTAAAAGTTATAGTTTCACAAGATCTCTGTCTCACATGAATAGTAAATGTGCTCCACTTATGTGAAGAAACTTGTGAAGATATAAAATTTTACTTGTGCGTGCAAATATCAATGCCCTAATTAAATGAGAAACATTATTAAAATGATAAAAGATAAGAGCTGAACACCTATGTATATATATTTATAACCAGATACACAAATAAATATGCAACAAAATATAATTATAAGTTATCACTATGCCCTTTAGGAAGCTTGGTACCTATGTATATATATATTTTTTTGCTCCCTCCAATTAAATTTAACTCTTTTATTAATCTGCTCCCTTGAATTTATTACTTCCATCTCTGCCCCTATCCCTATATCTATAAATAAAAAAAATAAAAAATAAAAAAACAAGTTCAGCAGGGGCAGCTGCCTTTGCTGACCCCTGAATAGATCCGCCCCTGCCCACAACATTAGCTAATTCACAAGTTTTAACATAACAACCTCTTAGAGGCAAAATTTTAAACACATTGAAGGCGTACTTTAAAATCCCAGATTTCATAAGCATTTGGATGGAGCTTAACCAAAAATTTCATCCTTATTACTCCAATTAGCAAAATATATAACCTCCCATCACATCAATTCACAACCCAAACACAGTAGCTACATCATCTTTCACATAAATTATCATTCATTTCCTATGAACATAGCATAAATACATGACTTACCTTTTTAATTGCTAATCTTATTTGAATTCTTGTTGAAATTTTTGCTATAAGTTTGAAGTGGGCTGAATTCAATCTCCTATTGCCGAAAATAAGCTTTACTTCCTTCCCAATTTAACTTGCATCTTCAATTCCCTTGCTAGTTCCAACCGAGACCAAGAGAAATTGATGAAGGGTTGACAGTATAGAAGTTTAGTAGTTTAGAGAGAATCAAGGTGTGGAACAAATGGAGAGCATGGAGAGGACATAGAACGGATGAAAAAGAATGAGGGCTGGAGATGGTTTTAAGTGTTTTACTCTCCCTGGCTTTCCTTACTAGTTAATGGCTTTGCTTAGTCATGTTAATATTAAGCTAATGAAAGCCACCTCCTGCTTGAATTAAGATGACTAATCCTTAACACTTTATGTTATACTCAGCATGCTCATGCTCTAACTTCCGGTATATATGTATAATACATACATATTTCTTCACATAATATATATAATACATGTATTACTTATACACTAAACCTTTTCATTACATATACATATATAGAGCCCGGATCAGGAGTAGACAGGTCTGCTAGCAGACCGGTCTTTTAGCGACGGTTTTCCGTCGGCTATTGTATAGGCGACGGTTTATTTTATAAAAAAACCGTCGTCTATTGTATAGGCGACGAAAAAACCGTCGCTAAAGATCGGTCTACTCCTGATTCGGCGCGCTTATTACCGTCACAAGACTTTGGTTGGCTAAGGAGAAAAGTACTCCAGAGAGAGTATCTTTTTAAATGATTAATATTATTCCATTAATAGTTAATGAAGCTTTATAATTAAATTTCTTACTTTCTTCCATAAATTGTAGGGCTTCCCGTCCTACAAACACAACTCACACACATATCTCCATATAATATTCCTGTGAACTGACCCTATCAAATTCAATATTAAGAACCAATAACAAATGAGTTCCATTTAGTCAGTGCAACACTCACGAGGACACAACTAGAAAATAGTAATTCAGTTTAGGGGCCACGTCTAGATACATAGAGTTGCATAAACCATTATACATGTGTACAGTGCTGGTTCCATTATTATGTCCTTTTGATATGAACCAAACAAAAAAATATAAAGGACAATAATATTTGTTATTGTCGTCTTTTTATAAAAAAAAAAAAAGATTCAATCAGTTTATAATTCTTATCTGAATTATTGGGTGTTTAAGTCTCTCTCTCTTCCATGTAGAAGGTTGAAGAAATTCAGGAGTATTCCCCTTAACGAGGACTTATACTGCACTTAATTAAAGCTGCGAGGTGGGGCAGTTCATAAAGAAAATTTTCATGCTTTCCATCCGAATGCCAGTGTTAGATTTACTGATAAAGGACATAGACCCCATTATTGAATAATAACAATTCATTAGCTCTGAACATAATTATACTATATAATTATTCTATTTTGTCTTTTCTTATTTTCTTATTGCCCACACACGATTTGTATGTCATCTTTAATTGGTTGGACAATGAAGCAAACTCACGGGGTGCAACTAGTTTCATGTTGGGTGTTGGCAAGGGCGGAGGTAGGAATTTTTTTTTGGCTAGGCTATTGTGCGGTCAAAAAATTGTGATCTTATAAATAATTTGACGGGGGTTCAGGGACGGCCCCCAAACCAAATTTTGTAAATAATTTTATATTTTTCGGCTGGTTGCATATGTAAAAACATGTATTTAATTACAATATTGTTAATATTACAAGTAATAACATTATATATATATATATGTATACACTCCTTATTGACCCATAATATTCCTTTCTAATCACAAATTTGTTAATAAATCTTTAAATTCCTTATGTTATGAAAATAATCTAAATTACATATGACATATTAAAAAAATCTAGTGATATAACCCATTTTTTGATATGTGTTCAAAATACACCTAAATTTTTGGATTTTTTAAAAATTGGAGTTAAAATAATTAATATAAATATGGTTGGAGTCAATACCAAAAAAACAAAAAAAAAACAAGCAGCTAAATGGGAGATGTTCAAAAAGATGTCCCCCTAAACACTTATTGGTGAAGATATATAAGTACTAAATTTTTTAAAAAAAAATTCAGGTGGGCTACAGCTCATACGTTGCTCCGCCCATGGGTGTGGATCCTCACCCATAATATAGAATCCAAGATGGATGGAAAAGAATTGATTTTCTGTGTGAGCAAGTAAGTGAGTTACTTGATATTAATCCAATTGATACTTGGATCGGTGGAAATTAATTAGCAATTCATGCAACGTGTTGTCTGATATATGAATTCTTGGTGGAATTGGAAAGTTGATTACTTGAGAATTCATTAGTATATGAATTCTATATGGACTTGGAAAGGTGAATTACTAATGAAGTCGGTTAAAAACTTTCCTTTAGCAATTGTGTATGGATCCCTAATTAATATATATATGGGTCACACGGCAGTAACATAGATGTGAGAGAGAGAGACAGAGAGAGAAATCTTGGCAGCAACATTAGTTAATGGGTTTGTGTGCTGAAGGAGACATCTCGGTAGCGAAACAAGGCAGGAGTTTTTGTTTGCCCGAAGGAATAAATTGAGAGATACAGTTGTTTGTGAATTTCCATCGCAGCTCCAATCAATTGAAGCTTGAAGACTTTAATTAATTCGGAGGTTATAGGTGGTGAAGTTAATTAGGTTTATCAATCTAATTAAAGGTAATTTGTACTATCTCAGTTCATTATGTAACTTTAAGTTTATGGCGTAACATAAGTGAAGATTATTGTAAGCCCATTATTTTTAAATAGTGAAAATTCGGAGTTTGACCTGTAATTTTTATCTCTTAGTTTTGGAGAGTTTTCCATGTAAATTTGGTGTCTTACTTGTGGATAGTTATTTGTTATTTTCGTTCTCATAATTAATTTTGTTGATTTCCTATTTAATTGAAAAAAGACGAAAAAGTAATTAAGATTATTTTAGGCGTACTTTTCCCGACAGTTCACAGGCTCTTCGTGAGCTATGCAACATAAACGGGTCCCGCAATAGATGAAATCATAGGAACCTAATAGGTTAATGCCAACATATTAATTTTCATCGACTTCACGTAATATAATATATTAAGTCAGCACATAAATGAATATATATTACATTCATGTGTAATATCTTAAAATAATAAATTTAATAAACTCCCTCATTTTATTATAACAAAATACATACATTAATTCATTAATTTTAAATAAGTGGATTAATTAACTCGTTTTATGAATCTAGTTCATAATAATTTTATTGTCATCCAAGGCTTATTATTCAAATTATATTATTTCATAATACAATTTCAATTTATTCTCAATTAATTAATATTAATTAATTAATTTTATCTATTTTCTTTAATGATTTAATTAACTATTAAATCTTATTTTCCCAATATATGTATATATTTCACATCTATATATACACATTTAATCTCTTACACAAAATCACATACTTCACATTATATAAAACACATATATACATATATGTCCAAACTAACTTCGTCTCTTAATAAAAAATTTATTTATTAAATTTTTATTTGACTAATTTTCAAAATATTCGAGATATTACGCCTAAATCTTTGGAGTATGATGGCAGGAGGGATGCCAACGTAATTGATAACTTCCTATGGCATATGGATCGTTACTTCACTATCCTAAACTATGATATGGTGGCATAGAAAATGTGCATAGAGGGAGAAGGGGACGTGCACCATTGATTCTTAGGATACTCTCAAGGCTGAGCTCGAGAAGCAATTCCCAAGAATAATGGCGGCCGTGATGCCCCAAAGAAAATGAAGGAGCTCAAACATGATCGTTCCATCCAAGACTACATTAAGACTTTCCAACCTCGTGCTCTAAATAACGAACATGAGTGATGAGGATTTTCTCTTTAATTTTATGGATGGACTCAAACCTTAGTGATGCGGTTGATGAGCAAGCATGTCAGTTTATGGAAAGATTTGATAAGATTTGATAAATTATGGAAAGATTTGATCTAGTGGCAATTTGGTAATTTCTGTCAAGTTTGGAGTATCGAATTTTGACGTTTTCGGAGCCTAATTTCATTGGAAACGGGCCAACGGTCAAAAGTCACCAGCGTTTCGCTCGTGAGCTGTAGGGTTTTTTGGTCAAATTCCATCGTTTAGGCCTTCAAAATTGCATTTTATTGTTTTCGGGTTATTTTTGTAATTTTCTTTATTAGTTTTCCTTTTTCGTTTGGGTTTCTGCTATTAAGGTTTTGCTATTTAAGTGTTTGTTATGATGGGATTGAGCAGTTTTTGATGAATAATAAAATTTCTTTATTTACCCAAAATTCTCTGAATTAGAATTTTGTTGTCTATTTCCTAAAATTCGTAGAATCAACAGGTTGTAGAAGGTTATCGTTGGTAATTGTGCGCGATTCAACAATTGGTAACGATTTTCGTTTACTTCCGCTACGTCAGTTGGTATCAGAGCCAGAACCATATTCACCATGCCGCCCCGTAGAGCGCAACGTATGGATGAAGTTTATGGGCGTGAGGATCTACAGCGCCTTAAGCAGCGGTTCGAGCAGCGAATCGGAGAATTGATGGAACAGGGGATGAACACTATGATGGATCGACTGACACTACGGATGGGTGAGTTGTTGGCGAACCAAAATAGGGCAATTCCAAATCAGGAGAGGAACCCTACTTATGATGATCGGAGGAATCCTTTCGCAGCAGAGAATGATGACGGCGATGACTTTGATGTTGAGTATGAGGAGGCACCTCGTGGGCGTCGTCGACCATATGCAGTGGAGGATGATAGGAGACGTTGGGAGACTGGTATGAGGACTGAGATTCCTGAATTTTGTGGTACCCTCCAGCCTGAAGAATTCATTAACTGGCTGGCCACGGTAGAAGAGATCCTGGAATTTAAGGGTGTCCCTGATGATAAACGAGTACCCTTGGTTGCTACCAGACTCAGAGATAGAGCGATGGCGTGGTGGCAGCAACTCAAGCAAACGAGGGTTCGATTGGGGAAATCAAAAATTACAAACTGGGAGAAGATGAAGAAATAGTTGCGGGCGGCGTTTCTACCTTATAATTATCAGCGATTAATGTACTAGCGGTTGCAAAATTTAAAACAAGGAGGTCGTACAGTTGATGAATACACAACTGAATTCTATCAGTTGATTGCTCGGAACGAGGTGCATGAGACAGAAGACCAGTTAGTAGCCCATTATATTGGGGGATTACAAGAACAAATTAAAGAGACAATTAACATGTTTGATCCGATGTCTGTTTCTGCCGCACATCAGCGGGCTGTGCAGGTTGAGAAGAGGCGTCTTGGTGGTTTTGGACAATATTCTGGTATTGGGAATTCAGGAGGCGGTGTTAATAGTGGTCGTTCAGGCGAGGTTGCTGCCGCGGGGACAATAGCCAAAACGGGAGCAGCAACAAATAATAACAGGAGGATTGGTCCAGTAAGTGGTATCAAGTGTTTTGCATGTGGTGAACCGGGGCACAGGCAAGCTGATTGCAAGAAGACTGGAAAAAGGGCAATGTTTGCTAGAACAGATGAGGGTGATGCTATCGATGATGAAGTCCTGTTGACTAGTGAACCGATTTTTGATTCAGAAGGCCTGGATGAGGAGTTGGTGACTGGTGATGTTGGGACTGCATTAGTGGTGAGAAGGTCCTGCCTTACACCTAGGGCTGTTGATGATGATTGGCTGCGAAACAATATTTTTCAGTCAACTTGTACTGTAAAAGGGAAGGTATGTAAGTTTATGATTGACGCGGGCAGTTGTGAAAATATAATTTCAGCAGAGGCAGTTCGAAAGTTAGAACTAACAACTGAAAAGCACCCAAAGCTATATAAGTTAGCCTGGTTGAAACAAGGGGGCGAGGTGACTGTCTCAAAACGTGCACTGGTACCCTTTTCTGTGGGGACAAAGTACAAGGACGAGGTTTGGTATGATATAGTCGCTATGGATGCGTGCCACCTACTGTTGGGACGACCTTGGCAATTTGATAGAGAGGTGGTTCATAATGGTAAAACAAATACATATAGCTTTATGTTTGAGGGGGTAAAGATTGTGTTAGTGCCCAAGCGGGAAGAAAATAAAGGTAGTGCTAGTTTGTTGACTTTGGCACAATTTGAGGAGGCGGTACAGGAGACAGAAATAGTGTATGCCTTAATCGGGAGAATGGTTGACAAAGATGTAGAGGTTCCTGATGTAGTCAAACCAATTCTAGATGAGTTCAGTGATGTATTTTCCAGAGGAACTACCTGAAGGATTACCCCCAATGCGTGACATACAACATCAGATTAATTTGGAGCCCGGGGCATCATTACCCAATTGCCCTCATTACAGGATGAGTCCTGGAGAGCATGAAGAATTAAGGAAACAGGTGGAAGAGTTACTGGCCAAGGGCTACATCCGGGAGAGCTTGAGTCCCTGCGCGGTACCAGCCCTTCTGACTCCAAAGAAAGATGGTACTTGGCGGATATGTATCGACAGTAGAGCCATCAACAAAATAACGGTCAGGTATCGTTTTCCTATTCCACGCTTGGATGACCTGCCGGATCAGCTTAGTGGGGCTACTATTTTTACTAAATTAGATTTAAAGAGTGGGTACCATCAACTCCGAATTCGAGTTGACGATGAATGGAAGACCGCTTTTAAGACTAGGGAGGGATTGTACGAGTAGATGGTCATGCCGTTTGGATTGTCCAATGCACCTAGCACCTTTATGCGTGTTATGAACCAGGTTTTGAGGCCTTTCATTGGTAAGTGTGTTGTCGTGTACTTCGATGACATTCTAATATACAGTGTTAATCCGAGCGAGCATCTTAGTCAGTTGCGAGAAGTTCTTCATGTGCTGCGTCGGGAGAAATTGTATGCTGCAGCTAAAAAGTGTGTCTTTTTGACACTTAGGGTACTGTTTCTTGGATACATAGTGTCTGATGTAGGGCTGCAGGTAGATGAGTCCAAAGTCGAGGCTGTGAAGCATTGGCCACGACCTAGTACCTTGACTGAAGTTAGGAGCTTCCATGGGTTGGCATCCTTTTATCGGCGTTTTATTCCACACTTTAGTAGCATTATGGCTCCTATTACTGATTGTATGAAGCAGGATGGGAAATTTGCTTGGACTGGCGAAGCAGATGAGGCGTTTGAGCTGATTAAACACCGCCTTACAACAGCTCCTATTTTAGTCTTACCGGATTTCCATTAACCTTTTGAGTTGCACTCTGATGCTTCCAAAGTGGGAATTGGGGCTGTTTTGAGTCAAAATAACAGGCCAGTGGCATATTTTAGTGAAAAGTTGTCGGGTGCCAAGTTGCGTTATAGCACTTATGATGTTGAGTTTTATGCTGTGGTTCAGGCTATCAAGCATTGGCGCCATTATTTGTTTCAGCAGGAGTTTATTTTGTATACTGATCATGAGGCTTTAAAACATTTGCACAGTCAAGATAAAGTTTCTGCTAGACATGCGAGCTGGGTTGCCTACCTCCAAAGGTTCACTTTCGTGGTGAAACACAAGTTCGGCGTTACCAATAGAGTGGCTGATGCTTTGAGCAGGCGCAATGGGCTGTTAACTCAACTTTCTGTGGAGGTACCCGGGTTTGATTCATTTGCTGAATTATTTGAAACTGATCCGTATTTTTCTGGTATTTTGGCAAAGGTTCGGGCCGGGGAGAGGACAGATTTCCATTTACATGATGGATTTTTATTTAAAAATAATCAACTATGTGTTCCAGATTGTAGTTTGCGGTTAAAGATTCTTAAGGAGATGCATGGCGAGGGACATGTAGGGAGAGAGGACCTTACAGTTAGTACAGTCTACTTACTTTTGGCCTACTATTCGGAAGGAGGTTGAAAAACTGGTGCAACGTTGTCGGGTTCGCCAAGTCGCTAAGGGAACAACAACTAATGCCGGTTTATATATGCCTCTACCAGTTCCATCTCAGCCATGGGTTGACATCAGTATAGATTTTGTGCTTGGCTTACCACGTACACAGCGGGGTAACGATTATATTTATGTGGTAGTTGATCGTTTTTCCAAGATGGTGCACTTTATTCCATGTAAGAAGACCACAGATGCTGTTCGTGTTGCTCAATTGTTCTTTAGGGAGATTTATAGGTTGCACGGTTTACCAGTGTCTATTGTGTCTGACCGTGATACTCGGTTTCTTAGCCATTTTTGGCGTAGTTTGTGGAAGATGGTGAACACACAGTTGAATTTTAGTAGTGCCTACCACCCGCAGACGGATGGGCAGACTGAAGTGGTGAATCGATCTTTAGGCAATTTGCTGAGGTGTTTGGTTGGTGAACATGTGAAGGGTTGGGATCTGAAGCTATGTCAGGCTGAGTTTGCCCATAATCATGTAGTTAACAGGAGTACTGGCTTTAGTCCCTTTGCAGTAGTGTATTCTGTTACTCCTAGGGGACCACTTGATTTGCTGCCCTTACCAGCAAAGACGCGAATTCATGGGACCGCAGAGACTTTTGTGACTGGATTGCAGGAGGTGCACAGGGCTGTCCATGACAATCTGCTGCAGGCTGCGAGCAAGTATAAACACGCTGCTGATAAGAAACGGCGTCATGTTGAGTTCGACGTGGGCGATTTTGTGTGGGCTGTTCTTACTAAGGATAGATTTTCTGCAGGTGACTATAATAAGTTATCTGCCAAGAAGATTGGGCCGGTGGAAATCATTGAGAAGATCAATCCTAATGCATATCGTTTACGACTGCCAAGTCATATTCGTATCGCGCCTGTTTTTAATGTCAAACATTTGATTCCATACACCGGTGATTCTTCTGATGATGACAATTCGAGGGCGAATTCAGTCCACCCTGGGAGAATGATGCGGTTGATGAGCAAACATGTCAGTTTATGGAAAGATTTGATAAGATTTGATAAATTATGGAAAGATTTGATCTAGTGGCAATTTGGTAATTTTTGTCAAGTTTGGAGTTTCGAATTTTGACGTTTCCGGAGCCTAATTTCATTGGAAATGGGCCAACGGTCAAAAGTCGCAAGCGCTTCGCTCGTTTGCTGTAGGGTTTTTTGGTCAAATTCCATCGTTTAGGCCTTCAAAATTGCATTTTATTGTTTTCGGGTTATTTTTGTAATTTTCTTTATTAGTTTTCCTTTTCCGTTTGGGTTTCTACTATTAGGGTTTTGCTATTTAAGTGTTTGTTATGATGGGATTGAGCAGTTTTTGATGAATAATAAAATTTCTTTATTTACCCAAAATTCTCTGAATTAGAATTTTGTTGCCTATTTCTTGGAATTCGTAGAATCAACAGGTTGTAGAAGGTTATCGTTGGTAATCGTGCGCGATTCAACAATTGGTAACGATTTTCGTTTACTTCCGCTACGTCACTTAGGCTGCCCAAGAGTTGAAATGCTATAAGGTGGAGGATATCGCTACCGTACTGACTGCAGCAGAGTCACTAGTGGAGTATCGCTCTATTAAGAAGGGTGAAAGTTCCATGTGTAAGTATTGAGCTTAAAGGGAGCGGGTATTATTATATATTTTGATACTTTACAGTACAAAGTAAGTTTATGTTACACACAGAAACCTTTTATAGTTATAAAGATGGCGATCCTTTCTCAAACATTTCTCTACATTGAAGCACCATTGGAGCATTACAATGACCTTACTTGTCTTGGTATATATTACTTTCTCAATAAATAAAGTGGTTCCACTATTAGTCATTGGAAAGCTGTGAAGCGTATAATACGTTATCTTTGTGGTACTTCTTCAATTGTGGTCTCCTTATTTAAGCTTCAAAATCTTTAATTTGATCTGCCTTCTCAGATGTGGATTGGGTTGGACGCCTTGATGGTCGACGCTCTACAATGGTTGCATATTTTTGGGACCAAATTAACTATCCTAGCAATCAGAAAAACAAATTGCTTCTGGTGACATTATAGCACAAGGCTTTGATTGAATGTTTTAGAGTTTTTTGATGGTTTTTTATGCATTAATTTATTCCATGAAAAAGGATAAAGGTGAATCTCTGAATCATTTTGTTTCGCATTGTCGCTTCAAATTGGGATTTATTCCGACTAAGTAATGTTTATATTTGTCTCTCGACCTATGCAAAAGCCTTAAGCGTGAACGGAAGGAGTATTTATTTTAATTATTCTGTTACTTTGCAGTACAAAGTAACTTTGTTTTACACATAGAAACGAGCCTCACATAGTTCATCCAAACTATAGGTTTGAATGAAGTGAAGGCGTTTTTAAACATATGTAAGTACTTAAAATACACTGATAAAAGGCACAATGCATGCCCATCTCCCTCAAGCATCACCACCACGGCCACAGCTCAGCAACTAACACCGTAGCAAAAAACCCACCAGACAGCCGCAGCTGCCGCAGCAGTTCATTTGATCAAACATGCACCCACGATCCAGCACTTAGGCAGCCTAGGTTTTGCCGTCCGGGAGGTATCCCTGCGGCAGAAAGATCCTTGACCGGAGCGTTTTCCTGTTTGAACTTTACCCAAACTGAACGGTGTCAATAGCAAACTGAATCTCCATTACCGCCGTTTAGAGTGACTGACGGACTCCACAGCAATTAAATCTCCATTTCCACCGTCAGAGCTACCAGCCTCATCAGCTGCCAGAGCCAAGGGTGCGAAGGTCGATATCAGAACCACCACCATTGCCGCCACCACCAGAGCAACCTTCTTGTTCTCCATTTCCTTTAGTTATGAGTACTTTTTATTGTATATCAGATTATCCTCTAAGCAATCCTTTTTATAGTGAACGAGCTGGGATTACAATGTACATGTTTTTTTTTTTCGTTTTTTTTTCGTTTTTTTTGTACTTTTGCCAGATATGAGTAATTCTTCTTACTGTACACGTGTCCAATATTCAAAATAAGGTAACTTTTTGTAGACCATGTTTTTTTCGTTTTTTGATTTCTTCTCAAGTTACATAAAAAAATCAAGTAGGTTTAATTCAAATCTTAATGAATCTGTTAGATCAAATTGGTTTTCAAATCACTTTTAGTCACCTCAGCGGTAATCCAAGATTTGAGTTCCGTACAGGCATAATTATTTTTTATAACTAAATCTTGAGTTTTATTATGTATTGCGATAAATTTAGGTTAAATTACTATTGTTTGAGAAACTTATCATACATGAAATTGGTATAAATTATAGAAGAACCCCACTTATTACATATCTTGTTAAAAAAAATTGTCAATAATATTTATCAACGTAACTGATAATAAAAAATAACTTAATATTTGTTATTGTCATCTTTTTATAAAAAAAAATGATTCAATCAGTTTATAATTCTTATCTGAATTATTGGGTGTTTAAGTCTCTCTCTCTTCCATGCAGAAAGTTGAAGAAATTCAGGAATATTCACCTTAACGAGGACTTATACTGCACTTAATTAAAGCTGCGAGGTGGGGCAGTTCATAAAGAAAATTTTCATGCTTTTCATCCGAATGCCAGTTAGATTTACTGATAAAGGACATAGACCCCATTATTGAATAATAACAATTCATTAGCTCCGAACATAATTATTCTATATAATTATTCTATTTTGTCTTTTCTTATTTTCTTATTGCCCACACACGATTTGTATGTCATCTTTAATTGGTTGGGCAATAAAGCAAACTCACGGGTGCAACTGGTTCATGTTGGGTGTGGGTACTCACCCATAATATAGAATCCAAGATGGATGGAAAAGAATTGATTTTCTTTGTGAGCAAGTGAGTTTACTTGATATTAATCCAATTGATAATTGGATTGGTGGAAATTAATTAGCAATTCATGCAACGTGTTGTCTGATATATGAATCCTTGGTGGAATTGGAAAGTTGATTACTTGAGAATTCATTAGTATATGAATTCTAGATGGACTTGGAAAGGTGAATTACTAATGAAGTCAGTGAAAGACTTTCCTTTAGCAATTGTGTATGGATCACTAATTAATATATATATATATATATATATATATATATATATGGGTCACACGGCAGTAACATAGATGAGAGAGAGAGAGAAATCTTGGCAGCAACATTAATTAATGGGTTTGTGTGCTGAAGGAGACATCTCGGTAGCGAAACAAGATGGGAGTTTTTGTTTGCCCGAAGGAATAAATTGAGATATACATTTGTTTGTGAATTTCCATCGCAGCTCCAATCAATTCAAACTTGAAGACTTTAATTAATTCGGAGGTTTTAGGCGGTGAAATTAATTAGATTTCTCAATCTAATTAAAGATAATTTGTACTATCTCAGTTAATTATGTAACTTCAAGTTTAGGGCGTAAAATAAGAAAGGTTTATTGTAAACACATTATTTTGATATAGTGAAGATTCGGAGTTTGACTTGTGATTTTTACCTCTTAGTTTTGGAGGGTTTTCCACGTAAACTTGGTGTCTTGCTTGTGGAAATATTTGTTATTTTCGTTCTCATAATTGGTTTTGTTGATTTCCTATTTAATTGCAGAAAGAGGAAAAATTAATTACTGGGATTCAGATTATTTTAGGCTTACTTTTCCCGACAATTCACACGCTCTTCCTGAGCTATGCAATACAAACGGGTCCCGCACTAGATGAAATCATATGAACGTAAAAGGTTAATGCCAACATATTAATTTACATCAAGTTCACGTAATATAATATATTAAGTCAGGACATAAATGAATATATATTACATTCATGTGTAATATCTTAAAATAATAAATTTAATAAACACCCTCATTTTATTATAACAAAATACATACATTAATTCATTAATTTTAAGTAAGTGAATTAATTAACTCGTTTTATAAATCTAGTTCATAATAATTCTATTGTCATCCAAGGCTTTTTATTCAAATTATATTATTTCATAATATAATTTTAATTTATTCTCAATTAATTAATATTAATTAATTAATTTTATCTATTTTCTTTAATGATTTAATTAACTATTAAATCTTATTTTTCCAATATATGTATATATTTCACAAACACACACACATATATATATACACACATTTTATCCATTACACAAAATCACATACTTCACATTATATAAAACACATATATACATATATGTCCAAACCTACTTCGTCTCTTAATAAAAATTTTATTTATTAAATTTTTATTTGACTAATTCCCGAAATATCGGGGATATTACACCTAAATCTTTGGAGTATGATGGCAGGAGGGATGCCAACGTAATTGATAACTTCCTATGGCATATGGACCGTTACTTCACTATCCTAAACTATGCTATGGTGGCATAGAAAATGTGCATAGAGGGAGAAGGGGACATGCACCATTGATTCTTAGGATACTCTCAAGGCTGAACTCGAGAAGCAATTCCCAATAATAATGGCGGCCGTGATGCCCCAAAGAAAATGAATGAGCTCAAACATGATCGTTCCATCCAAGACTACATTAAGACTTTCCAACCTCGTGCTCTAAATAGCGAACGTGAGTGATGAGGATTTTCTCTTTAATTTTATGGATGGACTGAAACCTTCGGCTGCCAAAGAGCTGAAATGCTATAAGGTGGAGGATATCGCTACCGTACTGACTACAGCAGAGACACTAGTGGAGTATCGCTCTAGTAAGTAGGGTGAAAGTTCTATGTACAAGTATTGAGCTTAAAGGGAGCGGATATTACTATATATTTTGAAACTTTACAGTACAAAGTAAGTTTATGTTACATAGAAACCTTTTATAGTTATAACGATGGTGATCCTTTCTCAAACATTTCTCTACATTGAAGCACCATTGGAGCATTACAATGACCTTACTTGTCTTGGTATATAGTACTTTCTCAATAAATAAAGTGGTCCCACTATTAGTCATTGGAAAGCTGTGAAGCGTATAATAAGTTATCTTTGGGGTACTTCTTCACTTGTGGTCTCCTTATTTAAGCTTCAAAATCTTTAATTTGATCTGCCTTCTCAGATGTGGATTGGGTTGGACGCCTTGATGGTCGACGCTCTACAATGGTTGCATATTTTTGGGACCAAATTAACTATCCTAGCAATCAGAAAAACAAATTGCTTCTGGTGACATTATAGCACAAGGCTTGATTGATGTTTTAGAGTTTTTTGATGGTTTTTTATGCATTAATTTATTCCATGAAAAAGGATAAAGGTGACTCTCTGAATCATTTGTTTCGCATTGTCGCTTCAATTGGGATTTATCCGACTAAGTATGTTTATATTTGTCTCTCGACCTATGCAAAAGCCTTAAGCGTGAACGGAAGGAGTATTTATTTTAATTATTCTGTTACTTTGCAGTACAAAGTAACTTTGTTTTACACATAGAAACGAGCCTCACATAGTTCATCCAAACTATAGGTTTGAATGAAGTGAAGGCGTTTTTTAAACATATGTAAGTACTTAAAATAACACTGGATATAAAGGCACAATGCATGCCATCTCCCTCTAGCATCACCACCACGGCCACAGCTCAGCAACTAACACCGTAGCAAAAACCCACCAGACAGCCGCAGCTGCCGCAGCAGTTCATTTGATCAAACATGCACCACGATCCGGCACTTAGGCAGCCTAGGTTGCCGTCCGGGAGGTATCCCTGCGGCAGAAAGATCCTTGACCGGAGCGTTTTCCTGTTTGAACTTACCCAACTGACGGTGTCAATAGCAACTGAATCTCCATTACCGCCGTTAGAGTGACTGACGGACTCCACAGCAATTAAATCTCCATTTCCACCGTCAGAGCTACCAGCCTCATCAGCTGCCAGAGCCAAGGGTGCGAAGGTCGATATCAGAACCACCACCATTGCCGCCACCACCAGAGCAACCTTCTTGTTCTCCATTTCCTTTAGTTTTGAGTACTTTTTATTGTATATCAGATTATCCTCTAAGCAATCCTTTTTATAGTGAACGAGCTGGGATTACAATGTACATGTTTTTTTTTCGTTTTTTATTTTTCTTTTTTTTGTACTTTTGCCAGATATGAGTACTTCTTCTTACTGTACACGTGCTTTGTGTAGACCATGTTTTTTTCGTTTATTGATTTCTTCTCAAGTTACATAAAAAAATCAAGCAGGTTTAATTCAAATCTTAATGAATCTGTTAGATCAAATTGGTTTTCAAATCACTTACGTTTAGTCACCTCAGCGGTAATCCAGGATTTGAATTCCGTACAGGCATAATTATTTTTTATAACTAATTCTTGAGTTTTATTATGTATTGCGATAAATTTACGTTAAATTACTATTGTTTGAGAAACTTATCGATACATGAAATTGATATAAATTATAGAAGAACCCCACTTATGACGTGTCTCGTTAAAAAAATTGTCAATAATATTTATTAACGTAACTGATAATAAAAAATAACTTAATATTTGTTATTGTCATCTTTTTATTAAAAAAAATGATTCAATCAGTTTATAATTCTTATCTGAATTATTGGGTGTTTAAGTCTCTCTCTTCCATGCAGAAAGTTGAAGAAATTCAGGAATATTCACCTTAACGAGGACTTATACTGCACTTAATTAAAGCTGCGAGGTGGGGCAGTTCATAAAGAAAATTTTCATGCTTTTCATCCGAATGCCAGTTAGATTTACTGATAAAGGACATAGACCCCATTATTGAATAATAACAATTCATTAGCTCCGAACATAATTATTCTATTTTGTCTTTTCTTATTTTCTTATTGCCCACACACGATTTGTATTTCATCTTTAATTGGTTGGGCAATGAAGCAAACTCACGGGTGCAACTAGTTTTTGTTGGGTGTGGGTACTCACCCATAATATAGAATCCAAGATGGATGGAAAAGAATTGATTTTCTTTGTGAGCAAGTGAGTTTACTTGATATTAATCCAATTGATAATTGGATTGGTGGAAATTAATTAGCAATTCATGCAACGTGTTGTCTGATATATGAATCCTTGGTGGAAAAAGTTGATTACTTGAGAATTCATTAGTATATGAGTTCTAGATGGACTTGGAAAGGTGAATTACTAATGAAGTCAGTGAAAGACTTTCCTTTAGCAATTGTGTATGAATCACTAATTAATATATATATATATATGGGTCACACGGCAGTAACATAGATGAGAGAGAGAGAAATCTTGGCAGCAACATTAATTAATGGGTTTGTGTGCTGAAGGAGACATCTCGGTAGCGAATCAAGATGGGAGTTTTTGTTTGGCCGAAGGAATAAATTGAGAGATACATTTGTTTGTGAATTTCCATCGCAGCTCCAATCAATTCAAACTTGAAGACTTTAATTAATTCGGAGATTGTAGGCGGTAAAATTAATTAGGTTTCTCAATCTAATTAAAGATAATTTGTACTATCTCAGTTAATTATGTAACTTCAAGTTTTATGGCGTAAAATAAGAAAGGTTTATTGTAAACACATTATTTTGATATAGTGAAAATTCGAAGTTTGACCTGTGGTTTTTACCTCTTAGTTTTGGAGGGTTTTCCACATAAACTTGGTGTCTTGCTTGTGGATATTTATTTGTTATTTTCGTTCTCATAATTGGTTTTGTTGATTTCCTATTTAATTCCAGAAAGAGGAAAAAGTAATTACTGAAATTAAGATTATTTTAGGCGTACTTTTCCCGACAGTTCACACGCTCTTCCTGAGCTATGCAATACAAACGGGTCCCACACTAGATGAAATCATATGAACCTAAAAGGTTAATGCCAACATATTAATTTACATCAACTTCACGTAATATAATATATTAAGTCAGCACATAAATGAATATATATTACATTCATGTGTAATATCTTAAAATAATAAATTTAATAAACTCCCTCATTTTATTATAACAAAATACATACATTAATTCATTAATTTTAAATAAGTGAATTAATTAAGTCGTTTTATAAATCTAGTTCATAATAATTCTATTGTCATCCAAGGCTTATTATTCAAATTATATTATTTCATAATATAATTTTAATTTATTCTCAATTAATTAATATTAATTAATTAATTTTATCTATTTTTTTTAATGATTTAATTAACTATTAAATCTTATTTTTCCAATATATGTATATATTTCACACACACACACACACATTTAATCCCTTACACAAAATCACATACTTCATATTATATAAAACACATATATACATATATGTCCAAACCTACTTCGTCTCTTAATAAAAATTTTATTTATTAAATTTTTATTTGACTAATTCCCGAAATATCGGGGATATTACACCTAAATCTTTGGAGTATGATGGCAGGAGGGATGCCAACGTAATTGATAACTTCCTATGGCATATGGACTGTTACTTCACTATCCTAAACTATGCTATGGTGGCATAGAAAATGTGCATAGAGGGAGAAGGGACATGCACCATTGATTCTTAGGATACTCTCAAGGCTGAACTCGAGAAGCAATTCCCAATAATAATGGCGGCCGTGATGTCCCAAAGAAAATGAAGGAGCTCAAACATGATCGTTCCATCCAAGACTACATTAAGACTTTCCAACCTCGTGCTCTAAATAGCGAACGTGAGTGATGAGGATTTTCTCTTTAATTTTATGGATGGACAGAAACCTTAGGCTGCCCAAGAGCTGAAATGCTATAAGGTGGAGGATATCGCTACCGTACTGACTGCAGCAGAGACACTAGTGGAGTATCGCTCTAGTAAGTAGGGTGAAAGTTCCATGTACAAGTATTGAGCTTAAAGGGAGCGGGTATTACTATATATTTTGATACTTTACAGTACAAAGTAAATTTATCTTACACAGAAACCTTTTATAGTTATAACGATGGTGATCCTTTCTCAAACATTTCTCTACATTGAAGCACCATTGGAGCATTACAATGACCTTACTTGTCTTGGTATATATTACTTTCTCAATAAATAAAGTGGTCCCACTATTAGTCATTGGAAAGCTGTGAAGCGTATAATACGTTATCTTTGTGGTACTTCTTCAATTGTGGTCTCCTTATTTAAGCTTCAAAATCTTTAATTTGATCTGCCTTCTCAGATGTGGATTGGGTTGGACGCCTTGATGGTCGACGCTCTACAATGGTTGCATATTTTTGGGACCAAATTAACTATCCTAGCAATCAGAAAAACAAATTGCTTCTGGTGACATTATAGCACAAGGCTTGATTGATGTTTTAGAGTTTTTTGATGGTTTTTTATGCATTAATTTATTCCATGAAAAAGGATAAAGGTGAATCTCTGAATCATTTGTTTCGCATTGTCGCTTCAATTGGGATTTATCCGACTAAGTATATTTATATTTGTCTCTCGACCTATGCAAAAGCCTTAAGCGTGAACGGAAGGAGTATTTATTTTAATTATTCTGTTACTTTGCAGTACAAAGTAACTTTGTTTTACACATAGAAACGAGCCTCACATAGTTCATCCAAACTATAGGTTTGAATGAAGTGAAGGCGTTTTAACATATGTAAGTACTTAAAATACACTGATAAAAGGCACAATGCATGCCATCTCCCTCAAGCATCACCACCACGGCCACAGCTCAGCAACTAACACCGTAGCAAAAACCCACCAGACAGCCGCAGCTGCCGCAGCAGTTCATTTGATCAAACATGCACCACGATCCAGCACTTAGGCAGCCTAGGTTGCCGTCCGGGAGGTATCCCTGCGGCAGAAAGATCCTTGACCGGAGCGTTTTCCTGTTTGAACTTACCCAACTGACGGTGTCAACAGCAACTGAATCTCCATTACCGCCGTTAGAGCGACTGACGGACTCCACAACAATTAAATCTCCATTTCCACCGTCAGAGCTACCAGCCTCATCAGCTGCCAGAGCCAAGGGTGCGAAGGTCGATATCAGAACCACCACCATTGCCGCCACCACCAGAGCAACCTTCTTGTTCTCCATTTCCTTTAGTTATGAGTACTTTTTATTGTATATCAGATTATCCTCTAAGCAATCCTTTTTATAGTGAACGAGCTGGGATTACAATGTACATGTTTTTTTTTTTCGTTTTTGTTTTTCCTTTTTTTTGTGCCTTTGCCAGATATGAGTACTTCTTCTTACTGTACACGTGTCCAATATTCAAAATAAGGTAACTTTTTGTAGACCATGGTTTTTTCGTTTTTTGATTTCTTCTCAAGTTACATAAAAAAATCAAGTAGGTTTAATTCAAATCTTAATGAATCTGTTAGATCAAATTGGTTTTCAAATCACTTACGTTTAGTCACCTCAGCGGTGATCCAGGATTTGAGTTCCGTACAGGCATAATTATTTTTTATAAATAAATTTTGAGTTTTATTATGTATTGCGATAAATTTACGTTAAATTACTATTGCTTGCGAAACTTATCGATAAATGAAATTTGTATAAATTATAAAAGAACCATACTTATTATATATCTCGCTAAATAAAATGTCACTAATATTTATCAACGTAACTGATAATAAAAAATAACGTAATATTTGTTATTGTTATTGTCGTCTTTTTATAAATAAAAAAAAAATATGATTCAATCAGTTTATAATTCCATGTAGAAAGTTGAAGAAATTCAGGAATATTCCCCTTAACGAGGACTTATACTGCACTTTAATTAAAGCTGCGAGGTGGGGCAGTTCATAAAGAAAATTTTCATGCTTTTCATCCGAATGCCAGTTAGATTTACTGATAAAGGACATAGACCCCATTATTGAATAATAACAATTCATTAGCTCCGAACATAATTATTCTATATAACTATTCTATTTTGTCTTTTCTTATTTTCTTATTGCCCACACACGATTTGTATGTCATCTTTAATTGGTTGGGCAATGAAGCAAACTCACGGGTGCAACAATATCATGTTGGGTGTGGGTCCTCACCCATAATATAGAATCCAAGATAGATGGAAAAGAATTGATTTTCTTTGTGAGCAAGTGAGTTTACTTGATAATAATCCAATTGATAATTGGATTGGTGGAAATTAATTAGCAATTTATGCAACGTGTTGTCTGATATATGAATTTTTGGTGGAATTGGAAAGTTGATTACTTGAGAATTCATTAGTATATGAATTCTAGATGGACTTGGAAAGGTGAATTACTAATGAAGTCAGTTAAAGACTTTCCTTTAGCAATTGTGTATGGATCACTAATTAATATATATATATATATATATATATATATATATATATGGGTCACATGGCAGTAACATAGACGAGAGAGAGAGAGAAATCTTGGCAGCAACATTAGTTAATGGGTTTGTGTGCTGAAGGAGACATCTCGGTAGCGAAACAAGACAGGAGTTTTTGTTTGCCCGAAGGAATAAATTGAGAGATACAGTTGTTTGTGAATTTCCATCGCAGCTCCGATCAATTGAAACTTAAACACTTTAATTAATTCAGAGGTTTTAGATGGTGAAATTAATTAAGTTTTTTAATCTAATTAAAGGTAATTTGTACTATCTCGGTTCAATATGGAACTTCATTATGTAATTTCAAGTTTTAGGGCGTAAAATAAGAGAAGATTATTGTAAGCCCATTATTTTGATATAGCGAAAATTCGGAGTTTGACCTGTGGTTTTATCTCTTAGTTTTGGAGGATTTTCTATGTAAATTTGGTGTCTTGCTTATGGATAGTTATTTGTTATTTTTGTTCTCATATTTGGTTTCGTTGATTTCTTATTTAATTGCAAAAAGACGAAAAAGTAATTATTGGATTAAAATTATTTTAGGCGTACTATTTTCGACAATTGACAGGCTTTTCGTGAGCTATGCAATACAAACGAGTCCCGCACTAGATGAAATCATATGAACCTAATAGGTTAATGCCAACATATTAATTTACATCGACTTCATGTAATATAATATATTAAGTCAGCACATAAATGAATATATATTACATTCATGTGTAATATCTTAAAATAATAAATTTAATAAGCTCCCTCATTTTATTATAACAAAATACATACATTAATTCATTAATTTTAAATAAGTGAATTAATTAACTCGTTTTATGAATCTAGTTCATAATAATTCTATTGTCATCCAAGGCTTAATATTCAAATTATATTATTTCATAATATAATTTTAATTTATTCTCAATTAATTAATATTAATTAATTAATTTTATCTATTTTTTTAATGATTTAATTAACTATTAAATCTTATTTTCCCAATATATGTATATATTTCACATCTATATATACACATTTAATCTCTTACACAAAATCACATACTTCATATTATATAAAACACATATACATATATGTCCAAACGTACTTCATCACTTAATAAAAATTTTATTTATTAAATTTTTATTTGACTAATTTCCGAAATATGCGGGATATTACACCTAAATCTTTGGAGTATGATGGCAGGAGGGATGCCAACATAATTGATAACTTCCTATGGCATATGGACCGTTACTTCACTATCCTAAACTATACTATGGTGACATAGAAAATGTGCGTAGAGGGAGAAGGGGACGTGCACCATTGATTCTTAGGATACTCTCAAAGCTGAGCTCGAGAAGCAATTCCCAAGAATAATGGCGGCCGTGATGCCCCAAAGAAAATGACGGAGCTCAAACATGATCGTTCCATCCAAGACTACATTTAGACTTTCCAACCTCGTGCTCTAAATAACGAACATGAGTGATGAGGATTTTCTCTTTAATTTTACAGATGGACTCAAACCTTAGGCTGCCCAAGAGCTGAAATGCTATAAAGTGGAAGATATCGCTATCGTACTGACTGCAGCAAAGACACTAGTGGAGTATCGCTCTAGTAAGAAGGGTGAAGGTTCCATGTACAAGTATTGAGCTTAAAGGGAGCGGGTATTATTATATATTTTGATACTTTACAGTACAAAGTAAGTTTATGTTACACACAGAAATCCTTTATAGTTATAAAGATGGTGATCCTTTCTCAAACATTTCTCTTCATCGAAGCATCATTGGAGCATTACAATTGTTAGGTTTGTATAACGCGAACATGCAATCAAATTACATTAATAAAGCGGAAGCGCGATAAAATCAGATTTTAAAATTTTATACAAACCATCACCATGATCTTTCTTTATGCACAATTATTAATTAAACGAAAGAGATGGAGAATAAGAATTATACCCTTGTAGAATTATAGCTTCCTCAGGTACAAGTTCACCTCCAATTCCTTCGCGTTCTCCTTGAATTCCACCGACTAAATTCCTTCCTTTGATCAACGTTAGCCACCCAAGTGTTTGGCCTCTAGAGGTGATCCACCAAGGAATAATACTTGTTCAAGAAGATGGATGTTGGCAAAACCCTAGTTTCTATCTCTATAGAAATTGTAAGTACTCTCTACAATTCTTATGTAAGAGTGTGTAACCCTAATCTATGATAAGACTTCTCTTATTTATAGATGTAGGAAAACCCTTCCCTAAACTATTTAGGATTAGGGTTTCTATTCTAATTAAACTCCTTTAATTAAATTAAACTCCTAATCCAATTAGGAATTCATGTGAGAGTACTTCTATTAATTAATTCTCAATCCCTATTAGGAAATTAAATAATAGTAATAGTAATAATAATAATAAGACTCCTGTTATTAATTTATATTTAATATTTCTAAAATATTAAATAATAAATATTAAGCTATTTAATTTATTCTATCTCCATAGACTAAATTAAATACACTTAACTTATTATTACAATTATGCCATTTACTTCTTAAATAAATATTTTCCTTTTGCGGTGTGACCCTTTAGGTTTCTCGCATATTAAACCGGTTATGAATAAATCAATTAGAACAATTCTAATCTTATTTAAATAAATAAATTAAACTATTTAATTTATTTAAATAAATAATATTTATTCTACAATAAGGGTAAGCCCCCTTAGCGATCAACGACTTTCCAGATAATATAGATTTCAACATTAATCATAAAAGAACCTTTTAGTGCATAGTTACCGTACAATTCAATCCTTCTACCATACAATGTCCCAATTAAATATAAGACATGGATTTACTGTCAAGTCTTATTTTATTTAATTATATGTATTTCGATTCTCAAATGCACAACTCTGATAATGTAAATTAGAAACTCCTTTCTAATTTCATTCTGCTTTGGCCAAAGACTTCTGAGTCATCATTTATCGAATCACATAGGACATTCTCTCCTTTTACTAGAAGTGGTAGATTCTTTGTTGATCATTCACCTATCTCCATGTACAACTTATTATACCCAATCATACCCTTTGATATACCTTAAAGGTCTTAAGGGACATGTCAAAGTATAACTCATCATACACAAGATACTATGAAGATCTCAAGTCCAAGGATCACTTGTACTACTATCACTAGAGGAATTTCTATTGACAGGCGAGTAAAACTCCATTAGGTATTCCTTAGCGAGCCACGTTCAGTGAACTTATTCTCTAATAAGCACCTACATACTTGCTTTAGTGTCTCCACACAAATGATTATGAGATCAATCATTCTCTTCATAAGAGCAAGCAACGTATATACTAATCTATCCGGAATCACTAATCCCCTTTTTAGTAATCCATCGATTAGGAATAATTTAAGTTTGTGAGCTATCTAGAATTTAGATCTCATTAGCATGATCACCATCATGATTCTAAAAGCATTGCTCAAAACTATGGGTTTATCACATTTAATATAACAGCACTATGTAGATAATGTAAAATGCCTTTTAACAACCGAATAAGATTACAAAGTATATGCTACATCATATCAAATATGATTGGCTTGTGTGCATACTACTTTCAACAATGACCTTACTTGTTCTTGGTATTACTTTCTCAATAAATTAAAGTGGTCCCACTATTAGTCATTGGAAAACTGTGAAGCGTATAATACGTTATTTTTGTGATACTTCTTCACTCGTGGTCTCTTTATTTAAGCTTCAAAATCTTTAATTTGATCTGCATTCTCAGATGTGGATTGGGTTGGACGCCTTGATGGTCGACGCTCTACAATGGTTGCATATTTTTTGGACCAAATTAACTATCCTAGCAATCAGAAAAATAAATTGCTTCTGGTGACATTAGCACAAGGCTTGACTGATGTTTTAGAGTTTTTTTGATGGTTTTTTATGCATTAATTTATTCCATGCAGAAGGATAAAGGTTAATCTCTGAATCATTTGTTTCGCATTGTCGCTTCATTTGGGATTTATCCGACTAAGTATGTATATATTTGTCTCTCGACCTATGCAAAAGCCTTAAGCATGAACGGAGGGAGTATTTATTTTAATTATTCTGTTACTTTGCAGTACAAAGTAACTTTGTTGTACACAGAGAAACGAGCCTCACATAGTTCATCCAAACTATAGGTTTGAATGAAGTGAAGGCGTTTTTGAAAGTAATATGCCCTCAAGCCAATTATATTTGATGTAATAAAGCATTTACTTTGTAATCTTATTCAAATATTAATAATAGAATAAAAGGCATATTTTATCCATGTTAATTGGTTGAATTAATAAATGTGATGAACCCATAGTTTTCGAGCAATGTTTTTAGAATCATGATGAGATCATGCTAGTGAGATCTAAATTCAAGAAAGCTCAAAACTAAAATGTTCCTAATCGTTGGATCACTAATATTGGGATTATTAATCCGGATAGATTAGTACATACTATGCTTGATCTTTAGAAGATAATGATTGATCTCATAATCATTTGTATGAAGACACTAAAAGCAAGTATGTAGGTGCTTATTAGAGAATAAGTTCACTGAACGTGACTCGCTTTAAAGAACCCTAATGGAGTTTTATTCACCTGTCAATAGGGAAGTTCTTAAGTGATAGTTGTACAAGTGATCCTTGGACTTGAGATCATCATAGTACCTTGTGTATGTTAAGTTATACTTTGTCATATTCCTTAATACCTTAGGGTATATCATAGGGTATGTACGGGTATAATAAAGTATACACGGAGGTAGGTGAATGATCGACAAAAGATCTACCACTTCTGATAAAGGGAGAGAATGTCCTATGCGATTTGATAAATGACAGCTCAAAAATCCCTGGCCAGGGTTGAATGAAAATTAGAAAGGAGTTTCTAATTTACATTAATCGGAGTTGTGCATTCTTAAATCGAAATGCATATGATTAAATAAAATAAGACTTGTCAGTAATTCCATGTCTTATATTTAATCGGGACATTGTATGGTAGAAGGATTGAATTGTACGGTAACTATTACTGAATAGGTTCTATGTGATTAAACGTTGATTTCATATTATACGGATAGTCATGATACATTATCGTAAGGTGTCACTCATGATGTAGAATAAATATTATTTATTTATATATGAATTAAAGGAGTTTAATTCATTATAAATAATATTAGAATTGTTCTAATTTATTTATTCTACTACCGGCATAATATTGAACCTAAAGGGTCACACCGCAAAAGAAAGTGCTGCAACACATGTTTGAATCCAAGATGAGACTTAGGAACCATTCCCAGTTCTGTAATGAACTTTTCCATCCAAACAATCAAACTTACAGCTTCATTTACAGCTATATACTTTGTCTTTGTCACTAAACCAGCAACTCTTTGCTGTTTGAAACCTTTCCAATTCACTGCACCACCTTTCAAGGTAACGATTTACCTTAAAGTGGATTTGTTATCGTCTTGGTCAGTCTGAAAAACTTGAGTCTGTTTAGCTCTCTAGTTTTAATTCAGACCTACCATGAATCATGATCACATCTTCAGTACCGGTTAAGTACCTAAAGATGTTTATCACTGTCTTACAGTGATCTTCTCCAGAATATGTCTGATCAACATCAGGCCTTGTATATTCATTGCATACATGATAGTAACTCATGCGATCTCTCTTTCAATTTGGGGATAATTTTAGAGAGATACACTCCATGGCTCATCATCATGAGACCTCTCTTGGAGTTTGCCATGCTAAACGCCTTTAGCATCGAATGAATATACGTTCATTGGGTCAAGCCGAACATCCTTTTAAATCTATCTATATAGATTTATATCCCCAATTTATAGGATGCTCCTCCCAAGTTATTCATGAAGGAATGTTTAGACAATTTTATCTTTACTGATTGTAGCATTGGTGTGTCATTCATTATCAGTAATATATTAACATATAATACTAGGAATGTCACAGTGCTCCCACTGACCCTTTTGTACGCACTAGGTTCATTCCCATTTTTGATAAAATCAAACTCTTTTGATTGTCTCATCAAAATGAATGTTCCATCTTTGAGAAGCTTGCTTCAATCCATAAATGGATCATTGTAGCTTAAAACACGATTTGCTTCAACCTTTGAAACAAATTCCTCTGGCTGTATCATACATACATTCTCCTCAAGCCTTCATTGAGGAAGGACGTCTCCACATCCATTTTGTCAGATTTCGTAATAAGCTGCAATCACAAGCAAAATCCAAATGGACTTGAGCATTACCCGATAGTAAGGTTTTATTATAGTCAACTCATTGACTTGAAAAACCTTTTAAACAGGTCTGGTCTTATAGGTCTCTACCTTGCCATTTGCCCCAGTCTTTCTCTTAAAGACCCATATATACCAGAGTCTATACTTGGTTCTTATACATAGAGTCCATTTCGGATTTTATGGCCATCTGCCATTTCTCTGAGTGTCTTCTACTCATAGCCTCATCGTATATAACTGGATCATCATCCTCAATGATGCGTACCTTATCATCATCCTCTATGATGAATCCATACCTCCCAGGTATCTTCGGTACTCTTCTAGATTTACGATTCGGTTGTGGTACAATAGGTCTATCTACAGGTTCCTCGATTCGACTTAAAGTGCTTTGTGGTTCTTGAACTCCTTCAAGATCTTTTACCCTCCCACTAGCTCCTTCAATGATAAACACCTTTATCTAAGAAGGCAGCGTGTAGGATTATAGTAATAATACCCTAAACTTACTTTAGGATATCCCACAAGTCTGCACTTGTCAGATTTTGTCCCAAACTTATCTTTGAAACCTTTTCACATAAGCTGGACAACCCTTATCTTAACATACTTAAGATTAGGAATCCTCCCTATCCATAACTTTTATGGAGTCGTGGGGCCGGATTTTGAGATTACCTTATTATGTAGATATGCAGCCGTTTCTAGGGCATAACCCCAGATGGATACTAGAATGTCGGTAAAAATTATTATGGACTGCACCATTCCCAACAAGGTACAATTTCTCCTTTTAGATACACCAATCAATTATTGCGTATCAGGAAGTGTCCATTATGAGAAAATACCATTTTGAGATGATCTAGAAACTCATTGTACAAGTATTCTTTCCTCGATCTGATCAAAGAATCTTAATACTCTGTCAATATGTTTCACTTCTGAATTTTTTGAACATTTCAAATGATTCAGACTTGTATTTCATCAAATACACACATTCAACTCTTTGAATGACCATCCCCTTTTCTTTTACTAGTTTGTTCAATTTGCAAAATAATTTTCATGTAAGTCAAGTATACAAAGTCTATCAAGTAATCTTCCAGTTTCAAACAAAACATTATCATTATAAATAGAACAACAATTGTTCTTAAATATAATACCAGAACCTTCCTTGTCCAACAACGGAAGTAATAATGTTTCTAAAGAGAACTGGAACATAATAACAACTTATTAACTTAATAGACTTGCCCGTAGGCAATGCTAAACTATAAGTTCCTACGGTTAATGCAACAACCTTTGCTCCATTCTCCACGCGTAAGATTACTTATTCTTTGTTTAGCTTTCTACTTCTGCTTAGTCTCTGCATTGGATTGCATACGTGAGAACTACAGCCGGTATCCAATACCCAAGTAGAACCTTGACTTATAGAAAAATTTATTTCAATCATGAACAAACCCATATTTGTAACCGAAGCTTCACTAAGCTTCTTCTGGTTACCCTCTAGTTTTAATTCTAGTATCCAGGCTTATTGCAGTGGAAGCAAACTCCTTTGCTATCTGCATCAGTCTTGTTCTTATTGTCCTTTATTTTTGCCTTTCCTTTTACCTTCTTTGAATTGTTCTTCTTTTAAGAAGATCCTTTAGCCCTCTTCTGCTTCCTAGAAGAATCATCTACCAGTAAGACTTGGTCTTTCTTGGTTGGAAAGTGACTCTTTACAGTTTTCAACATGTTTAAGCAACTCAGGCAGGCTGACATATAGCTTGTTCATGTGGAAATTCACAACAATTTGTGAGAAAGAGTCTGGAAGTGATTGCAAGATCAAATCTTGGATCATCTCTCCATCCATTAAAACCCAGTTGTCCCAATTGTTCAATCAAATTGATCATTTTAGGACATATGTCTGTACTGTAGTGCCATCGATCATTCTAGATCGGAAGAGCTCCTTAGATATCTGATATCTAATAGTCCTACTTTCCTCACCCTTCAACTCCTTGAAGGTGCCGGAGTACAGTAGGAGCATCCATAGTTTCATGCTGACACTGAAGCTCGTTACTCATGGATGCGAGCATGATGCATTGAGCCAACTGTGCATCATCTTGCCACTTTCTAAAAGTAGCAATCTCTTCCTCAGAGGCATTGTCTGCAACCATTGCAGGGATAGGCATATTAAGGATATAAGATAGCTTTTCAGCCTTGAGAATTATTCTCAAATTTCTTAACCAATCTGTGTAATTCGGTCCGGTTAATTAGCATCTAATATGCTATGCAGTGATAGTGAATTAGACATCGTAAAATTCTATAAATGAATTTGTAATTTAACAACATTTCAGCATACATTCATTTTAATTAATTACCAAAATAAATTAGGCCTTTATTTTAAATTGGTATCTCCCACTATTTTCATCAAACTATATTACCCTCAATATACAGTTCGGCAAATCTAATTAAAGATTTGCTAGTGAGAATAAGGATCCCATTTCAAATGTATATAGCCTTGTGTGACACAACAAACGATATATAAATAAATAGGTAGACAACTATTGTCAATTACATCACTATGTAAAAACTCCTTTCAATTTGCCTCTTAGATTATTTTGATCAAGTGTGACACATCCGAATCAAAATTATCCAAGTTAAGTCCAACCTAGCACTTCCATATATTCGAAAGAAAAACACTGTCCTTGTGTGACACAACAAAACAACATCGTTCAGTCTATGTATAAGCATCAAATGTGATAAAACAACATCTTAAATATTTAATACTTGCCTTGTGTGACACAACAAACTCATATTAAATATTTAATACTCTATCGCTTTACCATGCTAGAAGGCGACGTTCGATATTCCAAATATTTTTGAACGCTTAGGACTTAATATAATTTCTTTGAGGGGTTTGTTATTATTTATCTCATCTTGTTTAGCGCGCATGCACATATATATATATATATATATATATATATATATATATATATATATATAAAATACGAGTCATATTATTTTACATGCGAAGAATGTTGGATAATATATAATATATATATATAGTAAGCATGCACATATAGAATACTATATTCTACCCGGATTGATTATGGACTTTTATTCTAGTTTGGTTCACTAGAGCCACCAAGTGAACCAAAAGGTCAAACCTAGGGTGCAAGAATTAAATTTAAATATAACTATTACATTTAAACCCGGGCTCCATTACAAACGGGTCTTCAAACACTCCTTGCTTCTTTGCCTTCAATTCTTCAAAATTAATTCTAACTAATCCTATTACAAAAACTATTTACAACAAATAGAAACCTTGATCAGCAGTCAAGGGGAGATACATAGGAGGGAGATAGAATTTACATTAAGAAAAATTAGAGAAGATGAGGTACGCAGACCCCATTTATAAAAAAAACCATACATTCAAGCATCCACTAAAATAAATTCAATCACACATTGGTCAATAGTCCATAATCAATCCCTATTTATTATCATACATATCTCTATATGTATCAATAAATAACATTCATCCCATGAATAATAAAACCATTCCATATATGCATTGATATCATTTAATGGGCAATATTAGTTAGTATAAAATTCAATTTCAACTCCAATTAGTTATCATGGAATCCAATTCCAACTCTAATTAGTTATCATGAAATCCAATTTCAATTAAAATAAACTTCTTTATTTTAATCATATTCCAAATCAAAATAAACTCTTTTATTTTAATTTTAATTTTTTTTTGAATAAAAATAAACTCCTTTATTTTAATCAAATTCCAAATCAAAATAAACTCTTTTATTTTAATTAATATGGAAACCAATTTCAAGTTTAAAATAAACACCTTTATTTTTAACTTCCAATTGTTGGAAAATAAAATATATTGAATCCTATTCCTTATCAAAATAAACATCTTTCTTTTTAAGGAAACATGGAATCCTATTCCATATGTGAATAAACTCCTTTATTCTAGGAAACATGGAATCCTATTCCATATATGAATAAACTCCTTTATTCTAGTTAACGTAGAATCCAATTCCAAGTTAAAATAAAACTTTTAATTTTAATCATATTCTAATTAAAATAAACCTTTTATCTTAATTGAAAATAAATAAAATCAAAATAAAAAAAATAAAATAATTTTACACAAACAATTATGCCCAATTAAATTGTTCTAAACACATATCAATGTATATACAGAATCAAAACAATTAATAATTCACATAAAATTTGGCTCTTGATACCACTGTTAGGTTTGTATAACGCGAACATGCAATCAAATTACATTAATAAAGCGGAAGCGCGATAAAATCAGATTTTAAAATTTTATACAAACCATCACCATGATCTTTCTTTATGCACAATTATTAATTAAACGAAAGAGATGGAGAATAAGAATTATACCCTTGTAGAATTATAGCTTCCTCAGGTACAAGTTCACCTCCAATTCCTTCGCGTTCTCCTTGAATTCCACCGACTAAATTCCTTCCTTTGATCAACGTTAGCCACCCAAGTGTTTGGCCTCTAGAGGTGATCCACCAAGGAATAATACTTGTTCAAGAAGATGGATGTTGGCAAAACCCTAGTTTCTATCTCTATAGAAATTGTAAGTACTCTCTACAATTCTTATGTAAGAGTGTGTAACCCTAATCTATGATAAGACTTCTCTTATTTATAGATGTAGGAAAACCCTTCCCTAAACTATTTAGGATTAGGGTTTCTATTCTAATTAAACTCCTTTAATTAAATTAAACTCCTAATCCAATTAGGAATTCATGTGAGAGTACTTCTATTAATTAATTCTCAATCCCTATTAGGAATTAAATAATAGTAATAGTAATAATAATAATAAGACTCCTCTTATTAATTTATATTTAATATTTCTAAAATATTAAATAATAAATATTAAGCTATTTAATTTATTCTATCTCCATAGACTAAATTAAATACACTTAACTTATTATTACAATTATGCCATTTACTTCTTAAATAAATATTTTCCTTTTGCGGTGTGACCCTTTAGGTTCTCCATATTAAACCGGTTATGAATAAATCAATTAGAACAATTCTAATCTTATTTAAATAAATAAATTAAACTATTTAATTTATTTAAATAAATAATATTTATTCTACAATAAGGGTAAGCCCCCTTAGCGATCAACGACTTTCCAGATAATATAGATTTCAACATTAATCATAAAAGAACCTTTTAGTGCATAGTTACCGTACAATTCAATCCTTCTACCATACAATGTCCCAATTAAATATAAGACATGGATTTACTGTCAAGTCTTATTTTATTTAATTATATGTATTTCGATTCTCAAATGCACAACTCTGATAATGTAAATTAGAAACTCCTTTCTAATTTCATTCTGCTTTGGCCAAAGACTTCTGAGTCATCATTTATCGAATCACATAGGACATTCTCTCCTTTTACTAGAAGTGGTAGATTCTTTGTTGATCATTCACCTATCTCCATGTACAACTTATTATACCCAATCATACCCTTTGATATACCTTAAAGGTCTTAAGGGACATGTCAAAGTATAACTCATCATACACAAGATACTATGAAGATCTCAAGTCCAAGGATCACTTGTACTACTATCACTAGAGGAATTTCTATTGACAGGCGAGTAAAACTCCATTAGGTATTCCTTAGCGAGCCACGTTCAGTGAACTTATTCTCTAATAAGCACCTACATACTTGCTTTAGTGTCTCCACACAAATGATTATGAGATCAATCATTCTCTTCATAAGAGCAAGCAACGTATATACTAATCTATCCGGAATCACTAATCCCCTTTTTAGTAATCCATCGATTAGGAATAATTTAAGTTTGTGAGCTATCTAGAATTTAGATCTCATTAGCATGATCACCATCATGATTCTAAAAGCATTGCTCAAAACTATGGGTTTATCACATTTAATATAACAGCACTATGTAGATAATGTAAAATGCCTTTTAACAACCGAATAAGATTACAAAGTATATGCTACATCATATCAAATATGATTGGCTTGTGTGCATACTACTTTCAACAATGACCTTACTTGTCTTGGTATTACTTTCTCAATAAATAAAGTGGTCCCACTATTAGTCATTGGAAAACTGTGAAGCGTATAATACGTTATTTTTGTGATACTTCTTCACTCGTGGTCTCTTTATTTAAGCTTCAAAATCTTTAATTTGATCTGCATTCTCAGATGTGGATTGGGTTGGACGCCTTGATGGTCGACGCTCTACAATGGTTGCATATTTTTTGGACCAAATTAACTATCCTAGCAATCAGAAAAATAAATTGCTTCTGGTGACATTAGCACAAGGCTTGACTGATGTTTTAGAGTTTTTTTTATGGTTTTTTATGCATTAATTTATTCCATGCAGAAGGATAAAGGTTAATCTCTGAATCATTTGTTTCGCATTGTCGCTTCATTTGGGATTTATCCGACTAAGTATGTATATATTTGTCTCTCGACCTATGCAAAAGCCTTAAGCATGAACGGGGGGAGTATTTATTTTAATTATTCTGTTACTTTGCAGTACAAAGTAACTTTGTTGTACACAGAGAAACGAGCCTCACATAGTTCATCCAAACTATAGGTTTGAATGAAGTGAAGGCGTTTTTGAAAGTAATATGCCCTCAAGCCAATTATATTTGATGTAATAAGCATTTACTTTGTAATCTTATTCAAATATTAATAATAGAATAAAAGGCATATTTTATCCATGTTAATTGGTTGAATTAATAAATGTGATGAACCCATAGTTTTCGAGCAATGTTTTTAGAATCATGATGAGATCATGCTAGTGAGATCTAAATTCAAGAAAGCTCAAAACTAAAATGTTCCTAATCGTTGGATCACTAATATTGGGATTATTAATCCGGATAGATTAGTACATACTATGCTTGATCTTTAGAAGATAATGATTGATCTCATAATCATTTGTATGAAGACACTAAAGCAAGTATGTAGGTGCTTATTAGAGAATAAGTTCACTGAACGTGACTCGCTTAAAGAACCCTAATGGAGTTTTATTCACCTGTCAATAGGGAAGTTCTTAAGTGATAGTTGTACAAGTGATCCTTGGACTTGAGATCATCATAGTACCTTGTGTATGTTAAGTTATACTTTGTCATATTCCTTAATACCTTAGGGTATGTCATAGGGTATGTACGGGTATAATAAAGTATACACGGAGGTAGGTGAATGATCGACAAAGGATCTACCACTTCTGATAAAGGGAGAGAATGTCCTATGCGATTTGATAAATGACAGCTCAAAAATCCCTGGCCAGGGTTGAATGAAAATTAGAAAGGAGTTTCTAATTTACATTAATCGGAGTTGTGCATTCTTAAATCGAAATGCATATGATTAAATAAAATAAGACTTGTCAGTAATTCCATGTCTTATATTTAATCGGGACATTGTATGGTAGAAGGATTGAATTGTACGGTAACTATTACTGAATAGGTTCTATGTGATTAAACGTTAATTTCATATTATACGGATAGTCATGATACATTATCGTAAGGTGTCACTCATGATGTAGAATAAATATTATTTATTTATATATGAATTAAAGGAGTTTAATTCATTATAAATAATATTAGAATTGTTCTAATTTATTTATTCTACTACCGGCATAATATTGAACCTAAAGGGTCACACCGCAAAAGAAATATATTATTTAGAAACAATTGGCTTAATGATAATAAATTAAGTATTTAATTTATTAGTAGAATAAATTGAATAGCTTAATATTTATAATGATATATTTGGAGAAATATTGAATTATAAATTAATAAGAGAAATCTTATTATTATTATTATTATTATTTAATTCCTAATTAGATTGGGAATTGAATTAATACATTTATTACTAAAGAGTTTAGTTGTAATAAATGCTCCTACAAATGCAAATGCAAATGAAATGCAAATGCAAATGAAATTCAATTTCTAGATTAATATGTGTTACTTGCTTAATGTTGATTAAACAAGTAACATATGTTATGTGTGAAATGAAGCCTACATGCGGGTTAGGAGAATATGTATACATGTAAGTATACAACTAGAATGATTAGATGAATACTTGCATTATTATTTGCAAGAGATCATGAGATGAACCCTAATAGAGATTAGGAAAAATCAATAATTATTCTTGAATTTCTTAAGAGTTAAGAAAGAAAGAACTATTTGGATTAGCCATCCTTGATTTCTAGGAAATCATAATTTGTTTCTTCATTAATCATTTCTTGGTGGATCACCTTTAGAGTGCTTCATACACTTTGAAGCTAGTGTTTAATCCAAGGAGCAAAGAAAGGAGGAGCTTGAAGAAATCAACAAGGAGTAGATCTTGTAGCGGTTCAAAGGTTGGATCTATTAAGGTATATTTCTTGTTCATCTTCTTCTTCAATTAATAGTTATGCATAAGGTGATTCATGGATAAGTTGCAAAAATTTTAATTTCCATTTTTCCGTTGCGTATTACAATTAGATTGTGATTTTGCAACCTTACAGTGGTATCAAGAGTCATCCTTATGCGTACTATTAATTGTATCAATCATATATATGTTGATATGTGTTTAGAACAATTTTTTGGGTATAATTGTTAGTATGAAGTTATGTTTTTTGGAAAAACATCAAAAAAAAAAAAAAACGGACACTGTTCACCGCCGGAAGCTATTCACGCCGGAACTGTTCACGCCGGACACTGTTCACGCCGGAAACTGTTCACGCCGGAAACTGTTTACCGGTACTGTTCACCGGGCAACCTGAACACTGTTCACCGGGCAGCCCGGGCACTGTTCACAAAAAAAAAAAAATTGATTTTCCAATTTTAAAATTTCAATGTTAAAAAATAAAGATGTTTATTTTAGACTTGAAATTGGTTTAAAATAAAGGAGTTTATTTTAATTAATATTGGATTTCAATTTTAAACAAAGATTCTAAATTTTATAAAGGAGTTTATATTAATTTGGAATAGATTAAAATAAAGGAGTTTATTTTAATTGAATTTTGGATTTCTACTAGTCAATTGCCAATTAAATGATATCAATATATATTGAATGGTTTATTATTCATGAGATGAATGGTATTTATATATGTTGATATATATAGGGGATGATTAAGGACTATTGACCAATGTGATTGGATTTAATTTGAATGGATGCTTGAATGAATGGTTTTATTCATAATGGGGTCTGCGTACCTCGCCTATCTAAATTTCTAAATGTAATTTCTATCTCTCTCCTATGTACTTCCCCTTGACTGTTGATTAAGGTTTCTATTTTGTTAAAATAGAGTGTAATATGATTTAATAGAGTTACTAGAGAAATTGAAACCGAAGAGCAGGAGCATTGAAGACCCATTTGTAATGAAGCCTGGGTTGAATGTAATAGTTATATTCAAATTTATTTTTGCACCCTAGGTTTGACCTATTGATTACTCGGTGGCTCGAGTGAATCAAATTAGATTAAGTTCATAATCATCTCATATAGAATATAGTATTCTATGAATGCATGCTTATAATATATATATTAAATATATTATTATTCATGTTGATGAATGTTTAATATGACGCGTATTTATATATATACTTGCATGCGCGCTAAACAAGATGAGACCATTAATAACAAAACCCTCATTTCAAAATATTAAGTTGAATACGTTTAAAGGTATTTCAAAAATATCAAACGTAGCCTTCTAGCATGATAAAGCAATAGAGTATTAATTATTTAATATTAGTTTGTTGTGCACACACAAGACTCATATTAAATTTTTAAGATGTTGGCTTTATTACATTAAAAATGTTTTATAAGGAATTGAACAATACTAGTTTTGTTGTGCACACACAAGGACTATATTTTTCTATTCGCTTATATGGAAATGCTAGGTGAAACTTAACTTGGATTATTTTAGTTCGGATGTGCACACACTTGACTATTATAATCTAAGAGGCAAAATACAAGGAGTTACATAGTTGATGTAATTGACAAGAGTTGTCTACCCTTTGAATAAATATATGGTTTGTTGTGCACACACAAGGCTGCATATTTATGTCAATAGGATCCTTACTCACTAAACAGATTTTTGAAAATTTGTCGAACTATATATGGAGGGTCATATAGTTTGTACAAAATAGTGGGAGACACCCTTTTAATAAAGTCCTATATTAAATTGGTGATTAATAAAATGAATATATGCTAATGTTGTTTAAATAAAAATTCATTTACAGATTTTTACAAATGGCCCATTCACTATCACTGCGGAGCATATTGGATGCTAATAAACTAACCGGACCGAACTACACGGATTGGTTAAGGAATTTGAGAATTGTTCTCACCGCTGAAAAATTATCTTATGTCCTTAATTCGCCTGTTCCTGCAACTGTTGCAGAAACTGCCTCTGAGGAAGAGATTGCTACTTTTAAAAAATGGCAAGATGATGCTATGGTAGCTCAATGCATCATGCTCGCATCCATGAGTAACGAGTTACAACGTCAACATGAGAAAATGGATGCACCTGCTATATTGCTTCACCTGCAAGAGTTGTATGGTGAACAAAGTAGGTCTGCAAGATATGAGATATCTAAGGAGCTCTTCCGATCTAGAATGACCGATGGCCCTACAGTACAGGCACATGTCCTCAAAATGATCAATTTGATTGAACAATTGGGACAACTGGGTTTTGTAATGGATGGAGAGTTAAGCCAAGATTTGATCTTGCAGTCACTCCCGGACTCCTACTCACAATTTGTTGTGAATTTTCACATGAACAAGCTTGATGTCAGCTTGCCTGAATTGCTTAACATGTTGAAAACTGCAGAGAGTCACTTTCCATCTAAGAAAGACCAAGTCTTACTGATAGGTGAATCTTCCAAGAAAAGGAAGTGGCCCAAAGGATCTTCTACTAAGAAGAAAAATTCTAAGAAGGCAAAAAGAAAGGTAACTGATAAAGGTAATAAGAATAAAACTAATGCGGATAGCAAAGGAGTTTGCTTCCACTGCAATAAGCCTGGACATTGGAAGAGAAACTGCAAGGATTACCTTGCAGAGGCAAAGCAGAAAAAGCTTGTTGAAACTTCAGCTACGGATACAGGTTTATTCATGATTGAAATAAATCTTTCTGTAAGTCAAAATTCTACTTGGGTATTAGATACCGGCTGTGGTTCTCACATATGCAATTCATTGCAGGGAATAAGCAGAAGTAGAAGGCTAAACAAGGGAGAAGTAACTCTACGAGTGGGAAATGGAGCAAAGGTTGCTGCATTAGCTGTGGGGACTTATTGTTTAGCATTGCCTACGGGAAAGTCTATCAATTTAATAAATTGTTATTATGTACTTGTTCTCATTAGAAACATTATATCTATTTCTATGTTGGACAAAGAAGGATTCGATGTTATATTTAAGAACAATGGTTGTTCTATTTATAATAATAATGTTTTGTTTGGAACTGGTAGATTAATTGATGGACTTTACTTACTTGACTTACATGAAAATATTTTTTAAATTGAACAAACTTGTAAAAGAAAAAGAGATGAAGTAAATCATACTTTCATTTGGCACTGTAGACTCGGTCACATCAATGAAACAAGATTAAACAAGTTGCATATTGATGGTCTTTTAGAACCATTCGATTTTGAATCATATCCAACTTGTGAATCATGTCTCATGGGTAAAATGACTAAATCTCCATTTAGTAGACATGGAGAGAGAGTTGCAGGGTTGTTAGAGTTGGTACACACAGATGTATGTGGACCTATGACAACAGATGCTAGAGGAGGGTATTCGTATTTCATTACATTCACTGATGATCATTCAAGATTTGGATATGTGTATTTAATGAAATATAAATCCGAATCATTTGAAAAGTTCAAAGAATTCAGAAGTGAAGTAGAGAAACAAACTGGCAAAAGTGTTAAGATTCTTCGATCAGATCGAGGAGGAGAATACTTGAGCAATGAGTTTCTTAATCATCTCAAAGAAAATGGTATTCTCTCTCAATGGACGCCTCCTGATACGCCACAATTAAATGGTGTATCTGAAAGGAGGAATCGTACCTTGTTAGACATGGTGCGGTCCATGATGAGTTTCACCGACCTTCCAATATCATTCTGGGGTCATGCCCTAGAAACGGCTGCATATCTACTTAACAAGATTCCCTCAAAATCCGTCCCTAAGACTCCATATGAGATGTGGACAGGGAGGAAACCCAGTCTTAAGCATGTTAAGATTTGGGGTTGTAACGCTTATATAAAGAAGTTACAAAGCGACAAACTTGAGGCTAGATCTGACAAGTGTAAATTTGTGGGGTATCCTAAAGAAAGTTTAGGATATTATTTCTATAATCCTACCGAGCAAAAGGTGTTTGTTGCCAAACACGCTACCTTCCTGGAAAAGGAGTTTATCCTTGAAGGGGCTAGTGGGAGGAAAATAGATCTTGAAGAAATTCAAGAACCACAAATCACTACAGATCAAGTGGATGAACATGTTCAAGTAGATATAACTTCTGTACCACAACCGAGTCGTAAATCTGGAAGAGTGCCAAAAATACCTAAAAGGTATACACTCATCATAGAAGATGATGATGAGGTACGCATCATAACTGATGATGATCCAGTAACATACGATGAGGCTATGAGTAGTAAACACTCTGAGAAATGGCAAATAGCCATGAAATCCTAAATGGACTCCATGTATGAAAACCAAGTATGGACTTTGGTTACTCCACCTGAAGGCATTGTGCCTATAGGGTGTAAATGGGTCTTTAAGAGAAAGACTGGAGCAGATGGCAAGGTGGAGACCTATAAGGCCAGACTGGTTGCAAAAGGTTTCAAACAAAGACAAGGAGTTGACTATGATGAAACCTTCTCACCAGTAGCCATGCTCAAGTCTATCCGGATTTTGCTTGCGATTGCAGCTTACTATGACTACGAAATCTGGCAAATGGACGTGAAAACGGCCTTCCTCAATGGGAAACTAGATGAGAATGTATATATGATACATCCAGAGGGTTTTGTTTCAAAGGTTGGAACAAATCAAGTGTGTAAGTTACAAAGATCCATTTATGGATTGAAGCAAGCTTCTCGAAGTTGGAACATCCGTTTTGATGAGACAATCAAAGAGTTTGATTTTATCAAAAATGAGGATGAACCATGTGTGTACAAGAAAGTTAGTGGGAGTGCTGTGACATTCCTGGTATTATATGTTGATGATATATTACTTATAGGGAGTGACAGACCGATGCTACAATCAGTTAAAATTTGGTTATCTAAACACTTCTCCATGAAGGACTTGGGAGAAGCATCCTACATATTGGGGATAAAGATCTATAGAGATAGATCAAAGAGGATGCTCGGCTTGACCCAAGGTGCATACATTGATTCGATGCTAAAGAGGTTTAACATGCAAGACTCCAAGAGAGGACTCATACCGATGAGTCATGGAGTAAATCTCTCTAAGAAATTGTCCCCAAAGACACCTGAAGAGAGAGAACGCATGAATCAAATACCTTATGCTTCGGCAATAGGATCCATAATGTATGGAATGATATGTACCAGACCAGATGTTGCTTATACACTTAGTGTAACAAGTAGATATCAGTCTAATCCTGGAGAAGAACACTGGAAAGCTGTGAAAAACATCTTGAAGTACTTGAGAAGAACTAAATATGTGTTTCTAGTATATGGTGGGCCTGATTTGAAACTAGAGGGCTTTACAGACTCAAGTTTTCAAACTGACCAAGATGACAGTAAATCCATGTTAGGGTATGTATTTACCTTGAACGGTGGAGCAGTGAGTTGGAAGAGTTCCAAACAGCAAACAGTTGCTGACTCAGTGACAGAGGCAGAGTATATAGCTGCAAGTGAAGCTGCAAAGGAAGCTGTTTGGATGAAGAAGTTCATTTCTGAACTCGGGGTAGTTCCTAGCATTACTGGACCCGTTCCAGTTCATTGTGACAACACTGGAGCTGTTGCACAGGCTAAGGAACCCAGGTCTCATCAGAGATCCAAACACGTGTTGCGGCGATTTCATTTAATTAGAGAAATAATTGAAAGAGGAGATGTCACCTTAGAAAGAGTGGACTCTCAGAACAACATTGCAGATCCATTTACTAAAGCATTATCGCAAGATCAATTCAATCGCCATTTCGATAAAATGGGTATTAGATACCAAGGTGATTGGCTTTAGTGCAAGTGGGAGATTGAAAGTAATATGCCCTCAAGCCAATTATATTTGATGTAATAAGCATTTACTTTGTAATCTTATTCAAATATTAATAATAGAATAAAAGGCATATTTTATCCATGTTAATTGGTTGAATTAATAAATGTGATGAACCCATAGTTTTCGAGCAATGTTTTTAGAATCATGATGAGATCATGCTAGTGAGATCTAAATTCAAGAAAGCTCAAAACTAAAATGTTCCTAATCGTTGGATCACTAATATTGGGATTATTAATCCGGATAGATTAGTACATACTATGCTTGATCTTTAGAAGATAATGATTGATCTCATAATCATTTGTGTGAAGACACTAAAGCAAGTATGTAGGTGCTTATTAGAGAATAAGTTCACTGAGCGTGACTCGCTTAAAGAACCCTAATGGAGTTTTATTCACCTGTCAATAGGGAAGTTCTTAAGTGATAGTTGTACAAGTGATCCTTGGACTTGAGATCATCATAGTACCTTGTGTATGTTAAGTTATACTTTGTCATATTCCTTAATACCTTAGGGTATGTCATAGGGTATGTACAGGTATAATAAAGTATACACGGAGGTAGGTGAATGATCGACAAAGGATCTACCACTTCTGATAAAGGGAGAGAATGTCCTATGCGATTTGATAAATGACAGCTCAAAAATCCCTGGCCAGGGTTGAATGAAAATTAGAAAGGAGTTTCTAATTTACATTAATCGGAGTTGTGCATTCTTAAATCGAAATGCATATGATTAAATAAAATAAGACTTGTCAGTAATTCCATGTCTTATATTTAATCGGGACATTGTATGGTAGAAGGATTGAATTGTACGGTAACTATTACTGAATAGGTTCTATGTGATTAAACGTTGATTTCATATTATACGGATAGTCATGATACATTATCGTAAGGTGTCACTCATGATGTAGAATAAATATTATTTATTTATATATGAATTAAAGGAGTTTAATTCATTATAAATAATATTAGAATTGTTCTAATTTATTTATTCTACTACCGGCATAATATTGAACGTAAAGGGTCACACCGCAAAAGAAATATATTATTTAGAAACAATTGGCTTAATGATAATAAATTAAGTATTTAATTTATTAGTAGAATAAATTGAATAGCTTAATATTTATAATGATATATTTGGAGAAATATTGAATTATAAATTAATAAGAGAAATCTTATTATTATTATTATTATTATTATTTAATTCCTAATTAGATTGGGAATTGAATTAATACATTTATTACTAAAGAGTTTAGTTGTAATAAATGCTCCTACAAATGCAAATGCAAATGAAATGCAAATGCAAATGAAATTCAATTTCTAGAATAATATGTGTTACTTGCTTAATGTTGATTAAACAAGTAACATATGTTATGTGTGAAATGAAGCCTACATGTGGGTTAGGAGAATATGTATACATGTAAGTATACAACTAGAATGATTAGATGAATACTTGCATTATTATTTGCAAGAGATCATGAGATGAACCCTAATAGAGATTAGGAAAAATCAATAATTATTCTTGAATTTCTTAAGAGTTAAGAAAGAAAGAACTATTTGGATTAGCCATCCTTGATTTCTAGGAAATCATAATTTGTTTCTTCATTAATTATTTCTTGGTGGATCACCTTTAGAGTGCTTCATACACTTTGAAGCTAGTGTTTAATCCAAGGAGCAAAGAAAGGAGGAGCTTGAAGAAATCAACAAGGAGTAGATCTTGTAGCGGTTCAAAGGTTGGATCTATTAAGGTATATTTCTTGTTCATCTTCTTCTTCAATTAATAGTTATGCATAAGGTGATTCATGGATAAGTTGCAAAAATTTTAATTTCCATTTTTCCGTTGCGTATTACAATTAGATTGTGATTTTGCAAACTTACAGTTTTAACATAAGCAAGTACTTAAAATACACAGATAAAAGGCACAATGCATGCCATCTCCCTCAAGCATCACCACCACGGCCACAGCTCAGCAACTAACACCGTAGCAAAAACCCACCAGACAGCCGCAGCTGCCGCAGCAGTTCATTGGATTAAACATGCACCACGATCCGGCACTTAGGCAACCTAGGTTGCCGTCCGGGAGGTATCCCTGCGGCAGAAAGATCCTTGACCTGAGTGTTTTCCTGTTTGAACTTACCCAACTGACGGTGTCAACAGCAACTGAATCTCCATTACCGCCGTTAGAGCGACTGGCGGACTCCACAGCAATTAAATCTCCATTTCCACCGTCAGAGCTACCAGCCTCATCAGCTGCCAGAGCCAAGGGTGCGGAGGTCGATATCAGAACCACCACCATTGCCGCCACCACCAGAGCAACCTTCTTGTTCTCCATTTCCTTTAGTTATAAGTACTTTTTAGTTTTTACAGTATATCAGATTATCCTCTAAGCAATCCTTTTTATAGTGGACGAGCTGGGATTACAATGTACACGTTTTTTTCGTTTTTTTTCCTTTTTTTGTACTTTTGCCAGATATGAGTACGTCTTCTTACTGTACACGTGTCCAATATTCAAAATAAGGTAACTTTTTGTAGACCATGTTTTTTTCGTTTTTTTGATTTCTTCTCAAGTTACATAAAAAAATCAAGTAGGTTTAATTCAAATCTTAATGAATCTGTTAGATCAAATCGGTTTTCAAATCACTTACGTTTAGTCACCTCAGTGGTGATCCAGGATTTGAGTTCCGTATGGACATAATTATCTTTTATAAATAAATCTTGAGTTTAATATGTATTACGACAAATTTAGGTTAAATTATTATTGTTTGTGAAACTTATCAATATATGAAATTGATAAAAATTATAAAAGAATCTCACTTATTACATATCTCTCTAAAAAAATTGTTACTAATATTTATCAACGTACGTAACTGATAATCAAAAAATCGACACAAACATTCGCAATATATATCACATTTTATAACTCTTTTACTAATAAACAAAAATTTTAATTACAAAAATAGATTATTGTAAATAAAACTAAAATACACAATATCCCTCCATTCTAAAATTCATCTAAAACGGGAGTAACTTTGAGGATAATTTTTATTTTTTCAAATGTACCCCCTTAATATTAAGTAATAATTTAATACTGGAGTGTGATGTTATAAATAATAGTAAATTATATTTTATTCATAACATTGTATTTGTGAGTTGTAAAACAGACGTAAAAGGGAAAAAAAAAGATGAAAACTTAAGTTTTATGTCATTTCTCTTTGTTTATGAGTTTTATAAGGATGGAAAATAAAAAATAAAAAATAAACATAAAAGCTAGCCACTTTTCTTTCCTAAGTTTTCCATTCAAAAATTTATGTATTTGGACAAAAAAAAAATAGTGAAAATTGAAATAAAACGCAAAAGCGATCACTGCATGGGCAGATCTGGCTTATAGCCAGCTATGGCAATTGTCAGCTGGATTTTGGGCAAAATAGTAGTACTATGTATTAATAGTATATTCAAAAAGGATTCTTAGGGGTTTATATTATGTCATACCTTGACTTGTAGTAGTTTTTCATTATCACTTTTATAAATACTTTAGAACTCATATATATGCAAACAGTTTGTAATTGATCACATGTATACAACTTATACATGAATTATGTATAATCTCTCCCATGTACCCATACATAGTTAATAATTGTAATATTATCTATTTTAAAAGTTTTTTTTAGCATGAATCCAAAATAATTTAAGGGCAATAGAAATTTCGCAAAGCGTAGAAGCTCAGTTAAATTGAATTTTCTTAATACTTCTCCTGTTCTAAAAATTTGATTATTTACCATTGAAAAATACAAAAGTAGGTGATCTTATATTTTAGAACGAAGATAGAATAATTTAAAAGGATTAGAAATTTTGTAAAGGATGGTAAAAAAATCATTTCACTTAGGTTATGAGATGGTTGTCAGATAATTTTTTCCTTATCTTTTGATCTTTACATAAATTAAGTAACAAGGTTGATAAATTGTAATTTTACTTGACTATAATCCATGAGCCTTGTTGAACCTAATACTGCAATTACACTTCAAAATAAAAGAAAATATAATTGACCGTATAGCCATGACAAAAATTATATTTAATAATTCTAAATTCCAATATAGTACTCTTTTTATCTAAAATAGTATATTTTTAAATATATTCTATATTGAATATTAGCTAATCATATTGAAAGACATGCACATCATATTTTAGTTTTAATCTTTTTGCAGGTATTTATTTTTATTTGATGGATCCGCCCTGGATCACTGTATATAGAAGTAGGGAAGTTGTATTCAGATCAAATTTATGTCATGGTAATGTAAGGTGAAAAAGAGAAACTGTGAGAAGTTAGAGAAAAAAAAGAAGTGAGAGTTCATCCATTTATTGATTTGAAATTAAAAGGAAAAATAAAATTTATTATTTTGACCTTAACCATTTTACTACCTGATTATGAGATGGGATAACTTCTCCTTTTTGAGGAGTTTTTGGCAATTTACAATCGTGACAGAACTTCAAATTGGAGTAACACAAAAAATAATCATTAAAAAAAGCCTCCGGCTTTATAATATAGATAGATACTTTAAGTCTATAATTTATGAGTTTTATTAATTATTCTCTCTATTTCACAATAAAAGAGTCTCATTTATTAATTTCTTTAATTCCATAAAAAAAAAGTCTTAGTATCATAGACGGAACTATGGTAGTCAAGTGGAGGCCGTTGCCCCCCCCACTAGCTTTTTTCTTCTTCTTTAGTATAATTACATTTCTACTTTATACAAAGAATTAGGCATGGTCCACTTACAAATGATAATTTTTTGTTTTTTTTTGTGGTTAATAAATTCGTGATCGAAAAATACTCTTATATTTAATTAGTGATTTACAATACTTGGTGGTTAAATTTATATTAATTTTTTTATATTTTTTATATTATTTATATTATACAAAACTCTCATTAGGCATAAATTCTGCATCCATTGAGTAGTATAAAATACCACAATACTCTCACATTTGTTATGAAAATTTCATTACATGTCAGCACTCATTTGTCATGAGTACCTCTTCTTATATTGTACACTCTTTTGTCCCATATTCAAAATTAAGTTAATAAATGTAGACCACGTTTGTTTTCATTTTCTTTGTTTTCTTCTTATGTTACATAAAAACAGTTGAGCTGATTTCAAATCTTAATGAATCTGTTATATCATATTGGTTTTAAATCTCTTTCGTGTAGTCACCTCCATCAAAACCTATTGTATATTTTTCTATCCACCTAATCTGGGTCTTAGGTTGAGTTTGTTTACATCTTAAACGCTCTTAAGAGCCCTATGTCTAATTTGGTAAGACCTTCAAGTTGTTTGATAGAAAAAATTATCCTTTCTTAATGCTTCTAAATCGGTAAGAGAGAAACTCAAATCTAAATTATTAAGAGCTCTCCTAACGAAAAATTAAAATATATGGACAAAAATAGCCTCAATAAATCTTATACTCCTTCAATTCTAAATTTTAAGATTATTATTAATTTTTGAAAAGTCAATTTAAAATATTTTTAATTTTAAAATTGAAATGATTAAAAATTATGAAACAATAAATCTTGCAATGAGTATTATTTTTTCGATATTTCTCAAAATTCATCACTGTATAAACTAAAATCAAAGAAATTCATGTCAATTATGAGTTTAAAAATATTTTAAATTGACTTTATGAAGTCAATAATGATCTTATATTTTAAAACGGAGAAAATATAATTTTTATATTGAACTATTACTGTGACGCTACAAAAACTTGTTGGTCGATTTCGCAATCGATAAACACGCGCAAGTATACGCGGTCAACAAGTAATATAATGATAAGAGAGTTGTCTAACTCACGAGCAATAATCTCTAACATTTGCCAAGTACTAATTTTATATCGTCTCAATCGTATTTAAACAACACAATTTAAGTGATAAATTAAAACTAAGATTACAATTAAACTAAACAACATAAATAAATCACATAAGTAGATAGATAAAGAGTTAAGAACACAATATCCCCACACAAATATTTTGTCGAACACTTGGCGTGCAATGCTTCTTTAATATCTCCTAACTTTTCGATTGATCATAATGGTCATGATGATTTGTCAACCGAGAATTTTAAATATTCATAAGCCTCTTCCGATGGTCATATGAAAATCACCCTATACGGCATATAGGTATATTTCTATCCTATATGCTAGCAAGTCATTCAATTCTAAAAATAACTAACAAGATACATGTCACAAAAATCTCATCAATCACTCCTCAAACAAATAAACTTTCACATAGGGAATCATTAAGCTTAGATTCTCAAATTGGCTACACATGGCATATAAGTATATTCCTATCCTACACACAAATTATGTATTCCATCTCATGTAGAACAAGCATAATCACATGTCATTATATTCATGGTCTAAATCCACAATCCATTTTTCAATTTCATATAGATTACCAAACCAATCACTAATTCCTTAGCAATTAACATTAAGCACAAATATAATGAACCAATACATATGGTGCCAATCAAAGGAGAAGAAATTCAATACAAATTAGTCATTGGGTTCAATTACATTCTTAGTTCAAGAACTAATAATTACATAGAGAAAGATAAAGAAAGACAAGGATGGCTTCCTTTTGTTGTTAGTTGAAACTTTATTGAAGCACCTCCAATGAAGCTCTTGAAGAACCATGGCCAAAGGCCATGGCCATTCCTTGTTCTTGCCCAGCCACCGCCTACTCTATCCCCCTTTCTCTCTTAGCCAAAAATGAAATAATAGATGAAGAAATAGGTTAATGGATCATTAGGTTGAGCATATAACAGCTGAAACCTGTCAAAATTCGCGACCTGGCACTTACGCGCCCCAATTTGGCCTGAAACGGGCGTTGCGGCGCTGCTCATGATTTTGGCTATTGCGGGACGACGCTACGACACCGGAAAAGAACTAGGAATGGGCGTCGCGGCGCCGATATGAAATTCTGGAATTTTCAACTTCGACATCTGTTGGGAAATAGTCATAACTTCTTCAGCCGAACTCCGATTTGGATGATTCAAGATGTTCTGAAAAGAGGAGAAAATAGATCTACAACTTTCATTCTTTGAGTTCTTCAAAATACTGGCCGGGTCAAGGTTGAAATTGGGCATCAAGGAGCTACTATGTAAATGGCAAGCCGAAAACACGAATGTAGCAACCCCAAACATCGACGATCTAAATGACTCCCAATGCCATTCCTACAAAATAAAGTAAAAGCACATACAATTAATACAAAAATACATAAAAGCAATAACAACCCACATAATACAACAATAAGATAAAAACACATAAAAAGCAAACGAAATAGCTTAAGGTTTACAAATTATCAAGCTCAAAAGTATCTAATTTGTGTATATAAAATAAATTAGATACCATCCAATTTGAGTCGCCAAAATACATACTACAAACACAAATTCTCCTATTATAATGTTGTATATAGTATGATAATAAATTTTTTTATTTACAACTATTATAATATCGCACAAAATACAAAAACACACACACTGTGACGCCCGCAAATTCGGGTCTATACCACCCAATTTGAGTCATCAAAATCAATTATTAAAGTGTCGTGAACATACAACAACACACATACTTTAAGTTCTTAGTACAATTATTGTCACACTATTTTACGTACGATGTATTGAAACTACTACAACTACTAACTCGGACGATAACTCCATTCTCCTGCTATCCCCGCTAGACCCAGTTATATTCTTATTTCCTAAAAAGAATTATGAAATAAAAGGGTGAGCACAAATAGCCCAGTAAAGAATATCATAACTAAGATAACGAAAGATAAATTATCTTTAGCCTTCAACAATTATAAATCAAAGATGTAAAGAAAATATAAATTTCCAACAATAACTGCAACAGAATTGAGCAATCCATTTGAAGAGTCAAGTAGATCATAATGTCTACTATCTTCTCAAATTTCAAATTTTACCATTAAGATTTTATCACTGTGACACCAATCAACAGTTACTCTTTGCACCTAGGCCAAAGAGAATTTTCACCACGTGTCCTTGCCATACAGGCTAAAGACACTCAACAATCATACTATCTTTGTACCCAGGCCAAATATAGTCAATTATAACACCAATGGTCATGATCGATGCAATGACCAAGAATTTTAAACCTTGTTATCGATTGATTTAATATATGAAATTCATTTTTATTTAATTTTACGGGCTTAATTAGATCTATGAAGGTATAATTATTGAATTGTGTGATCTAATAATTTTCTAGCATTAAAGGGAGTGACTACTAGTTTGAATAAATCAGTGATTTAACCTTAAGAATTGGGTGGCAAGAAAATTTGGGAAAATTAAATAAATATTTTAAGCAATTAATTAATTAAGTTGGTTATTGAATTTAAATATCAAAAAGTATAGTGTTATTAATAAATTGGCCCATTTCTTTTTATTCCTGGTTGGACCCAATTCCCTTTCCATTTCCTATTGGGCCGCTTCTCCAATTCTTTCAGCCGGCCCAACTCCATTGGGTGAGCCCATTCCTTTTCTTTTCCTGCCGGGTCGACCCATTCCTAATGAATTGGGCAGTCAGTAAATTAATTGGGGAATAAACCGAGTAAAAGGAATTTGAAACCCTCAAATCAAACAACCGAGAAGAAGAAGTAGGGGTCGCTAGGGTTATCAATCAGACCGGACGGAGCGAGAGACGGGAGGAAGGGTCACCAGGCGTGCGCTGGCGATAGCATGAAGCGGCCGGTCATGTGGATTGGGGAACGAGCCTACCGACCGAGCGGCCATCAAACGGACCAAAGGGTTTAAGCGTGCGGCGACGTGACCGGTGGAAACGCACGGCTCGAGGGCTGCCGACCAAGCTTAGCTGGGCTCGGATAAGACCGACGCGGACAACTGAAACCCTCACTCCCTCTATCCGATGGTCACCTGTTCGATCAATTGGGGTATTAACCGACGAATTGGGCAAACGTTGCCCTATAAATTGAAACCCACCCAACCCTAAACCGAGTTGCAGAACTGGTGAGTCCAAATTAGAGAGTAAGTCACAAATAGAAGATGGAGCAGGGGAACTAGTCGTGAATGTCCACCGGCTTCGTTACTTATTTTAGGAGAAGAAGAAGGACAGCGATCAGGAGCTCTAGGTATAACAGTGAGCTGTTGGGCTTGTTTATTTTTCATTTTTCCTTTCCTTATGTGCTTGGTTTGTGTTATACACTGTATTGGATTGTTTTGTGTTGTTTCTTGTATTGGGTTTGTGTTAAACTCCGGTGTTAGAGAACCATAAGGTTCGACAGCATGGTCTTGTATATTGAATAGGCCAGCACTGATTTTTTGTATGCTCACAAGGTGTTTGATGCAATGTCTATAAGAATATGATGGTAAAAAATTTTGTTCTTCTTATTGTGAATGAGTAGCAATCTGGTAGCTTGAATAACATGTCGGAAATCAGCTATATCATATATTCATGTGTTGTTGGTTGCGACAAGATTTTAAGGGAATAAATTTTGTTGCACATTAGGGTGTTATGCCAAAATTGAGAAACAAGCCTTGACTGTGTGTGGCTTGAAAGCCTTGAAAGTGTTAGTGTATGCACCCTGATGCAGAAACTTAGCATAAGGATTAGTATGGCCAATAGTAAGGGTGACTTAGTTACCCCAATAAGCTATAAATTGCCTCAATTATTTTCCAAATTTGTTGTCAAATTCATTGGTTTATTCAAATAAAAATAACTAACAAGTGGAGTTAAATTGTTTGTTATACAACTATTGTCTAACAATAATCAAATGACTATTATTGGCTTAATTGTTGGTTATTATTTCAACTAATAATACACTAATAAAATAGTTATTTATTATTAACCATTAAATAATAAATAAAGATAATAAATATTTAATTATTATTTAATTAATATTAAATAATAATTAACTATGAATACAGTTAATAAAATAAGTATTTATTATTTATCAATAAATGATAAATAAAGGTAATAAATATTTAATATTTAGGTATGAATAAAGTTAAATAATAATTTTTTATTATTATAAATATTTAATTATTATTTAATATTAATTAAATAATAATTAGGTATGAATAAATTTAATAAAATAAGTATTTATTATTTAACAAATAAAGAAGATAAATATTTAATTATTATAATTAAGTAGGAGTAAGGTAAATAAATTGACTATTTATTATTTACCATTAAATAATGAATAAAGATGATAATTACTTAATTATTATTGAATTATTATCAAATAATAATTAAGTATGAGCAAGATTTATAAATTAATTATTTATCATTGGACCTTAATAAATAAAGATAATGGTAACTTAATTATTATTAAATAATAATTAAGTATGGGTAGAGTTAATACATTGATTATTTCATTAATGTTAAATAAGGACTAATGGGTCATAATTACTTAATTACCCTTAAAGGTGAATAGTATCTAAGTGCAAATAAAACGAAATAAGTAATCAATTATTATTTAGTTACTATTAAACCATAATGTACTAATAAATTTATTTTTATAAGGATTACTATCCAATAATTAGAGACAAGTAAGGTTTTTAATTTGAATATCCAAATAATAAATGAGCATAATTAGTTGTTTGAAATAATAACTAAAGGTCATTAATTAATTTCTGTTTAGCTAATGTTAAATAAAAATTAAATGTGGTTAGTAACAATGAAGTAATGTAATGTAATGTATTGAACAATTATAAGTAATTGTTAGAAAATGTTTATCACTTAAGAGAAACATTGTTAGTAAATAATTTCTCCGTCTACCGATTAATTAAGTATCCTATGGGATTGAGACTGATCTATTGACTTATATGCTATATGAATTGTTTATCTGCTAAATAAATAGCATAAGTGAGTGCATCGATATACTGCTATACAATGCTAATGGATAAATCGACTTTATCAAATGATAGGTCATCCAATGTCAATTAGTTAAAGCTAAAATTTATTGTAGCTGAGCAAATAGGTAAGTTCCCTAACTTCGTTCTTTCTGTATACTTAATGCAAGTTTTCTTAAACCCTACTCAATTTATATTCGAGCAGGCTACTATTGTATCGTAGCATGAAATTTTATTTCCAGAAATGCTTAAGTGGTTTAAATCAATTTACAATTAATCCACATCGATGTTATTGGCATTCACACTCGGTGCATTTGAATTCGTACAGTCTTGTATTCGTACATTTATTAAAGTTCGGTAATTCACGAACTATTTAAGAGTGAGTCTGTACCCTTGTTCGGTCAGGCAAGTATGTGAGAATTTATAAAGGCTATCCGAACCAATCGATAGTAAGGATTCTTAGACTGAATGAACATCCCTTTTATTATAGGGGAGTACCCCAGGTACCGTATATAAGGTACAAACAACAGAGTTAAATGTTATGCATACACATCGTGTACGCAAGGCTGATCCCCTCAAGTACTTATTCTGTAGCCAGTAACCAAAGGGTCAACCAGCTATTGACTCCTTTGGAAGTTATTGTTCAAAGTCTACTTGACTATCAGATTTCTTAAAAGCAATTATTGTTCTTGCTTCCGATATTCATATTGTTGAATTCTTTTTCTACATTCCATTCATCATGATATATCCGTTATGGCTGTATTTTAAACTTACTGAGCAGACTAGTTGCTCACCCTTGCTATATCATGACTTTCATTGCAGCTAAACCCGAGACATCAGGAAAGGGCAAGGGTAAAGAAAAGATGAAGTGATAGGCTTCTCGTAGCTGACTTTAGTTTATGTTTAGCTTAGTTGCTATTACTGTAACTTAAACCCTGATTACTATTTAGGGTATGTTTTGTGTTATGTAATTAAAGTTATTGTATCTTGGGACTAGTAACACCTTTCTAATGAACAACATATGTTTATTATGTTCCGCATTTTAGCCAATGTATGTTGTTGGAGGTGAATGTTGTATTGGATCGTGATGACCGAATCCGGGTAGTTGGAGACCCGAATTTGGGGGCGTCACAATCGTACCAATCAACAATTCCTGGTTATAATCATGCCAATCAACAGTTCCTCTTTGCACCCAAACCTAAAAAAACTTTCCCAACGTGTCTCTGTCACACACGCTAAAGACACTCAACAATCATATTGTCTTTGCACCCAGGCTAAAGTCAGTCAATTGTAACACCAATGGTCATAATCATACCAATCAATAATGTTAGGTATCACAAGGTTTAAATTTGATGTTGTGATACTAATGCATATGGGCATCAGTAATTGTATTGTAAAAGTCCTTAATGAAATTCATATGTACAGGGACTTAGAATAGAAAAGATCAAATATGTTAGGATGATCTAAGCTATTGAGATTCTATCTGATCGAAACATATTTGTAATAATAAGTGTTGTAAAGTCCTTTATTGAAGGTGATGTACAAAGGACCTAGAATAGAAGAGATCAAACTTGTTAGGTTAATCTTATATGCTAAAATAGACTGATCGTAGAGCACTGCACAAACATTCGATGAAGGATCGTAGAGCCAACTTCGTAGAGTCAAAGTAAGCCATCATAGAGTTTGCAAGACAAACGTAGAGTGAAGCTCGGCAGAACGTAGAGTTCTCTCGGCAGGACGTAGAGCTCTCTCGGTAGGAAGTAGAGCTCTCTCGGCAGATCATAGAGCTCTCTCGGCAGAACGTAGAGCACTCTCGGTAGGACGTAGAGCTCTCTTGGCAAATCGTAGAGTTCTCTCGACAGAACATAGAGCACTCTCGACAGGACGTAGAGCTCTCTCGGCAGATCGTAGAGTTCTCTCGACAGAACGTAGAGTTCTCTCGGTGGAACGTAGAGCACTCTCAACAGGATGTAGAGCTCTCTCGGAATATCATAGAGTTCTCTCGGCAGAACGTAGAACACTCTCGACAGGACGTAAAGTTATCTCGGCATCACAATACTAACTCTCAGGATCGTAGAGTAGTCTCTGTCAGTGTTTTCAACGACTAAATCAGCACTTCTAAAGAAGGACATAAAGGCAAATCATTGATATTATCTCAGAGTGGTCAAAGTGAAATATGAAGACCACAGTGAACGTCTGCAAGCATCAAGCCGTATCTAAAAGATTGTAGAGCAGTTTAGACAAACAACTCTACAATCACACTGATGACACCACGACTAGTAAGATCGTAGAGTCAACACATCAGACAAGCAACCCAGATCTGAATTAAATATTATGAGTTGCCCATAATGATTGATCAGTAGAATGACTTGCCCAAGACAGTTGTTGAATACTAAATTGAAGTAAACAAAGAAACAAGTCAGTGGGAAGCAAATAACTAGGGTTTGCAGATATTCAGAGCACTATCTTAGCCACTATCTTGGTACAAGCTAATGGAAGCTGACTCAGCCCACTACTTTGGTCAACAAGGAATAAACTATTCCTAAGTTCAGCAACTCATCTCAACGGAAGTATCAGATTCAACGACCATATTTCAACAGAAAGATTCTCAGAAGCATCTACATAAGGCAGACGGATTGAAGATTACAAATAAACAAGTACAACAAAAAAAATCAAATCTATCAAAATATCATTCTACAATCTGAAGGGTAACATCTTGCTTCGCTGCTGAGTTCATCAGACCATATGCTTCAAACAACTCAGTAGCAACAAAACAATCACTCTCTATCAAGTGAAAGGGTCAACAGGTGACCAACCGAAGGCAAGTCCGCTGGACTTGCTGAGTACCAAAGGGTACAAAAGATTCTAAGGTTGCGGGTCTTAGTCTACAGAGTTCCAAGGCTGCTGTCTTTGAAGAGTACGTTGTGTACTAGAGTTCCAAGACTGTGAATCTTGAAGGAATCTTTGTGATTTAGTTGTAACGATATCCGTAATGGATTTGCTACTCGAGGAGTAGAACAGTGGAAGTAGGAGTCTTGTGTGCTCCGAACCACTTAACGTCTTGTTTCTATCTCTTTGCACTCCTTAAACTGCCATAACTGCTATAACTGTTATATCACTACTTTATCATATCTATTATAGTTGTTCTATCTCTAAGGGAGATTTTATCAATCATATTCCGTTGTGCTTAATTATTTGTTAATTAACCAAACTGATAAGTCATTCTTTTGAAAACAAGTTAAAAAGTTTTAAAGAATCTATTCAACCCCCCTTCTAGATATCTTTTGTGCCTCTGGAAACTAACAATTGGTATCAGAGAAGGTTCTCATTTCTAACCCTTAACCCGCTTGAGTAGATCAATGGCACAAACCAGAAATGGCTATGAGCTAGGTGGAAGAAATAAACCACCTATGTGCAACAAAGACAAATTTGCCAACTGGAAAGTTCGCATAAAGGCATTCATGAATGCCATCAACGAGGATCTATTTGATGCAATCTACGTACCAACCAAGCTGACGCCAACTACTGATGATCCAAATAAAGTCTCAATCAAATTAAAAAAGGATTGGACTGATGCAGAGAAGAAAACAATTCAGTTAGACAAAAGAGCCAAAAATATTTTATTCAAGGCTCTAGAAGATGAGCTATTTGAAAACGTTGTCAACTGCATAACAGCAAAGGAAGTATGGGATGCACTGCTGATCATGAATGAAGGGACTGAAGAATTTAGAGAAAACAAACAGTCATTGCTCACTCAGTAGTATGAAATGTTCACCCACATCTCAGGGGAGAACATCACTTCCATATATGAAAGATTCAATGTTCTACTTAACTCTCTTCGAGCATATGGAAAGACCTATCCAAATAAAGATCTCATCATCAAGTTCATGAGAGCACTGCCAAGCAAATGGGATGCCAAAACCACTGCCATAAGAAAGTCAAAGAATCTTCATGAAATGACTGTTCAGATGTTATATGACAATCTTCTTACTTATGAATTGGAGCTAACCTAACGAGTAGAAACCCTGTCAGAAGGAAAGAAGAAAGAAAGAGGAATTGCTCTAAAGGCATCTACTTCAAAGATAGCTCACTCAGATGATGATGAAGATGATGAACTCAATGATGAAGGAGTTGCTATATTGGTCAAACATTGCAAAAGGTTTATAAGCAGAAACAACAGACAAAGGAAGTTCAACAGCAGCTCTAAGGAATAAGTTAATGAAGAGTAAGTCAACTTCTGTATACAAGCCTCGAAGGATCGTAGAGTATGACAAAACTCACTTTACGAACCAACCTGGCAAGAATCGTAGAGTTGACTTCCACTCTACGAAATCTATAAATCGTAGAATTGTGAGGAAGCAGAAGGAATTTAAGCCAAAAGGAAAAACTGTGAGCCACTGCTATCCACGTATGTTTAAGACAAGAAGGAATCCATACTCTCACACAAGCATGCATTATATTCAATGCTACACTAGTCATAAACATGGTCAAAAGCTGCAGAATGTTATTTCAATTATTTCTATCCTGTACTACAAAGACCTAAAATCAAACAGATTTGGGTCCTCAAGGCTACTAACGAATCTGGACCCAAGCAAGTTTAGGTACCAAAATGAAAGTTGATCCTTTCTGTAGGTATAGAGCTCCATTGAATCAATATGGTACCTTGATAGTGGATGCATAAGACACATGACAAGCAACAAGACTCTCCTGTCAAACTTTGAAGAAAAAGATGATCCTGTAGTCATCTTTGGTGACAACAATTCTAGAAAAACAAGAGGATATGGTTCAGCTAGAAATGGTGTTGTGTCCTTCAGCAAAGTGGCATACGTTGAAGGACTAAAGCACAATCTTCTAAGCATCAGCCAACTGTGTGATAAAGATCATCACGTCACCTTCCTCAATAATTAGTGTCAAGTTAGGAACTTGAAGACCAACTCATTGAAGCTGATAGGAACCAGAGAAGGAAATGTCTATACTGTCAATCTTGCTGAGTTAAATCCTGATGAAGCAATATGTTTTCTTGCTAAAGCTTCTGAAGATCAGTGTTGCCTATGGCATAAGAGGTTATCTCATTTAAACTTCAAAAGCATGTCAAGACTTGCCTCTAAAGACCTTATAGCAGGACTACCAAAGCTCAACTTCATCAAAGAGAAACCTTGCAAAGCATGTCAGTTTAGAAAGCAAACAAAGAGTTTATTCAAAAGCAAGGCAGTCAATTCAATTGATAAGCCCCTTAAATTACTCCATATAGATCTTTTTGGGCCTATCCCAACTGCAAGCCTTGGAGGAAAAAGAAACTCTCTGGTGGTAGTAGATGACTATACTAGATTCACATGGGTATTCTTTCTGAGCTCCAAAGATGAAACTAGCTCTCATCTTATCAAGCTATTCAAACTTGTTATAAACGAGAAAGAAGAGAAGATCAAGGCTATCAGGAGTGACCATGGAAGAGAATTTAATTTCTCTGAGGTAGAACTTTACTGTGAAGAAAATGACATCAATCACGACTTCTCAGCCTCAAGAACTCCCCAACAAAATGGAGTAGCTGAGAGGAAGAATAGGACACTAATTAAAGCAGGGAGAACCCTACTGGCAGCTGCTCAACTTCTTAAGTATTTTTGGGCAGAAGCAGTCAGCACTGCATGTTATACACAGAACAGGTCTCTCATTCACTCCATCCTCAAGAAGACTCCCTACGAAGTATGGAAAGGAAGAAAGCCAAACATTAGTTACTTTCGTGCCTTTAGCTGTCTATGCTACATCCTCAACAATGGCAAGAAGTATCTGACCAAATTTCAACCTAAGTCAGATGAAGAGATCTTCCTCGGTTATGCTATGGACAACAAGGCTTACAGAGTATTCAATAAGGAATCATTAAGTGTTGAAGTCTCTATTCATGTCATATTTGATGAGTCAGAATCAAAGAATAAAACTACTTCACTCAACGATCCTGCAGAGAAGAACTCTACGATCACAAAATCCAAAATCGTTGAGTTAGACACTACGATCGTCGAGCCAGAAGCAGAAATCACAGAGCAAGAAGAAGCAATCGTAGAGCTCACTATGCCAGTCAATGAGGCTCTACGACCTGAACCAGAAATCAACCTGAAAGAACTCAGATAAGAAGGCACCATAACTGATGTTCTAAGAAGGAGAAAATGGATAAAGGATCACACTGAAGATCTGATCATTGGAGATCCTAATGCAAGAGTTAGGACAAGATCAACAACTTGAAATGAATGCATCTACCTAAGCTTTTTCTATCAAATTGAGCCTAAAAAGTAGAAGAAGCATTAGGAGATTCAAGCTGGATAGAAGCCATGCAAGAGGAGCTCAACCAGTTTGAAAGAAGAAAAGTCTGGAGACTAGTTGAAAGGCCAAAACAACATCCAGTCATTGGAACTAAATGGGTTTTCAGGAACAAGATTGATGAAAAAGGTATCATCACAAGGAATAAAGCAAGATTGGTAGCTAAAGTTACTTACAGGAAGAAGGGATTGACTATGATGAAACCTTTGCTCCTGTTACAAGATTGGAAGCTATCAGAATCTTTCTTGCCCATACAGCTCACATGAGATTCAAAGTCTTCCAAATGGATGCCAAGAGTGACTTTCTCAATGGAGAACTTCAAGAAGAAGTCTATGTGGAACAACCTCCAGGTTTTGTCAATCCAACATTTTATGATTATATTTATATATTAGACAAAGCATTGCATTGATTAAAACAAGCACCTAGAGCATGGTATGAAACACTCACTAATTTTCTCACTGAAAAAGGATTCACTAGAGGTAGAGTAGATACCACTTTATTCGTAAGGAAACATAAGGATAAATTACTTATAGTTCAAATCTATGTGGATGATATTATATTTGGTTCTACTGATGAAAAGTTGTGTGAAAGGTTTGCCAAGCAAATGCAGAGCAAATTCGAGATGAGCATGATGGGAGAACTGAACTTTTTTCTTGGACTTCAAGTGATGTAAACTAATGAAGGCATATTCATCAACCAAGCCAAATACATTAAAGACCTATTAAAGAAATATGGCATGGAATCAGCCACCATCATGAAAACTCCCATGACACCTGCAACCAAGCTTGACAAAGATTAGAAAGGTAAAAGTATTGATATCACTCAATACAGAGGTATGATTGGCTCTCTCTTATACCTAACTGCTAGTAGACCAGATATCATGTTTGCCACTTGTATTTGTGCTAGATTTCAAGCTAATCCTAAGGAATCTCATTTATTGGCTGTAAAAAGGATTTTCAGATATCTTAAAGGCACTCCAAATTTGGGACTTTGGTAGCCCAAGGAGTCACCCTTTGATTTAATGGGATATTCAGATGCTGACTATGCAGTATGTAAAATAGACAGAAAAAGCACAAGTGGAACAAGTCAACTGCTTGGAAACAGACTTGTCTCCTAGTTTAGCAAAAAGCAAAACTCAGTTTCAACCTCTATTGCAGAAGCTGAATACATTGTTGCAGGCAGTTGCTGTGCATAAATCCTATGGATGAAAAATCAGCTAGCTGACTATGGATTTGAGTTTAAGTCTATTCCTGTTCATTGTGATAATACTAGTGCAATTACTATAACTCATAATCCTGTCATGCACTCAAGAACCAAGCATATAGATATAAGATATCATTTCATTAGAGATCATGTGCAAAGTGGAAATATATCTTACACTATATTCCTACTAAAAACCAGCTTGCTGATATCTTTACAAAACCTTTAGATGAATTAAGGTTTAACATGCTGATAAGTAAACTAGGAATGTTAATTTTACATCCATAATAGTATACTTTGAAATCTACTAACTCTGCAGAAAGAAAGTTCGTAGAGTGACGTCAAAGATCGTCGAGTGTAATTGGAAAATCGTAGAGCTCAAGGGAAGCCATGCTGCCGGGACTCACTCTACAATCGTCGAGTAAGATCGAAATCGTAGAGTAGAAAAGACTAAAAGATGAAACGTAGAGCTCAAAAGGAGTTAAGGGCAAAATAGTCTTTTTCGTCGGACTAATACATGCACTCATTCAATACTTGACACGTGACCCACCCAACAGAACAAGAGGGAAGTTTTTACGAATTCATTTCAAAATTTTCATTTCATCTAAAAACCATCCCTCTCTTTCTTTGCTGAAACCTTAGCTCTTCGTTCCAATCAAACTCTGAGTTAATTTCGTTCTTGTGCAGCAAAATCAAAGAAATTCTCAAATGGAACTCTCTCCAGTCATCTTAGGCAACTCCCTTGACTTTGAAAAATTTTCCACAGCTGAGACGAAATACAAGAGAATCATCTCTCTGCTACAGCGATCAGGACTCTACGAAGCCTTTGACACCAATACTCAAGTATATCCAAAATTGGTGAGGGAATTATACTTCAATGGAATTATTAGGGATGGAATCCTATCCACAAAGGTCAAAGGGGTTTCGCTTCAGCTAAGTGCTTCAGAAATCAACGTAGCCCTAGGATTCAAAAATAACGGGCTAACAAATCTCTAGTTCATCAACATCGAAGAAGGGCTAAAGCGAATGCACCATGAGAACAACCCAGGGTTAAAGGGATTAAAGAAAAAGGAATTTCCTCAAAAGTATGAATTTCTGGCTGATGTTGTTGGTAAATGCATTTTGTGCAAAGATTTGACTCATGATTCTGTCAGCGACATTCAGCTTATAATTATGACTGCAATTATGAAGAAGATCCAACAAAACTATGGTGCCCTACTCCTATAGTGGATTGGAAACTTGGTCTCAAATGATAGAAAGATCAAAGGAGCAAGGAAGATGTTTTATGGCATATTTATAAGCATCATTCTTCAAAAAGCACTAGGAAATCGAATTGGGGATAATGTAGGAGAAGTTATAAATGTCAACAAAAGGATCACACAAAGGCTATTTGTGAACTGGAAAAGGAATCTAGTTGGGAATTTAAGGTCAGCTCAAACAGAAGATAGTGAGAAAACTCAAAGTGAAGTTAGGAAGCCTTCCATGAAGAACATGTTTGTGGTAGAAGAAGAAACTAATGAGGTAAATCAGGAGGTGTTGACTCTAACTAGAAAGAGCAAAGGGAAAAAGAAGGCAGTGTGCCAAATTGAAGAGGAACCTCAAGGTTCATCTAATGAAGGACCTGCGTCTTCTGCTGCTCCACCAAGGCCTTCCCTTTCTTCAGAAGCAGAGAAGAAGAAAAGAAAACAAATGAAAGAAGCTTCTGGTGAAACATCACCTAGTTTAAAGGTGTATTATAAGAAGGAAAAACGCAGCTCTAAGCAAAGTCTCCTTACGATCGCTGAGAATCCTCACTCTACGATCATAGAGTTAAGAGCTGAAGACGCTGCTAAAGATGCTGGTCAACCTGAATCCATGGCTGTTGATGATGAACAAATGGCTGAGAAGGTTGTTGAACTCTAGCCACGGAAAATGAAGAAAAAGCTGATAACTTTATCTCAAAAGGAGCTTAATGAAGCAATGCTATAGATCAAAGAAGAAGAAATGAAACTATTTACTTCTGATCAAACTGTCGCTCCCACTGAGGGGGAGCAACTAGAAGCTGCTGAGCAAAGATATGCTCATGTTGAGGGGGAGATACCAAATGTCCCCGAGTTAGTCACTGCTCAGGTTGAGGGGGAGCCATTAAAAGCTCATACTAAAATCTTCTCAAGCCCTTAAGTGACTAAAACAGAACTGTTGGCTAAAGAAGTTAAGGCTGTGGAGATTAGTGACAGATCAAGAGATGAGAGTGAAGATGAAAGCCTAGAAATCAATGCTGAAGGCAGAAATGAAGAGAGACATATCAAGTACAACTGCCCATTTTCCTACTTACCAAAGATGTCATTCCATCAAGCTTTAATCCTTAATTCTTTGGATCATATGTTCTGAGCCTTCAAGACTTATCCAGGCATTTCAGTGCTTGCCCAATAATTCCCTAGAATTGGCTCCTTTGCTCAGAAGCTGCTGACCGACCATCCATTTCAAGCTAACAAGCAAAAGGAGTCTCAGACAGCTCAGAACAAGTTAGTAACTGAGAAACTCTTTGATTTGAGCACCTCCATCAACAACTTCCATCGACTATCCCTCCAACAGATGGAAAGGACTGACAATGCCCTCGCTCTAATGCACCAATAACGGGAAAGGACTAAAGCTCAATTAGTAGAACAAAGAGCTGACAACACTCAGTCTCGGTCTCAAATGCAAGAATTGGTGTGGGGTATATAGCAGCTCTGCCAAGAGGTTCAAAATCTAGATGCTGACATAAAGGTGGAGAAAATAAAAGGCAAAGAAAAGGGAGAATCAAGCCGCAGCAGGGGAAGAGAGCAACCAAGGCAGCCTAGGTAGTCCGAGTCATCAATTCCAAGTGAAGAGCCCATAAATGCCATTCCCATAAGGAGTGAAGTCCCTAGATCCTACATACGAATGCCTGATATAACTTCAATAGGAGTTCACATACCATCAGGTAATCCAGCAGTGCTAAATCGACACTTGCATGGGACTCACCCCTATGGTGAAAGAGGAAGTCATATGCCCTCTTCTGGCCTCAGTCAAGAGCGGATTGAAGAAGTCCAATGAATGACTGAAGAAGGCAGGGAAATCTACGGAAGAAGAGTTGCATATGAAAGGGCCAATCCTTCAAGGGCCAATAGAGGAGCAAGAGGAAGGAGGAACTAAGGTTTGAAATCTTTTGTAATTCTCTCATTCTCTTTATTGATGTAACTGCCATATAATATAATATTCATTTGATCATCAATAAAACTCATGATTTTATCTAGAAATACAGTTGCTCACTGTATTATAAGACATGTTTATCTTCATAAGCATTTGCATTAGAATTGATTTTATGATTCAAAACTACTGGTTTATGTCAACATCAAATAGGGGGAGATTATTAGGAATCACAAGGTTTAAATTTGATGTTGTGGTACTAATGCATATGGGAATCAGTAGTTGTATTATAAAAGTCCTTAATGAAATATATATGTACAGGGACTTAGAATAGAAAAGATCAAATATGTTAGGATAATCTAAGCTATTGAAATTCTATCTGATCGAATTAAACATATTTGTAATAATAAGTGTTGTAAAGTCCTTTATTGAAGGTGATGTACAAAGGACTTAGAATAGAAGAGATCAAACTTGTTAGGTTGATCTTGTGTGCTTAAATAGACTGATCGCAGAGCACTACACAAACATCCGGTGAAGGATCGTATAGCCAACTTCGCAGAGTCAAAGTAAGCCATCATAGAGTTTGCCAGACAAACGTAGAATGAAGCTCGGCAGAACGTAGAGTTCTCTCGGCAGGATGTAGAGCTCTCTCAACAGATTATAGAGTTTTCTCGGCAGAACGTAGAGCACTCTCGGCAGGACGTAGAGCTCTCTCGGAAGATCGTAGAGTTCTCTCGGCAGAACGTAGATCACGCTCAATAGGACGTAGATCTCTCTCGGCAGATCGTAGAGTTTTCTCGGCAAAACTTAGAGTTCTCTCGGCAGAACGTAGAGTACTCTCGGCAAGACGTAGAGCACTCTCGGCAGGACATAAAGTTATCTCGGCATCACAATACTAACTCTCATGATCGTAAAGTAGTCTCTGTCAGTGTTTTCAACGACTAAATCAGCACTTCTAAATAAGGACATAAAGGAAATCATTGATGCTATCTTAGAGTGATCAAAGTGAAATACGAAGACCACAATGAACGTCTATAAGCATCAAGCCGAATCTAAAAGATTGTAGAGCAGTTCAGACAAGCAACTCTACAATCACACTGACGACACTACGACCAACAAGATCATGGAGTCAACACGTCAGACAAGCAACCCAGACCTGAATTAAATATTCTGAGTTGCCCATAATGATTGATCAGTAGAATGACTTGCCCAAGACAGTTGTGGAATACTAAATTGAAGTAAACAAAGAAACAAGTCAGTGGGAAGCAAACAACTAGGGTTTGCAGATATTCAGAGCACTATCTCTACCACTATCTTGGTACAAGCTAATGGAAGCTGACTCATTCCATTACTTCGGTCAACAAGGAATAAACTATTCTTAAGTTCAGCAACTCATCTCAACGGAAGTATCAGATGCAACAGCCACATTGCAACGAAAAGATTCTCAGAAGCATCTATATAAGGCAGACGGATTGAAGATTACAAACAAATAAGTACAACAAAAAGAAATCAAATCTGTCAAAATATCATTCTACAATCTGAACGGTAACATCTTACTTCGCTGCTGAGTTCATCAGACCATATACTTCAGGCAACTCAGTAGCAACAAAACAATCACTCTCTATCAAGTGAAAAGGGTCAACAGGTGACCAACCGAAGTCAAGTCTGCCGGACTTGCTGAGTACCAAAGGGTACAAGAGATTTTAAGGTTGCGAGTCTTAGTCTATAGAGTTCCAAGGCTGCTGGCTTTGAAGAGTACATTGTTTATTAGAGTTCCAAGACTGCGAATCTTGAAGGAATCTTTGTGATTCAGTTGTAACGATATCCTTAGTGGATTTGCTACTCGAGGAGTAGAACAGTGGAAGTAGGAGTCTTGTGTGCTCCGAACCACTTAACATTTTGTCTCTATCTCTTTGCACTCCTTAAACTGCCATAACTACTATAACTGTTATATCACTGCTTTATCATATCCATTATAGTTGTTCTATCTCTAAGGGGAATTTTATCAATCATATTCCGTTGTGCTTAATTACTTGTTAATTAACCAAACGGATAAGTTATTCTTTTGAAAACAAGTTAAAAAGTTTTAAAGAATCTATTCAACCTCCCATTCTAGATATCTTTTGTGCCTCTGAAAACTAACAAACAATTCTTGGTCATAATCATACCAATCAACAGTTCTTCTTTGCACCTAGGCTAAAGAGAACTTTCACCACGTGTCTTTGCATCCAGGCCAAAGACAGTTACAACAACTTAGTCTTGATGATTATTACAAATCGATGATATGATGAATTGACATAAATAATCAGAATACTAAGATGAGGAATAACCATTTGAGATTTATAATTTACTTTGTCCAGAGTTCAATATTGCCCAAATTATCAACACGATATCCAGAAAATCGATTAGAGTTCTTGATCAAATATAAAGTTCAAGAAAATATAAAATTCATAGTTCAAATATATCGGTTAAAATTCAATAAGAAGATTCAAGTCAAAATATGTTAAATGAAGTTGTGACGCCTCCAAATTTGAGTACTTGAAACTCGTACTTGGTGCTCCACGATACCATTCATTCAAACTGCTTAATATATTAAATAATTAAAACGTTTACATCCGAGTTTGCTATCCCAAGTACGAAGATCTTTAAGTACTTTATTACATGATAGATAATGTATTATCACATTACAAAACTATACTATTACATACAACGCCTTCCAACTATTCATTTAGCTTCCCTTTTCCTTTATCCTTGCTGGACCCTTCGATACGTTCCTGCCTAGCTAAAAATATTTAATTTCAAGCAAGAGTGAGCATTCAATTGCTCAACAAGTAATAGCAGTTAATAAATATCGTGTACAAAGATTAAATATTTTCTTTGATATATACTTATATAATAAATCAATGGTTGTGAAGTAATTTAAAATAATTCTGAATAGCCTATCAAATTGTTTATATTTTTGAAACGACATACTGACTATAGATTCTGAGCGATCAAAAGACCATGATCTTTTATTTTAAATTTCTGATAAGATTTAAACAGAAATTCATCTACAAACCGGCATGCTTACGGGCACGGTGGGTGATTACCCATTATGCCCTACGTTGATCAACACTACGCGCAGGAACGACATTTGCGTTCATCATCCGCCTTTGACGCATAAAAAGATAATATTTTATTTTAAAATATAAACAATTATTATTATTTTAAAAATAATAATTTATTTTAAAATATTAAAAATATTTATTATTTTAAAATTATTTGAAAACTTTTTCATTTTAAAAAAAAATTTTTGGTGAAATTGGAGTCAGGTCAAACTAGGTCGGGTTGGGTCAAAATTTGGTCAAAATGAGTCGGGTTTGGGTCAAATCGGGTAAAAGAAATGAAAATGCCAAAAAATATTACTTTAAGGACCTAATTGGCGAAAAATAAACTTTAGGGACGACTTTAAAAGTGAGTGGCAACTTAGAGTGACAAAAGTTCATAGCTATAACAGTTATTATCTACTTCAATTTTCATAAATTTAGCAAAGGTAACATGACTTACTTCTCTTGTTTAATATCTTAGTTGAATTCTTGCTTTAGGCTTGTGTTTAGTTGCATTCAATCCTTCTTTTGACAACACATTGCTTAATTCTTCTTCAAATTCAGTTGATAGCTTCGGTTCTTTAGAGAATTCGATGATGTCTTTAACAATAATATGATGAATTCTTGTGTTTTTGGCTTGGAATAAGAAAACTTAGGCAAGGAATTGTTTTGGAACGGGTGGATATGAGAATGAAAGAGCTGAGAATTGTGTAGGAATAATAAGCTTCTTTACTGCTCTTTTCATTCATCAGATAAAATGCTTAGTGTCCCGCGGTTAATAGTCTAATAAGCCTACAGCTCATGCTTATGAAATATGATTCAGCCATATTTTTAATTCCCTGTTCTCAGCATATAGACATATACATCATTCACATTTCTACACAGCGGTTCTCCAACAGATCGGTCCGTTGACGGACCGGTTATATCGACGGTTTTTTCCGTCGCTATAGGCCTATGGCGACGGCCCACATATACCGGCCTCCACATTTCTATTCTCATAATGTATATTACATACATTTATTATATATACCAACATTTTCTTTTTATACGCATACCATTATATGTATTATCAATAGATATATAATTTGGTAATTTATACATTTATAATTACGTATAAAGCCATTCCACTAATTATGGAATTACTCCATAATAAATTTAACACTTTTAATATAATTAACCATTATTTCACATATTTGATTCATTAATTATTTTAAATGACTCATTTAATCAAAAAAAATTCTTTATTCCATTAAAGTCAATATATTAATTTCCTCATCTTTTATTTTTAATTCCTCTCCATTTGACATAATATAATATATTAGGTCATCTCATAGATACATTACATTTATATGTAATATATTTAAAAATAATAAATTTAATTAACTCCCTCATTTTATTCTAGTAAAATAAAAATACTTACATTAATTCACTATTTTAATTAAGTGACTCAATCACTTCATTTATGAAATTTAATTCATAATAACTTTATTGTCATTCAAGTCTTATTATTCAAATTATATTATTCATAATATAATTTTAACTTAATCTCAATTAATTAATATTAATTCTTTAATCTTCTTCACTTTCATATTTCATTTCGTAATTACTTTCATCCACTTTCTTCAATAGTTTAATTAACAATTAAATATCATTTTCCCAATATATGTATATATTTCACATTTATATATATATATATATATATATATATATACACACATATTTAACCCTTCACACAAAACCACATATTTCAAAATGAGTCTTCCCACGGGAACTCGAAAATGAGACCCAAAAATTGGATATTTTCTATTTCCCTTGCTTATTTTTTTTTTTGGGATTGAGTCCAAACATATTTATACTATGGATTTAAAAAAAAAATTAGAAAAAAACATAAAAAATTAGGTCCAATTTGGATATATATCAAAAAAATGGTAGTATGGGCCCCATACTACCATTTTTTTTTGATATATATCCAAATTGGACCTAATTTTTTATGTTTTTTTCTAATTTTTTTTTTAAATCCATAGTATAAATATGTTTGGACTCAATCCAAAAAAAAAAAAACAAGGGAACATGGGAAAATAAGGGGATCGGTTCAATTTTCCGGGCCAATTGGCCGGTCCGCCTCTCTTTACTGTTTCAAAATATATGTAACACATACATATTCTACTTCGTCTCATAATAAGAATTTTTTTATTTACTAAATTCTTATTTTATTAAAATAATTTCCAAACAATCCGGGTTCACAAAAACCGGAATAAAAAGAGTAATAAACAGACAAAACTAGAGGAGAAAATAAACAAAGGGAGGGTGGGCCCACAAAACTTACATCAACGTAAAAATTGGATGATGGATTTAGGTTTTTCGTTTTCTAGACTTTTTTATGCAGTTTGGTGCGCACTAGAATGCTTCATTAAGTTGCATTGGATCAAGATATTCATCCCATGCAAAAGGATAAAGGTGTATCGCTGAATCAGTTGTTTTGCATTGTAGCTTCTACGTATTTTGTCTCTCGATCTATGTAAAAGTATTGAGCTTAAAGGGTGCGAGTGTTATTATATATTCTGATACTTTGCCGTACAAAGTAAGTTTATATTACACAGAGAACCTTACATAGTTTCAAAGATGGTGATCTATTCTCAAACATTTCTCTTTATCGAAGCACCATTGGAGCATTACAATATTTGACATTACATGTTTGGGTATTACTTTCTCAGTAAATAAAGTGGTCCACTGTTAGTCATCGGAAAGCTGTGGAGCATATATTACGTTATCTTTGTTGGTCTCCTTATTTAAGCTCCAAAAATTTAATTTGATCTGCCTTCTCCGATGTGGATTGAATTGGTTGCCTTGATGATCGGTACTCTACAATGGTTGCGTATTCTTGGGACCAAATTAACTATCCTAGCAATCAGAAAAACAAATTGCTTCTGGTGACATTAGCATAAGGCTAGACTGATGTTTTAGTTTTTTGATGGTTTTTTATGCATTAATTTATTCCATGTAAAAGGATAAAGGAGAATCTCTGAATCATTTCTTTCGCATTGTAGCTTCACTTGGGAGCTCTCCGACTAACTAGGTATATATTTGTCTCTTGGTCTATGCAAAAGCCTTAAGCGTGAACGGAGGGAGTATTTATTTTAATTATTATGTTACTTTGCAGAACAAAGTAAATTTCTTTTACACAGAAAGGAGCCTTACATAGTTCATCCAAACTATAGGTTTGAATAAAGTGAAGCCATTTTAACACATACAAGTACCAAAAGACACTGATAAAAGGCACAATGCCATCACCCTCGAGCACAACCACCACGGCCACAGCTCAGCAATTAGTACCGTAGCAAAAACCAGCCAGACAGCCACAGTTGCCGCAGCAGCTCCTTAGATCAAACAAGCAAAACGATCCGGAAGGTTTGCAGCCTAGGCCGCCGTCCGGGAGGTATCCCTGCGGTAGAAAGATCCTTGACCGGAGCGTTTTCCTGTTAGAACTTACCCAACTGACGGTGTCAACAGCAACTGAATCTCCATTACCGCCGCTAGAGCGACTGACGGACTCCACAGCAATTAAATCTCCCTTTCCACCGTCCGAGCTACCAGCCTCATCAGCTGCCAGAGCCAAGGGTGCGAAGTTCGATATCAGAACCACCACCATTGCCGCCACCACCAGAGCAACCTTCTTGTTCTCCATTTCGTTAGTTATGAGTACTTTTTACTATATATCAGATTATCCTCTAAGCAATCCTTTTTATAGTGAACGAGCTGGGATTACAATGTACATGCTTTTTTTTCCTTTTTTTTTTTTCTCCTTTTTTTTGTACTTTTGCCAGTTACGGGTACTTCTTCTTACTGTACACGTGTCCTATATTCAAAATAAGGTAACTTTTTGTAGACCATGTTTTTTTCGTTTTTTGTTTTCTTCTCAAGTTACATAAAAAAAATCAAGTAGGTTTCAAATCTTAATGAATCTGTTAGATCAAATTGGTTTTCAAATCACTTACGTTTAGTCACCTCAGTGGTGATCCACGATTTGAGTTCAGTACAAGCATAATAATTTTTTATAAATTATTCTTGAATTTTGTTATGTATCGTGATAAATTTAGGTTAAATTATAATTGCGAAATTTATTATTATATGAAATTGATAGGAATTATAGGAAAACTCCATTTATTACATATTTTTCCAAAAAAATTACCACTAATACTTATCAACTTAATTGATAATCAAAAAATCGACATAAACATTCGCAATATATATCATATTCCATAACTCTTTTACTAATAAACAAAAATTTTAATTAAAAAATAAAGTAATGCAAATAAAACTAAAATACATAATATCCCCCCATTCCAAAATTTAATTCTAAAACGAGAGTATTTTTGAGGATAATTTTTATTGATTCAAATGTACCCCCTTAATATTAACTAATAATTTAATACCGGAGTGTGATGTTATAAATAATATTAATTATACTTTGTTCATACCAATGTGTTTGCGAGTTGTTTTAACAGACGTGAAAGGAAAAAAAATATATATGAAAACTTAAGTTTCATGTAATTTCTCGTTTGAGTTTTTTAAAGATGAAAATAAAAATAAAAAATAAACATAAAAGTTAACCACTTTTCTTTCTTAAGTTTTCCATTCAAAAATTTACTTATTTGGACAAATTTTTTTTTTAGTGAAAATTGAAATAAAATGCAAAAGCAATCACTGCAGGGACTGATTTGACTTATAGCCAGCTATAGCAATTGCCATAGCTGGATTTTGGGCAAAATAGTAGTACTATGTATTAATAGTATATTCAAAAAAGATTTTTATGCTGCGTTTGGATCGAAGGAATATAATGAATGACGGAATAGAATGATTTTAAGGTATTTTAAGTATATGTTTGTTTGTTGGTGATGGTGAGTGTTGTCATATAATGACAAAATTATCACATATATCCATTCTATTGGAATAAATTTTATTCCACTTTCTCCACATGGAATAAAAAAATAAAAGGATGTAATGAATTTTTATTCCATTAAAATGGTTTATCTTCTAAAATGATCATCAAATACATTATTTTTATTTTATTTCTTCCTCTATTTCATTACTCAATCTAATTGTAACAGTAGGGCTTTATATTATGTCATACCTTGACTTGTAGTAGTTTTTCATTATCTCTTTTATAAATACTTTAGAACTCATATATATGCAAACAGTTTGTAATTGATGCGCATGTATACAACTTAGACATGCTGTGTTTGGTCGGTGGGAATGGAATGACCATTCCTTCTGGAATGACTAAAAACATGTTTGGTTAGTCAGTTGGAATGAGCATTTCATTCCTTTAGTTATTCCATTCCTATCTGAAATATTATATTTCATTCCTTTCTAAATAGGTGGGTTTATTTCATTCCCTTCTGCTTCGTTCATTTTATTATTGGTAAACAGCTTATCTGAAATATAATAAGCTTATTAGTAAACAACTTATTATTGATAAACAACTTATTATTTAAACAACTTATTATTGGTAAACAACTTATTATTCAAACAGCTTATTATTAGTAAATAACTTATTTAAACAACTTATTATTCAAACAGCTTATTATTGGCAACAACTTATTATTGGTAAACAACTTATTTAAACAGCTTATTGGTAAGCAACTTATTATTTAAATAGCTTATTGGTAAACAACTTATTATCGGTAAACAACTTATTATTTAAACAGCTTATTAGTAAACAAGTTATTATTGGTAAACAGCTTATTATTGGCAAACAACTTATTGGTAACCAACTTAATTATTATTTAAACAGCTTATTATTTAAATAACTTATTGGTAAACAACTTATTAGTTAAACAGCTTATTGGTAAACAACTTATTATTTAAATAGCTTATTATTGATAAATAGTTTATTAATAGTAAATAACTTATTATTTAAACAACTTATTGGTAACTAGCTTATTATTGGTAAACAACTTATTAGTAAACAACTTATTTAAATAGCTTATTAGTCCTTATTATTGGTAAACAACTTATTATTTAAACAACTTATTATTTGAACAACTTATTGGTAAACGGCTTATTTAAACAGCTTATTGGTAAATAACTTATCGTTTATTATTGGTAAATGGCTTATTGAAATAACTTATTGGTAAACAACTTATTGTTTATTATTAGTCTTTATTATTGTTCATCAAGGCTTTTTAAATAAAAAAAAAATTCATGCATGAAAGTATTTATTTGAATTTTAAATGCGTAAAAATATAAAAAAAATATTTTTCTAGTGAAGATGTTCTTTTAGTTCTATTTAATTTATTTTTTTCATTCATTTTTATAAGTTAGTAGTATATAAAAAATGAAAAAAAATTATTTCACATTCTATTCATAATGTAATTCATGTAAACCAAACACCTAAAGTAGAATGATGATTATATTCCTGACGGAATGAATGAACAAACCAAACATAAAAATGAGAATGACCATTCCATTCCCATTCTCATTCCATTCCTTAAGTCATTTCATTCCTTAAGTCATTCCATTCCATACATGCCAAGGAATGAGAACCAAACACACTAGAATTATGTATAATCTCTCCCATATACCCCATTCATAGTTAATAGTTATAATATTATCTATTTTAAAGTTGTTTTAGTATGAATCCAAACTAATTTAAGGGAAAAAGAAATTTCACAAAGCGCAGAAGCTTAGTTAAATTGAATTTTCTTAGTACTTCTCCTGTTCTAAAAATTTGATTATTTACCATTGAAAAATAAAAAGATAGGAAATCTTATATTTTAGAACGAAAATAATATAATTTAAAAAGATTAGAAATTTTGTAAAGGGTGGTAAATAAATCATTTCACTTAGGTTATGAGATGGTTGTCGGATAATTTTTTCCTTATCATTTGATCTTTACATAAATTAAGTAACGAGGTTGATAAATTATAATTTTACTTGACTATAATCCATGAGTCTTGTTGATCCTAATACTGCAATTACACTTCAAAATAAAAGAAAATATAATTGACCGTATAGCCATTACAAAAATTATATTTAATAATTTTAAATTCCAACATAGTACTCTTTTTATCTAAAATAGTAATATTTTTAAATATATTCTATATTGAGTATTAGGTAATCATATTGAAAGACACGCACATCATATTTTAGTTTTAATCTTTTTGTAGGTATTTATTTTTATTTGATGTTGCCATAGCTGAATCAAAATTCTGGATCCGCCCCAGGGATCACTGCACATAAAAGTAGAGAAGTTGTATTCAGATGAAATTTGTGTCATGGTAATGTAAGGTGAAAAGGAGAAACTCTGAAAAGTTAGAGAGAAAGAAGGGAGAAATTGTGAGAAGTTAGAGAAAAAAAAAGTGAGAGTTCATCCATTTATTGATTTTAAATTAAAAGGAAAAATAAAATTTATTATTTTGACCTTAACCGTTTTACTACCTGATTATGGGATAACTTTTAACTCCTTTTTGAGGAGTTTTTGGCAATTTACAATTGTGACAGAACTTCAAATTGGAATAACACAAAAATTAACCGTTAAAAAAGCCTCTGACTTTATAATATAGATAAATACTTTAAGTCTATAATTTATGAGTTTTATTATTTCCTATGTTTCACAATAAAGGAGTCATTTGTTAATTTATTTGATTTCACAAAAAAAAGAAAAAAAAGCGTCTTTTAGGCAGTATTATGGACGGAACTAGGTAATCAAGTGGGGCCCATCGCCCCCACTAGCTTTTTTCCCCTTATTTAATATATTTACATTTTAATTTTATACAAAGAATTACTGAATTAGGCATGATCCCCACTTACAAATGATAAAAAAAATTGTTTCTTTTTTGTGGTTAATGAATTCGTGGTCGGAAAATACTCTTATATTTAGTGATTTGCAATACTTAGTAGTTAAATTTATATTAATTTTTTATATTTTTTATTATTTATATTATACAAAACCCCCACTAGGCATAACTCCTGCGTCGGTCTCTGAGTAATTTAAAATACCATCACACCCTCACATTTGTTATCAAAATTTCATTACATGAGACCACTCATTTGTCGTGAGTACCTCTTCTTATTGTACACTCTTTTGCCCCATATTCAAAATTAAGGTAATAAATGTAGACCACTTTGTTTTCCTTTTCTTTGTTTTCTTCTTATGTTACATAAAAACAGTCAAGTTGATTTCAAATCTTAATGAATCTGTTATATCATATTGGTCTTAAATCTCTTTCGTGTAGTCACCTCCATCAAAACCTACTGTATATTTTCCCGTCCACCTCACATGGGTCTTAATTTCTTTCCAATTGTAGGCATAAAAATATATGATTAGGTTTATATTAATGTCATAAATTGTAGACGCTAAATATTCCTATAAAATAAAATATTTAAAGAAATATGGAAATTGAAGGGTTCAATGCCGACTAATTTTTTTGGCCATACATTGACGAAGTGAAAATGAAAAAGTATGAAGGAAAAAGAAATAGAGATGCAATTCGACCAATGTTAGAGTATATATCTTGTTTCATATCCAATAACTTAAAAAAATATGTCAAATATATATTGACTTGGATCAATTCTTCTCATTGAAAATTAATTTTTAGTTAAATAGTTTGATATCTTTATATGCTAGATTTGTGTCAATTTCGTAAATCTAACAAACAAGAGTTAGATATTGAACTCTAAATTGAGATGGTTGAATATAAATTATGAATCAATAAATCTTACAAGAAATAGTACTACTTAGATAGTTTACAATATTTATTATGGTATTGATTAAAATTAAAAATGAAAAAAACAATCATATCAATTTTGAATTTGAATGTCTTAATTTGACTTCAAAAAGTCAATAATTATTTCCTATATTTTGAAATAGATCGTGTGAGTGTAATATATATTGTTTTAGTTTTGTTGGGGTGTATTTATTAATTGGGCCCGATGGATACGGTAGACTATGGTTCACGTGGAGAAACGTTCCCACGTAGGAGTCTGTTTGGGCAGTAGGAGAATATTTAAGAAATCCTAACTGTATTTAATTTCTAACTCCTAAGGAAAGTGTCAGGATATAATTCGACTTTCTTCCTTTAAGGAGATTCAGTTTAATCCCATTAATATATCTAACCTAATATATCTAATCTAATGAGGAGTTTTATTTCCTTACGGGGACGAGCATGAAGTTGATGGTGTGAATACTATAAATACAAGGCTAAACCCTAATTCACATGTAATGATTTTTTTCAGCACTAAAGCATCAAGTCTCCACTGTTAAACCTTATTCAGCATGTACTTATTCTCACACCGGAGCTATCCTCCGGTGGCCCAGACCGTCAGCTCTCTGAGTGTAGTTTCGTTTTTAGGCAGGATTAGACGTGCAGTTTGATGATTGGGCGCGTGGACGAATCTTGACGTTAACAAGTTTGTTATAACATTAATGGATAAAGAGATTCATTAATTCCATGCAAAATAATAAAGATGAAATCAGGTTAAAAATTAATTCAGGTTGGTTTGGATCATATTTGTAAATTGAATCTCTAAATCATTTGTTTTGCATTGTAGCTTCACTAGGGAGCTAGCTAGCCTGGTATTTTGCCTCTCGATCCCTACGCGAAAGTATAGAGCTATTTATTTTTATTACTCTGATCCTTCGCCGTACAAAATAAGTTTATTTTGGGCTTAAATATATTTTTTAAATCTTAATTTTTTTTCACTTTTTACAATTTTTAAACTTTAATATTTTAATTTTAAGACATTAAACCTTAATGTTTTCAAATTTCAATAAATTAAATATTTTGGTTACCGGCATGGAATAATTAATCATAATGAGAGTATTTGGGATAATTTCACCTCTAAATTTCTTTAGAAGCAAAAAAAATGTAAACATGTAATTAGTGTGTGATGACTAAGAAAAACAAATTAGAGCCAATATGGACAATATATACCCTTAAAACAATCTAATAAGCCTAAATCTGAACATTAGTTACATACTATATATCCTAAATATGAACATTAGTTACAACAATCTTATAAGCCTATCATACGTAGATAAGAAGTTACGTACTATATATCCTAAATATGAACATTAGTTACAACAATCTTATAAGCCTATCATCAAGGTTTTAAAACCCGGACCGGACCGCCGGTCGGACCGGTAAAAATCGGAACTGGTCTAGGTAACGGTCCGGTTTGGACCACTAAACCAGTTTTGTTCAAAACCCGCCCAGAACCGCTGAACCGGTGGTCCGACCGGGTGACCTAGTAAACCAGTCACTAGTTCACGGGTTTGCCCGGTTTGCTGCTTAACCATTAAAAAAAAAAATTTAAGTCATCATCAGAATCGTCATGGTCATCTTCCTCCTTCCCGTCCTCCACCACTGGCACTTCGTTCTGTAAATTTATGTCATAGAATATCAGTATTCAAATGATTATATATACATACATGTCTGTGCGTGTATATATATAGAGAGAGAGAGGAGTATAAAACCTCAAGCTTCTTCTCGATCTCAAGTTCTTCGACAACGGGACCAGGCATGGTGACTATCTTCTTCTCTTTCTCTCTCCGGTGAGGAGTCACTGTCCGGCGGTGTTCAGTGGTGGGGGAACGGGCAGCAGCACAAAATGAGGATAAACTTTGATAGGTATCAATACTTTGCTAATTTGCTATGACAGGCTTTTATCCTTAGGGTTCCTGTTTTCTGGGCCCCCAACAATGACTTAGCCCAATACCTACTTTCTGTTCAAATGCGACTTTTCTATTGTTCCACTTTCTAGTGTATTTGTTTCCCTTTTATTAATAATTCATATTTTGTTTAATTGCCGAAACAAATTGAAAATAAAAAATAAAATTTAAAAAACTCAGAATTTAAAGGGACTATATGTTCATTAGGTGTTTCCAAATCAAATATTACTATATTTAATTAATTATTATTTATTACATATTAATGACGTCACTGGGTCAATAACGGTCCGACCACTGGTTGGACCAGTGACCCATCCACCCGATAGCTTTTCCGGTTCGATGACCGGTCCGGGTTTAAAAACCATGCCTATCATACGTAGATAAGAACCAATATATAAAGGACCCTACAAGTATTTATCACTGGTTCGGATGCTTCAACTATTAACAGTTTGATTTCATCCCGTAAGTCAGGAATTTGGATTTAAGGATTTGGGTCTCTAAATTTTTTTCTTGCCTTAGAACTTAGAAGTTCAGTGCAATTCTATTGGATTATTTATTTCTCAAAAGAGATACATTGATGATCTTTTGGTCAAGGCTGGTATGCAAAATGCCAATTCCGTCACAACGCCACTGTCACCTTCAACCTCCTTGACAAAATTTGATGGTCCGTTGTTCCTTGATACAACCAAGTATCGACAACTTGTTGGGGCGCTACAGTACATACTTCTTACACGACTAAAACTTTTCTTTTTGGTTAATAAGTTATGCCAATTCATGACGAACCACGTGAGGCTCATTGGGGGTGTTGTCAAGAGGGTGTTGCGATATCTTAAATCAACCTCCATAAATGACTTCTATCTACAAAAACTTACCACTCCATTCAGCTTACATGCGTACACTGATTCCGATTGGGCTGGGGACCAAGACAATAGATGCTCCACCGGTGGGTATGCCATTTACTTGGGTAGGAATCTCATCTCTTCGTCTGCTAAGAAACAAAAGACTATTGCTCGTTCTTTAATGGAAGCTGAATACAAGGCCTCTGCAGATGCCTCCACTAAAATTACGTGGCTAAGTTCTTTAATGAGTGGATTGGGTGTTCGACAATCTCACTCACCTACTTTATGGTGTGATAATGTTGGTGCTACGTACCTTGCTGCAAACCCCATTTTTCATGCTCGAACCAAGCATGTAGAGATTGATTATCACTTTGTTCGGGAGAAAGTTGGCAGGGGCAATTTACTTATTCGGTTCATCTCAACAGAAGACTAAATTGTTGATATTATGACAAAAGCTTTACACAAAAACAAGGTTCCAATTCCTTCGCGGCAAGCTCAATGTTGTTGCACCACCTTTTGCTTGTGGGAGAGCATTAACACGTGTATTTATATTTGTAGAATCCTTTATATAGTGGTTCTTATATACCTACGCTAGGGTTATTAGATTGTTGTAACTATGGTCACATTTAGGATGGTATTTATCCCTATCATGTACTTGACAAAGTATGCAAAAGTATCTATAAGGGTTAATTGCACTTTAGATCTTCCAAGTTTCACCTATTTTATAATTGGGTCTCTAAAGTATAAATCCTCTTAATATAGACCCTAAAATATGTTTAAGTAACCGATATAAACTCTTTCCGATATTTCGGCCAGATTTTAGCTGAAAACAATCACGTGCGCCAGGAAGACCACCCAAAAATACGTTTTGACCATCTAAAATACTATTTGACCGTATTAATTGGCATGTAAATAAATTATATATAAAAATTAAAAGCAAAATAAAAATATTTTATCCCCTTTCTCTCTCATCCCTACCACCACTCATTTTCTACTCTCTTTGTCTCTCCTCTCTACCATCATCACTAAGGCTGTAAATGGTAATCAAAAAATAGAATATTCGTCTGTATTCGTATTCCTTTAAAGCTGATATTATTCGTATTTGACTTAAGCGAATATTATTCGTATTCGATTAGAAATATTTGCAAATAAACGGATACGAATACGAATATATGTATATTCATATCCGTTTAACATACGTCCGCCAACATATTTATTGAATAACAAATATTAGATATTCGGTATTGTTAGGGCATGATTTATTGGGTCTATGAGATATGATTTGTTGGGCTGGGACAATTCAGTGGGCTGGTTCTCACGTGGAGGGATTTTCCCCACGTAAGGGTATATTCTGATAGAAGGTTTGTGTTTGCCTAATTCACTACTAGCAATAACACGCAAGTATACGTGATCACTTATGCAATATAGTGACACATAAAGTATTGTTCTATGAAGAATAATCTAATAAATCAATTAATCAATCCAATTACTAACTTTTGCTTAACCTAATTCTATTCAAACAAATGAATTTACCAAAATTAGCAACATTAATTAACGAAGTAACTATGAATAATAACTATTAAAATGAAATATCAATATCACAATTTCCCTCGATGATGTATCCAACTCATAAGCATTTACCTAACTTATTCCAAGATTAGATAAGTGTCTTCATTCCTAATTAAATCACTATATTCCTATGTGAATAATTAACAATGAAGCAATAATTATCAATTCTTAAATAAGTTCATGCGACAATTAAGTATAGTCTTATCCCTCTTGCAAATTGGATATTCACTCATAAGAAGAATAAATCCAACACATGTGTCATATTCCACACCCAATCTAGAATCAATATTTTCATATCATCTAGATCAATAGATTAATTGCTAGCTACACAATTATTACGTGAAACCAAAATATGATAAATCATCTTGCAAACAGTTGACCAAAATTAAATAGGAAATAAAATTAATTAAATCCAATCATTGGGTTCCATTGCAATCTTGAATAGAAATTTAGTTCATGTTAAAAAGAGAAAACATGATCATCATCAAATTCATAATCATATTTCAAGTACAAAGATATAGGAATAAAGGTAAAGAAAGAATCTAAAAACAGGTCATCTTCTAGTCCTTCAATCTTTAATCTTTGATTTCTTTTTCCTTCCCGAAAAAGTATCTGCTGATGATATTCTCTTGATCTCCCCTCGATATTGATAGAATGAATGTCTCTTTAGCCTTCTTTTATCACTTCTCGATATCCAAGACTTCTCCTCTTACGTGTTTTTATTAAACTGGGACTTAACAGCTGAAAAGGTATTCTCCTCACCGAACACACGCGTCCCACGCGTTCAGATAATTAAACCAACGCCGCGAACTAGCTTTCTTAGCGTCGCGACTCCCATTGTCAAGTGTCGCGGCTCCTTAGTTCTTGATTTCCCTTTCGTTTTTTCTTCCTTGCACGCCCAATTAATCCTTTAATCTCCTGTTAAATCCTAGTCTTTGCTCCTAGTCCTTACTTAACATCTTTGGCTTCATAGTAAAGCTAAATAAACACCATTTATTGTTCTTTCTCCATTTAAGATCACATCTTCTATTCCTGCATAAAAATATTAAAATGCATCAAACTAAACTAAAAATACTTAAGAACTAACAAAATAATTAAGTTTAAAATACATGATTCATGGATATAAAATCCATTCATCAATTTGGCAGTTAAGGAATCTACAGTCCTAGCTATATTTAACTTCTAATTCCTAAGAAAAGAGTCAGGATTATATTCAACTTTCTTTTTTTGAGGGGATTGACTTCTATCCTACTACGGTAACTACCATGGTAAGGAGTCCTACCATGATTCGGGGACATGGCAATTAAGGCAGTATGATCACTAAAATACAAGGATATACCTTAATTCATAGGTAATGTCACTTTGAGTACTAAAGCGTTAAGCCTCTATAATTAACCAATATTCAGTATGTACTTATTCTCACACCAGATCTATCCCCTGGCGGCCTTGGCCGTCAGCTCTCTGAGTGTGGTTTAATTCCTGTGCAGGATTCAACGCGCAGATTTGGTGATTGAGCGCGTGGACGAATCTTGGTGTTAACATTGGCGCTAGAAGGAGGGCCCTTTAGTGTTGAGTAATTTTTCAATCACCCATACAAATGGTAGGAGTTGTGGTGAGTAAGGGAAAGGTGGTTTCTAACCAGGAAAAGGCCAATACCCACTAGACGATGCAGATGAGGGGCTCAGTCAAAGATAGGTTGGGACCCAACAAACAGGTTGAAGGTTCGGTGCATGCCCAGTCAGGAGATCCCCATTCCAAACAACGTTTATTCTCGGCTAGTCAGTAGACCCCCATTCACCAAAGTCGTGCCTAGGACAGCAAGTCCCGAGAATGCACACGCCAGGAGAAAGATCGGGACGGAGACGACCAAGACAAGCAACAGTTAATTCTGAGCCTGAAGATGTAGTAGAGTAAGGACGCCATGGAGGCACTTTGCCTCCAACAGAAAGAGTTGGATGCCCAGATGGCTAAGCTGATAGGAGAGCAGGAGGTTTCCTCGAAGAAGACTATAACGTAGAGCAGATCCAGGACGCATCGTCCGAAGGTGCTATAGGAATACTCTTATCTCATCGGGAGTTGGGGTCAACAAACAAAGACAAACGATGGTAATCGAGATAGAACCATTCACCGAAGGGAGTACAGAACCCCGCGCTTTGCCAGCCGAAGAGACCGAGGACATTGAGCTAGTCCTGGGGAATAAGGGGAAGCTTGTCAAGATTGGTTTGAGGTTCAAAGAGTCGTTCCGGGCGAGTTTAATAAATCTGTTATTGGTATATGCAGATATTTTTACTTGGGTACCCAGCGACATGCCTGGGATTAACGAGTCTGTAGCTGTGCACAAGTTGTGTGTGGATCCAGCCAGGAAGCCTATCTGACATAAGAGAAAGATCTTTGCCCCTGAACAACAGAAGATCATTGACGATGAAGTAGCCAAGTTATTGGCGGCCGACTTTATTTTTGAAATAGATTATCCCGAGTGGCTGCCTGAAGGATTTTTATCCTCTGCCTCATATTGATCAATTAATTATCGCTGCATCAGTGTTTGTTTTGTTGAGTTTTATGGATGTGTTTTCAGGCTATAATCAGATTTTAATATGTAAGGAGGACATCTTGAAGACATCTTTTATCAGTCATCGGGGTATTTATGCTTACAAGAAGATGACGTTCAGTTTGTTTAACGTCAGAGCCACTTATCAAAAGATGATGAACTATGACAATGTTTGATTGCATTTTAATACATCTTAATAGCCCCCCTCTTAATGCATCTTAAGAGCCTATATCTTTGTATTAAGAGGTCCTCTGAATAGTTTAGACTCATATTAGTATCTTAACTATTCAGAGGACCTCTTAATACAAAGGCATGGGCTGTTAAAATACATTAAGAGGTAGATTGCTAGGATGTATTAATATGCAATCAAACACCACCTATGTCTTCCAGAATCAGGTAGGCCAGAGCATGGAGGTTTACATGGATGACATGATAGTTAAGAGCGTATCGGTTTGGGATCATCTGGACGATTTGGAGAGTTGTTTTCAAACTATCCAAGACCACAACATTCGCCTGAACCCGACCAAGTGCACCTTTGATCTTGGTTCAGGTAAGTTCCTCAGATATTTGGTAAGAAAAAGGGGAATTGAAGCTAATCCGGAAAAGATGAAGGCCATATTGGATATGAGGTCTCCACAGACCTTCAAAGATGTGCAGAGGTTGACGGGTTGGATCACAACTTTAAGGAGGTTTATGTCTAAATCAGCAAAGTGATGCATTCCATTCTTTGACATTCTGAAGGGGCCAAAGAATGAGAAGACTTTCCAATGGACTTCGGAGTGTGAAGACGCATTCCAAGGGATCAAAAAGTATTTATCTTCGACACCTTTATTGATGAAGCCGATCCCTTCGGAACTTTTATATCTTTATTTGGCAGAAAGCTCATTGGCAATCAGGGCAGTTTTGGTGTGAGAGGCAGGAGAAAAATAGTTCCATGTCTACTATGTTAGTCACGCGCTTTGGGATGCAGAGACCAGATACCCGAACCTGAAAAAATTCGCCTATGCGTTGACAATAGCCAGAAGAAAGCTTCAGCATTATTTCCAGGGTCGGTTGGTGGTGGTGTATACGGATCAGCCTTTGAAGAAGGTGTTGCATAAGCCGGACATTTCAGGTCGACTTGTTGCTTGGACTATGGAGTTAACACAGTTCATTTTGGAGTATCACCCAAGAACAACTATTAAGGGTCAGGCTTTGGGCGACTTTGTTGTGGAATGCTCATTCACCGAATCAGATCTGTCGAATGAAGTTGTGGGATTGGTTACAAATGTGCAGCCAGTTCAGGCTTCGTCGACACTTTACATGAATGGATCTTCAACTTCAGACATTAATGGTGCAGGTGTAGTTCTGACAAGTACTCTAGAGGGGTTCAAGGTTCAGCAGGCTATCCGCTTTTAGTTCAAGGCAACCAACAATGAGGCAGAGTATGAGGCAATTTTAGTCGGACTGCAATTGATCATCTTCAGTGATTCTCAGTTGGTAGTTAAACAAATCTCAAGAGCGTACGAAGCCCAGGGGCACGTATGATAAAGTATTTGGCCGAAGTAAAGGATCGACTCCATTACTTCAGCTCATACATCTTTCTAGGGGTGGACAGGTCGGATAATACAGTGGCAGATGACTTGGCCAGATTAGCCATGACAGAGGCGAGTTCCTTCAGTGGGTCTGTATACTTGGAGCTTCTGGATACTCCAAGTGTTCAGAGGTTAGAGGTATCAACAATTGATCGGTTGGACTGCTGGCTTATGCCATATATATCTTATCTCAGTGACGGCATACTGCCTTCAGATCGAATATTATCTAAGAAGATAAAGCACATGAGTTCTTATTTTATTCTTATTGATGGAGATTTGTACCGTTGGGCATTCTCTTCGCCATTATTAAAGTGTTTGACACCCTCTGAAGCTGATTATGTTCTTTAAGAGGTACATGAAGGGATTTGTGGGGATCACATAGGGGCAAAGGCGTTAACTTACAAGGTTCTGAGGCAACGTTACTATTGGCCGACCATTTTTCAGGAAGCAAAGGATTATGTGAAAAAGTGTCTGAAGTGCCAGTTGAATAGTCCTGTTTCTCATCAGCCACCCGAGGAGTTGTCATCAGTCTTATCCCCGATCCCATTCGCTATATGGGGAATATATATTTTGGGCCCACTACCAAAGGGTAAGGGGCATGCGAGTTTTGTTATCGCTGCGATAGATTATATAACAAAATGGGTGGAGGCAAAATCGCTTCAGACAATTACCGAAAATGAGTGTTTGAAGTTCTTCAAAGATGTGTCAGCCTATTGGACTCGGGCGAAGAAGGAAGGTGACCCGGTTAGTGAAGGAATTATTTGTTGGGGTAGGGGAGATGTTTCGGTATGAGGCCTTTTTGGTGGTGATTCGGAGGTGGACTCTTCATGTTCTTTTCTTTTTAGTTGGTTGGCTTCAGGGTCAATGGATTAATCGGGGTTGGCAATATGATGAGGTTCAGTTTTGAAGGTTGGAATTGGATTTATAGCTTGGGTAGGTTCGGATGGGGGAGTTTGTGATGGTTCGGTAGCAGGTTTTTTAGTGGATAATTTCACTAATCGTCGTCCTTTTTTAGCATAGCATCTCTGTCGATTGTGGACATTTCTATGGGGCTTAATTCGGTGAAAGATGGTGTTGGGTTGATGGGGGTGGTTTAGTTTGGGGCATTGATGAGTATGTTTTATACACACAATTTGAGTATTTTATGTGGTTTTATTGTATTCTTTTCTCATTTTTAAATATTGTGGTTTTATATTGCTTTTATATGTTTTGTATTGTTTTTATGTGTTTTCACTTAGTTTTGTAGAAAATAAAGCAAAGCCATTTGAACATCAACGCTTGGGTGCCTTGTTTGCCATATTTAAGCTTCCGATTGACGCAGTAGCTACTTGTTTCCCAATTTCACCCATGATCCAATCCGAATCTCTCAAAACTCAAACAACGAAAGTTGTAGATATTTGTCTTAACTTTTCAGAACATCTTGAATCATCCCATTTGAAGTTCGTATGAGAGCGTTATGGCCATTTTACCATCGGATTTGGCATGAATTTTACACAGCAGTTGCTTCGGGCTCCATTTGAGCCTTCCTCCGGCCATTATCTCGTCAAGCTCTAGTTATGAAAGTTGTAGAGCTACTTCGTAGATTTCCATAGCCTACTTAATCGCCTTAATCCGAGTTCGGACGAAGACGTTATGGTCATTTTACTAACAGAGGTCAAAGCTTAGTCGAGTTACAGCACGCTGGCGCGGGCGCACTAAGCAGCGCGCGGACGCGCCCAATGGCTGCTGGGCAGCGCCATTTTTCACGATTTTCAGCCCCTTTTGGTCATTTTTGGTGGGCTAAGCTAGGGTTTTGCATTAGGCACTATAAATATAACATGTAGCCTCCATTTTATCATATCCTAGAGTTCCAAAATCAGATTTAGAGAGAGAGATGGAGCAAAAAGAGGGAGGCCATGGCTATAACGACCCCAAAATTCATACACCTCAACTCTCTACATCGGTCGTGAACAATACATCCTCATTATGACTTTACAACATTATTCAATGTTAACTTAATAAAATGCGGAACAATTTTTAAACTTTTCAGTTTTCTTTCTTTGTTTTCCCTGAATCATAACCTTTAAACATTTACATAATCTAGAATCATATTTAGTTAATGATTCGCTTCATTAGAGTTATAATAAAAATAAAACTTCTATATTCAATACCCTTTGTACATCGGATAAAATTAAATTTACAACTCAATACAAATTTAACAATTATACATCTGTTACACTTAATCCATCATCAAATACATTATTCAGAACCTTAATCCTGGATTTAAAACATTAATTCAAGCTAAAACAATTAATTTGCATGTATTACATCTGAATCATGCCATTCAAGCATCACTTAACTTTACCTTGTATCCTCAACCTGCAAAAATGGTTATTTGCAAGAATGAGCTCGACAGCTCAGCAAAATCTAACAGTTTGCATGCATCACATAACACATAGATAACATGCTCATCATCTAAATTATAATCATAATCATTTGACTAAACATATCATACATAATGATCAATACATATCAAGTAAAGATTGAGTTCCATAACTCAATCAGCATTCTTTACTTAACGAACGTAGTCATATTTTGACCTTGTCGTTACATAATTGCAACATATATAAAAATACAACATGATTTTACACCATAAATTTAAAATAGTTAATCATTTAGTTCACATAACAAATAGGAACTGAAAGACTTGCCTGGTTTGTAGATTATCAATTACCATAACCAGCTTATATTTATCTGCACTTCATGTATCTTACACGATATATATAATCATGTACATCATTTATTAGCCACGTAGGAATACTTAGTATTAATTCTACTTAACATTTCATAATCCTTCATTTTATTACATCTCACTTTAATCGACACTTAACCATTAGCTAAGTCTTAAATTTTGATTTACATTAGATGTATAATGGTTATAAGTAATTCTTGTTTAGGGTAACATATGATGACCAAAAAGAAAAGAATTAAAAACAAGAAAAATTTCCATTTCTGCAATTCCCGCCGGGGCGAGAAAATTATAACACAAAACTCTCGCCGGGGCGAGAAATTTCTTCACAAAATTCTCGTCGGGGTGAGAAAATTAGCCTATTGAGCTCGCCGGGGCGAGCTTCATGAATTCCAGATTCTGTAGTTGGCGAACTGCAGAATTTCCAACCAAAATTTCCCAATTTCTTCATTTATCAACAAATTAGAATGATTGTAACATGTATAATCTTTGTAGAATCAATACCCAACATGTATACAATGATTCTAACATTACCCAAAGCTTCAACAACCAATTTAGAGGCCTAAAATCAAAGTTCTTGTTAAATTCTATAAATTAACACACTTAGCGAAATGAAGCACCACAAATCCGATTCTAAACCATTTTGATTCATTCTTTTTGTAAAGTTTTCATTTCTCAGGATATAACAACAACTAACCATCAATTTATAGATTACTACTCAAATTGAACATCAATTTTGACTCCAAAATAAGCCAAAACATATATATATTCCTCAAGAACACAATTTCCCAATTAAAAACTTGTTTTCTTGAATTAAATCACTCAAAACCATACTTAAACATTATCTAACAGATTATTCTTACAAACTAACAATTTTAACAACTCCTTTAATAAATTAGCCAACCAAAATTTCAATCACAGAAAACTAACTTGAATACTTTGAATAAAACTCAAAAATAAATTATACCTTCAATTTATTCTTTGCACTTGATTTAGATGATTGGAATCACTCTAAAACCTCTTAATTCACAAAATTTCCCTCTTTCAATTTCCACAAAGAATTTCTCCTCTTCTCTCAACACACTGTAATACCAGCTTGGCCAGACAAAACACGTAAAAACTGATATGGGTTATCAGTTAAACAAAACCAAAAGGCTTTGTCAGTTTAGAAAATCAAAGGCCACAAGGCCACGTTTGGCTTGACACAATAGAACCTCCTACTAAATTATTTTTATATTCCCTTACTATAAAGTCACATGTCACACTTATTATATAGCTCACAATTGTCACATCTAATTTAATTACATCACATTTAATTAAATTATCTTACAAATATAACTTCAATTTTATTTAACAAATCATTATATTTCTAATTTAATTATTTAATTAAATTAGTATCTTATCATCACTTTAGCGTACTAAAATACACACAAATTATAAATTTATTTATCATCAATTTATTTAAAATCATCATACCTAAATAATTTCATCAAATATCTATTCTATTAAAATAAATATTTATTTACATTAATTCACCATTTTAATTAAGTGAATTACTCTCATTATTTATTAAACCTCATTTTCCAATACATAAATATATATTTCTCTTTTATATTCACACATAACCACTTCACATCGAATCATATATTTTAAAATATATAACACATATATTTATTTATTTAAATTCAATACCTCTCATAAGAATTTATTTATTAAATTCTCATTTAATAAGTACTAAGAATTTGGGTTGTCACAATGGCCATTGACCATGATTCTTTTAAAGCTTGGAGGTGCTTCAATGGAGTTTCATCCAACAACAATGGGGAAGCCATCCTTTATCTTTCTTTTTCTTTTTCCTCTATGTAATTAGTTTTTAATCTAAGATTGTAATTAAACTCATTGCTTATTTGAATTGATTTCTCTTCCTTTGATTATTGTTACTCATATGAATTGGTTATCCTAGCTTATGCTTATAGATTAATTGCTTGGCTCGTAATTACCTTGGGAACCTATATAAACTTGACAAACGGATTATAATGTTAAGACCTTGTTATGATATCATGCGAAAGTTAAAGATTGTTGTGGGTGATTAATAAAGATATAGTGACGTGTGTCTTGTTGATTATCCTCAATGATAGGTAATTTAATAGTATTTAGGATAGACACCTAGATACCGTGTGCAACCAATTGAGAATCTAATCTTAATGACTTCCTATGTGAAAGTTAGTAATAGAAAGGGTGGTTAATGAGATTTAGTGACATGTGTCTTGTTAATTATTCTTGAAATTGGTTTCTTAATAGTGTGTAGGATAGACATATACCTACATGCCGCATTAGGAAGATTCGTAATTGACCATCGACAAAGGCTCTTACGTAATTGTAATTTCTCGGATGTCAATTCTATGTGGTTAATTGATCTAAAAGGAGAGTTAAGATATTTGAATAAAGCATTGCATGCCAAGTGTTTGACAAAATGCTTGAATGGGAGAAATTGTAATCTCAGACCTTTATATATCTATTTATCTTATTTATATGTCATGCAATTTAGTTGTAACCTTTATCTATCTCTTAAATCAAAGAGTTTGATTTAGATCGAGTCGATATTGAGTTAGTACTTGGGGATACATTAGAGTTAATTCCCCGTGGGTTCGACAACTCTATCTTATCATTATATTACTTGTTAACCGCGTATACTTGCGCGTATTTTTTGGTTGCAAAATCGATCAACAAGTTTTTGGCGCCGTTGCCGGGGAATTATTCTTCTAATGTTTTTCCAATATTGATTTCAATTGATGTGATCTTAATTTGAACTTGTATTTATGTTTTAAATAAAGTCGGGTAGAGGACTATAAACCAAACGCTTCTTGGGAGGCAACCCAAGTTTATTGTTTTGCTTTTGTTTTTGATTGGATTGCATTTTTGATTGTTTAATTGCATTTTAATTTCTTTAATTGTTTTTAGGTACCGAGAACTAAGCAATTTGATTGCGCCCCCAACTTGAGGACTTGAAAGATGATATCAATGACGCTTGACACGTTCTCAGGGTAGTTTTTGGTTTTACTTTTTCCTATCTTAGACATTGAGGACAATGTTAATTTTAAGTTTGGGGGTAGTACTTATCGTTTGTGTGTTTTTAATTTAGTATTTGTGCGTTTTAAATGTGTTTTTCGTATTCAAAAAAAAATTTAAAAATTAGGATGTGTCTCTTGAGCATTGTTTTAATTTGATTTGAACTATAATCCATGGTCAATGATAAAAATTTGATTGAATTGGTCTAACTCATAGAAAATGGACAAATGTTGCTTAGTCTATGCGCTTAATGTATTGTTGGTTATTGCTATGCTTATGAATCCTTCCACTTTTATGCATGTACCCATGTGTATTGAGCTACTTGTATGCTTATAGAAGGCTTATATTACCAAATGCTTGTGGGAGATATCTATAAGCTCTTGAACTCGTTTGAACATCACTCGAAGCAATGTACCCAAATTTGATTAGTTTGATTAGTTGGTTATGTGGTGAGTTGAGATGGAGCGTAAATGCTTAGGAGAGATATAGCGTAAGACGCACTCTCCTATTAATGAAGATGAAATAGAAAGAAAGCTCTATATCACAAATCTTGCGGTGGGTTGAGATGGAGCGTAAAACGCACTCGCCCATAAGAGCGGGATTAGGTTGAAATGGAGCATAAAATGCACTCGCCTAAAGTCCTTTGATCTAAAATCTTTTGGAAATTGTGATTTGTATACATTTGCGGTGATTGATGTGTTAAACATGTGAAGTTTATTTTGATTTCTTTCACAAGGTAATGTGGTTGTAAAGGTTCATCTGAGCTTGATTGGTATAATGCAATTGGGTATGCACACTCACACTCACACACACACGAAATGGATCTAATGGAAGATATGACTAGATATTTGAAATTCTAGACTTGCAACATTTTGAAAGTTTTCTAGAGTTTTCATGCTTTGACATCTTTGAGGCCATTGTTCAAGCTTATTAACTCATTGCTCAAGATAGTTTGATTTAGAAGTGTTTGAAGTATGTAGTTTAGGTTTGTTTTGCTTGAGGACAAGCAAAGATTTAAGTTTGGGGGTATTTGATGAGTATGTTTTATACACACAATTTGGGTACTTTTGGCCTTGATAATTTGCAAGTCTTTGAGTATTTTATGTGATTTTATTGTATTCTTTTCTCATTTTTAAATATTATGGTTTTATATTGCTTTTATATGTTTTGTATTGTTTTTATGTATTTTCACTTAGTTTTGTAGGAAATAGAGCAAAACCATTTGAACGTTAACACTTGGGTGCCTTGTTTGCCATATTTGAGCTTCCGATTGACGCAGTAGCTGCTTGTTTCCCAATTTCACCCATGATCCAATCCGAATCTCTCAAAACGTAAACAACGAAAGTTGTAGATATTTGTCTTAGCTTTCCAGAACATCTTGAATCATCCCATTTGAAGTTCGTATGAGAGCGTTATGGTCATTTTACCATCGAATTTGGCATGAATTTTACACAGCAGTTGCTTCGGGCTCAATTTGAGCCTTCCTCCGGCCATTATCTCGTCCATAGCTTACTTAATCACCTTAATCCGAGTTCGGACGAAGAAGTTATGGCCATTTTACTAACAAAGGTCAAAGCTGAGTCGAGTTACAGCACGCTGGCACGGGCGCACCAAGCAGCCCGCAGATGCGCCCAATGGCTGCTGGGCAGCGCCAGGTTTCACGATTTTCAGCCCCTTTTGGTCATTTTTGGTGGGCTAAGCTAGGGTTTTGCATTAGGCACTATAAATATAACATGTAGACTCCATTTTATCATATCCTAGAGTTCCAAATCAGATTTAGCGAGAGAGGAGGCTTGGAGCAAAAAAGAGGGAGGCCATGGCAATTGACCATGGTTCTTCTAAAGCTTGGAGGAGCTTCAATGGGGAGGTGCTTCAATGGAGTTTCATCCAACAACAATGGGGAAGCCATCCTTTATCTTTCTTTTTCTTTTTCCTCTATGTAATTAGTTTTTAATCTATGATTGTAATTAAACTCATTGCTTATTTGAATTGATTTCTCTTCTTTTAATTATTGTTACTCATATGAATTGGTTATCATAACATATGCTTATAGATTAATTGCTTGGCTCGTAATTACCTTGGGAACCTATATGAACTTGACAAACGGATTATAGTGTTAAGACCTTGTTATGATATCATGCGAAAGTTAAAGATTGTTATGAGTGATTAATAAAGATTTAGTGACGTGTGTCTTGTTGATTATCCTCAATGATAGGTAACTTGATAGTATTTAGGATAGACATATACCTAGATACCGTGTGCAACCAATTGATAATCTAATCTTAATGACTTCCTATGTGAAAGTTGGTAATTGAAAGGGTGGTTAACGAGATTTAGTGACATGTGTCTTGTTAATTATTCTTGAAATTGGTTTCTTAATAGTGTGTAGGATAGACATATACCTACATGCCACATTAGGAAGATTCGTAATTGATCATCCACAGAGGCTCTTACGTAATTGTAATTTCTCGGATGTCAATTCTATGTGGTTAATTGATCTAAAAGGAGAGTTAAGATATTTGAATAAAGCATTGCACGCCAAGTGTTTGACAAAATGTTTGAATAGGAGAAATTGTAATCTTAGACCTTTATATATCTATTTATCTTATTTATATATCATGCAATTTAGTTGTAACCTTTATCTATCTCTTAAATCAAAGAGTTTGATTTAGATCGAGTCGATACTGAGTTAGTACTTGGGGATACATTAGAGTTAATTCCCCGTGGGTTCGACAACTCTATCTTATCATTATATTACTTGTTGACCGCATATACTTGCGCGTATTTTTCGGTTGCAAAATTGATCAACATGCATCGGGACGACAAAGATAGGATTTGTTAAGAGGGGAGCTTCTATCGGTTGGTCGGTTTGGGGATTATCTCTTCGGCTTGGGTAGGAGTGGATTCGGGGGACGTGGTGTTGGCTGAGGATTGGCCAATCTCCTTAATTGACGATGGTTTTATGAGGGACATTATAGATAACAAAAGAGTTAGTAATAAATAGTAACAAATTGGATGTTATGAGTGGAAAAGTTAAGCCTGACTTACATTTGTGGTTGTATAACCAAGTTTGGTTGTTAAGGAGATCCATTCTCTATTCTTCTTTGGGTATTTTGGTGATGAGGAGTTTCAGTTCTTCTGCTCGACTTCGGGTGAATTTATCAAAAATAATGGGGCCCTCGAAGCCTCGACCCAGTCAGGAAGTTAGTAAGTGTCGGGGCCTCGGATGTAGAATTAGAGGGAGTGCCATCCCTTGTTGCTTATGGGGGTCTTCATTAGTGATCGTTTCTTTGCTGCTTTATTTGGTTGTTTATTTATTTGGCAAAACTCGGGTTCTTTGGATCGGCCTAGGGTGAACAGATTGAAAAAGAAGTCGATGGTGGGAGGAACACCACATTCTTGGTAGAAGGCTATGAACCAGATGAGATGAATGAAAGAGTTCGACACTAATTGGGCGAATCTGATTCCTACAAATCCAAGGAATGTGATAATGAATTTATGAAGAGGGAATCACATCCCGTATCTTAGGGAATAGACGGAGATGGTGGTCCAGCCATCACGTCAGTAATACATCCTTTCACCCAGGTTCGGTGCCTAGAGCTCGTGTGTAGGGGGAATACGGAATTGTTGATGGATGTCTGAAAGGGTTTATTCGTTGATAGAAGATTTGGTGTTGACATGGGTGAATGACTTTTCGAATGAATACTCTTTTTGCATGTTCAAAATGGCGATCTCAGTCTCGGTTCGAATCGGAGACGAGGTGGTAGAAATGGGAGTGGTCTGAGGCTCGATGGTGGGGCTAATGGTGTTTTGTGGGTAAATGGTGGTGGTGGTAGGGACGGTTTCAGAGACGGTTTGACTTGGGGTTTGAGTAGAAGTGGGGTTGAGGTTGGTTGTAGTTGGGGCATGATTTATTGGGCCTATGAGATATGATTTGTTGGGTCGGGATAGTTCGGTGGGCTGGTTCCCACGTGGAGGGATTTTCTCCACGTCAGGGTATATTCGGATGGAAGGTTTGGAAGTTAAGGAATCTACAGTCCTAGTTGTATTTAACTTCTAATTCCTAAGAAAAGAGTTATGATTATATTTGATTTCCTTTCTTTGAGGAGATTGACTACTATCCTACTATGGTAACCACCATGGTAAAGAGTCCTACCATGATTCGGGGACAAGGCGATTAAGGCGGTGTGATCACTATAAATACAAGAATATAAATTAATTTACAGGTAATGTCACTTTAAGCACTAAAGCGTTAAGCCTCTATTGTTGACTTATATTCAGCCTGTACTTATTCTCACACCGGAGCTATCCCCCAGCGACCCCCGACCGTCAGCTCTCTGAGTGTGGTTTCATTTATGTGCAAGATTCAGCCCGCAGATTTGGTGATTGAGCGCGTGGACTAATCTTAGCGTTAACATGTATCATATCTCGAGTGATGGGTGGGTGGTTTTATACCTATTATTTGGGTACTTTTAGACTTAATAATTTATGTGTAAGTAATTTATGTTATTTTATAGAGTTTGTATTTATTTTATTGTTTTCATTTATTTTGTATGAATAAAGGAGTTAAGTGGCAAAATCGTAATATTTGAAGCAATTGGGCGAGCAATGAAACGGACAGAACTTATGGGCTGCGGCGCTCAATTGTACGAGCCGCGACATGGCTTGTGGGCCGCGGTGCGCGGGTAGTTTTCCGCGCGCATGGAGCGCATGGTGTAGCTGGAGCTGAAGGGTTTAATTGTTGTTTATTTTCCAGTTAAAGAGAGATACTTGTCAATTGAAGCTTAGAGAATTAAAAAGACTACAAGGTTGACTTCAATACAAATCCACCTATGGTTACAAATATAATTGTGACTCTATTAGGGTTAGGTGGAATAACTCCTATAAATAGTCTAATTTAGGGATTGTAAAGGTGTGGATAAAAAGGCTAAGAAACGTCATGTGAGGCTAACTCTCTTCTGAGTTCAAGAGCAAACAGAATATCATTAAAGATGAAGGCGATGGATTGATGAAGCTTGGAGTTAGAAGATACGCGGGAGTAGTTTTTCTTCTCTAAACTATTATTTATCTTAGTCTTTTATTGATGATTAATATTTTGTTGATTATAATTTCATCTGCTATGAACATGTTGTTAATTTAAGTATTTAATGGAATCCCATGTGTAGTTTAAATTGATTTTCTTTCTATTTGATTGGCACCATATGAATTGGTTCATTATATTTTGTGCATATTGATTAATTGTCTGGCCAACAATTAGCGGGATACTTTAGATGAATTTGAAAGATGAAATTTAGGGTTAGATCTGAATATAATGACATGTGTTTATGTTTTCTGCATGAGATGGAGTCCATAATTTGTGTATAAGATAGGAATATACCTATACGTCATGTGTAACCAATTCGAGAATTTGTTCGTAATGAATCTATTCTAGTTTAATTTTCATAGGAATATAGCAAGTTAGTTAGAGTGGGTATTTTTATTTGCTATTGAAAGAGGTTTATAAATGAAATCACTTATTCCTACTTAACAATTCATCGTGACCATATAATCAAATGGAAGTTATGAGATTTGAATGAAGCATGTGGTGAAGTTAAATTCTTATATTTATTTATTTAGTTATGTTTTATTATTTAGTTGTTTATTTTTAATATTTAGTTTAATTATTATTTTAATTAATTCATACGTTTAAATAAGATTGGCTTGATATAAATTTGGTATTTGGAAAAATGTTAGAATTAATTCCTCATGGGAACGATACTCTATTTATCACTTTATTACTTGTTGACCACGTATACTTGCGTGCTTTTGCTAGTACGATATTTGGCAAACAAGTTTTTGGCGCCGTTGCCGGAGAATTATTTTTCTAGTGTTTTTGAATATTGAGTTCAATCAAGTAGATATTAATTTAAGCTTGTATTTTTGTTGTAATTAATTTCTTTTTTTTGTGTTTTTCAGATCATGCATCTTATCAGGTAATAGGTGACGGTTGCGGAGAGCGACAACTGGACTATTTCAGGGAAGTTCATGCGTTAATTTCATTTTATTGCAACTTTAAGAATAATGTAAGTTTCAAGTTTGGGGGTATTCCTATATTTTGTTTTAATGTGTGGATCTATTTTTGTAATTTTATTTTGAATTTTGTCGGTATATTCAATGCAAACCCTCACGAGACACAACTCGTCCACTTGGGGTTTAAAGGCTTGTTGTACATGCTAAGTGCAACCATGTTTCCCACGAAAATGGTATTGTACTATTGTTAGTTAGTGTTTTTTGGGCAATGAATTAATTACATTAAAATTTTTTTGTCAATGATAGAATTATGATTTTTATTTATGAATTCTTAGAAAAGGGATAAATATTGCTTAATCTGAATTTTGGCTTCTTGTTAGTTTTTATTTTGCTTGAAACTCTTTAATTCTATTATGCACATATCCATTTTGTTGAACTAGTTTTAACTTTGAGGAAATTTGTGTGTTAGATGCTAATGAATGATAGAAGAAAACCTCTATTGCTTACTTGATCAAGTTACTATCTTCAATGTCCATCAAGAAAAGATATGAAGAGAAAAATCTGTATAAAAGTGATGGATATAAGCAAAGTTTGGCTAGTGTATTTTTGTGGCCTTAGTTACTCGAACAAGTATGCCCTTAGGAGTGTCTCTACACTTAGCGACCTAAAGTCGTCTCGTTTGGAATTTATTGGTGGAAAGTTCGCTACAGAGGTAATTTTTGAAAAGTCTAAGAAAAACAAACATTGCACATGCCAAAATCAAAATACATACAAGATGGAGCGTAAAACACACTCGTAATATATACAAAAAAAAAATAAATAGCAATAAAATGTGTGAAAGTAATTATAAAGAGGAGGGCTTTGTAATTCTTCATATGCAGATATCTTTTACGAGAATTGAAATTCATGAACTAATTCGAGTTCTGATTAGTTTGATACATTTGGATTCACACGCGCATAGAGGGTCTTGAATAAAGAATGACTAATAGATGGTGAAATTTTAGGCTTTGCACATTTTTAAAAATTTCTAAAAGTTCATTTGAAGAAAATCTTTGAGACCATATTCAATTTCAAATTAGTTCATTGCATGTTGTATATTTAGTTGTTAGTTTTATTTTTATAGTTTTTGTTTGTGTTTTGCTTGAGGACAAGCAAATATTTAAGTTTGGGGGTATTTGATGAGCGAGTTTTATACAGGGACGGATCCACGTTTTGGCATACCTGGGCAAGTGCCCCGGCAGCCGACGAAAATCCTTCAAGGAGAGGCCCAAAATGCCCCGGCAGCAAAGGCGGAGAACTCCATCGGACGAAGAGCAGAGACCAGCGACGATGGCAGATGCAGAGCAGCCGAGCAGCGGAGCAGGTAACTGGGTTTTGTTTATTTTTTTTTTAAACTCATTACATGAAACGACGTCGTTTCATGTAGGGTTTTGTTTATTTTTTTTAAAACTCACTACATGAAACGACGTCGTTTCATGTAGTAAGTTTTAAAAAAAAAATAATCAGTTGCTTCAGTGCTTCTCTTCTTTCGCACAGGCAGCCGCACACAACCTCTTTCACTCCTCAGCCTCTTTCACTCCACTCCTCAGCGGCTGAGCCTCTTCCAAGTGTCACACCACAACTCGTTTGCCCTCGACGGTGCCGCTCCCGCGCTCCGGTAGTCCGGTAAGTCGGTTAGTCTTAAGTAGTTGTCAATTTAAATTATGTAATTGAATATTTGATTTAGGGTTTTAAAAAATTAGGGATTTGTAATTGAATATTTGGTTATTGTTGATTTGTAATTGTGGTTATTCAATTATTCAATATTGTAAAACAAAATTTGTGCAATTTTAAGTTTTTAACCTTACAGAAAACTGTAGTACAACTGGACAAAGGAATGAGTTAACTTTATAATTAATGGATTCCCATTCTCTAAAGTTTGACAATTTAAAAAAGAAAAAATAAATAAATAAAGAAGCTGGGAATAGGAACAACAGTAACTTCTTAATATATCCAGCTATTTCAGAAAATGATAAGGTCTCTCCCTCTTTTTCTTTAAATACTGTTTACTGTTTTTTCTTGGTGAATTTTATCGAAGATAGTTTTACATTTTGTGGTTGTTAAAGTTGGCATTTTAACATAATTTCAGCTGATATGTGGTTGTTTACTTGCTTTTCTGTAGGAAACTGGCTGTAAAAAATTTGAAATTGAGCAATCTTGTTATTCAAAATGCTGAAAATGGTGTCGCCAAGTTGAAGGTATGTTTTGAACTTTCCATTATAAGCAAGGATGGGGACAGCTTTTACTTATTATTGAAATTCAAAAATAAATAGATGCAACTATTTTGTGTATAGAAATAATAACATTGCTTCTTTGGCTTGTTGCATATTTTAAATGTTAGTATTTCAAGAAAACTATAGGACAAAGGAATTTGTGGCTTTTCATTTAGATTAAAAGTCATTTCCCTTTCATGTTGTGAAATGTGAATTAAGATGTTTATTGTGACTCGTTAAAGCTTTGCCCCGGCTGAAAAAAAATTCCTGGATCCGTCCCTGGTTTTATACCTATTATTTGGGTAATTTCAAACTTAATAATTTGTGTATTTTTAAGTAATTTATGTTATTTTATAGAGTTTGTATTTATTTTATTGTTTTTATTTATTTTGTAGGAATAAAGGAGTTAAGTGGTAAAATCGTAATAGTGAAGCAATTGGGCGAGCAAGGAAGAAAAACAAGAAAACGGACAGAACTTATGGGCCGCAGCGCTCAATTGTGCGAGTCGCGGGATGACTTGTGGGTCGTGGCGCTCGTTATTGTGGGTCGCGGCGCGCGGGTAGTTTTCCGCGCGTGGTGCGACTGGAATTGATGGGTTTAATTGCTGTTTATTTTTCAGTTAAAGAGAGATACTTGCCAATTGAAGCCTAAAGAGTTACAAAGACTACATGGCTGACTTCAATACAAATCCACATATGGTTATAAATGTAATTGTAATTCTATTAGGGTTAGGTGGAATAACTACTATAAATAGTTTGATTTAGGAATTGTAAAGGTGTGGAGAAAAAGGCTAAGAAACGTCATGTGAGGCTAACTATCTTCCTAGTTCAAGAGCAAACATAATATCATTAAAGATGGAGATCATGGATTGATGAAGCTTGAAGTTAGAAGACATGCTGGAGCAGTTTTTCTTCTCTAAACTATTATTTATCTTAGTCTTTTATTGATGATGAATATTTTGTTGATTATAATTTCATTTGCTATGAACATGTTATTAATTTAAGTATTTAATGGAATCTCATGTGTAGTTTAAATTAATTTTTCTTTCTATTTGATTGACACTATATGAATTGGTTCATTATATTTTGTGCATATTGATTAATTATTTGGCCAACAATTAGCAAAAATATGGCCAAATTGAGAAAAAATTTTTGGTAAGGATGACCTATAAATCATTAGTTTTACAGTCCCCGATAGTAGCATGCCAACTCTACATTTTAGGAGAAAATCAAGGGACAATCACACCGCATTAACTTAATGGTAAATGTCTGGTAACGTTTTTAACTAGGATAATATTTGGTTAACCTTTATTAGTGCCAAAAAGATAATAACAAAAATAAAAGCTAAAAAACAGAGAATTCCGAACGTCTGTTCCAATCTTCTCGAGCAGCTTCATCTATTCTCTTCACCTCCTCCGACCGTCTCCAACAAGTCGCATACTTTCCCCGATGAAGCACAAAAGGGAGGCGTATCTTCTTGAGTGGCTTCATCCATTCTCTTCATCTCCTCCGACCGTCTCCAACAAGCACAAAACGAGGCGTGCTACACAAATGATAGAAGATTACGAGCCTTTATTAAGGCCAGGCTCTATTGGATGCCAAGATCACGAAGGGCGAGGCGCTATTAGATATGAAGTGTTTCAAGTGACATACATTACAGTTTGCCCTCAAAGGTATCTTAATTTTGTGGTTGTAGCCTAGTGTAATTTTCTCCTTTTTGGAACTTAAATTGTCTTTGATTTTTTGTTCGGTCACTGTTCGAACTGTTCTTTCAACAGGGACTTTGAAGGGACGTTGTTTTGTTTGCTTCAGTGTGTTCTAACTTGAATTTAGGTTTTTGGTAATGATAATAGTGGACAGGGACATATTTGAACATTAGTGAAAACACTTGTGAGATTTCATCTCCGAAGTATAGACATTTTTGCAAGGTCTCTCATACATATAGAGATTTGCATTCGAGTGAACCCTTGTGGATATATCATTTTTTTGTTGGGGAGTAATTCTTTAATAATATATTTTACATATTATTCTACTCCCTATGTCTCATTTTAATTGTCTTTTAATTATGGTCAAATTAATCATTCTATTCCCTTCACTTTATGACTGCTTGTGAAATTTTACATGTAGAGAATAAAACTTTTAATTAAGAATGAAGAGATCAAGAAGAAAAAAAAACTTAGTTATATTTTGAGTTTTGTCTGCAATCTCTATTTTGGTTAAATAGTTCTCTTCAACTAGCGGACTTGAAAGTAGAAGCTCAGAATCAAGGGGTACTCTCCCTTTCCTACCTTTTGTAATTGCAACTTTTTTATTTTATTGTGCGGTGAATTCACATGCTTGTTGATCAAAAGTTGAGTGATTTTAGAGTTGTCAATTCATATTGAAACAACGAGGTCTCAACTTACTACTTAATTTGATGTTTAATTGTAGTTATTGACATTAGTTTTCTCGATGTTAGGGCTCAACTTACTAGGACTTTGAGGTAATCTTGGTTGACCCTGCATGTACTACCATCGAATATGAGCCAAGTATCAATTGCATCTGTAATCTTGTCAACAGGGTTTTGCGTGGAAGGGTGGTCACATGAACCACAAGGCTTGCCATCTCAAAGGGCATCTACGAAAAGGAACAACACCTTCTTCGTCACATTGAAAGGTACTTTTGGTAACACTATAATGGACGCTTCTACTGCTGTTAAGGCCAAAGTAACTTCAATTGATAAAGGGAAGCCTAGGAAAACTATGGACATTTTTGCTGCTGTTAAAGCCAAAGTAACTTCAGTTGACAAAAGGAAGCCTAACAAAGCCAAGGAAAAGAAGAAGAGAGAGGAACATTACAATATCATGAAGGATAAGCACACTAAATCAAGCATATCCAATATAACATGCGGTCAAGGATTTGCATGTTGTAATTCCACTTGGTTAGTTAAATGTCACTTTCTAGTTATTTAGATGTACAGGTAGCTAAGCTGAGATGTTTTTGTGATACAAATAGTTTTGTAACTCATTTTTAAATTTTCAATGAAATCAGTTTTTTTTCCCTCCTCAGTTTCTTCGATTTTAATTATGGTTGTATAAATTATTCTTGAATGAGAATGACAAATTTGAATCTTTTGAGACGTTAAGTATGACTAAGTTTGAGATCTTACATGAATGGCAATTTATTTTTTTTCAATCTATCAACGGTTCTAATGTATAACTATTTTTGTCTCTACTATTGGTAAAAGGGTCCAGGCTATATGATGATAGTAATGTACAATTCTGAAATTGATATTGGTATTTGTACTTGTCGCAGCAAATTGTGAAATTGATATTGGGCATTTTCCAGCAGCTCTGGAGCTTTTGTTAAATTCACCTTTTAAGTTTTTAGATTATGAAAGCCTGCACAACAACATTTCTTCATCTTCAGCTATTTTAATGGGATTTATGTCAAGTTCGACTTCTATAGAACTCAATATATTTTTAACCACTAAGGATAGCACTCAATATAAAACATCAAACATTAGAATTATATAGTGAATCTTCAAACCGTACATCAATCATAATCTTACCATGCCCGCGTGTAGATGTAGCTTATGCCTAAATAAGCCTGACACATGCTAAATGTAATACAATATGAGGACCAAGTTCTGAATTCGACCAATACAACTTTATTTGAAAACTAAATAGTTTGAGAAACAATATTGTTATTGCAATAATTTATAGTCTAACAAATAAAATATTACTTTATTAAACAGCAGCCAATCTTGGCATCCGAAACTTCTACCTTACAAATACTAAGCCAATATAGGTTAGTTTCAATAATTCTGCTCACGTATGCATTCTCGTAGCATCCATCATCAAGTCCTAGTTAACAAAAAAAACATTGAACCAGTGCTCCATGTTAGAATAGTTATCAAAAGTAAAAAATTGTGTACATCACATAACAGAACAACTATTAAAATTAGAATTACCAAAAATATACCATAATCTAGAAAAAAAAATATCGGATTTTATTTTTTCCTTGATTGCATGAGTATTGGAAACAAGCTATGGCACTTACTCCATGTAATTATATTGAAGCACATAATTGGTTGAAGGACAACTAGTTTTTATATGTCCTGTGTAATAACCAAGAATTTCATGTCATTGTAAATAAATATATTAATTAAATATTAGTAATATTAAAGATTATGTGGCATATAATAAAATTTTTATATAGACTAATTAGTGATAAAAACAAAAAAATTAAGTAAACTAGCCCTGCTTAATTTTTTTTTATCAAGCTCACTTAAATAATTTCATGTGAAATGAAATTTCTAGTATTTGAATCTAAGTACTTAAGCCATTAGACATTTATTTACTCATAAATTGGTAGCCTAATAATTTTTAAACCAATAGGTCAATAATAGTGGTAAACTAAAATTTAGTGAAAAAGGGCCAAACTAGAAGGATTTAAGCCCAAACTATTTTTTTTCTAGGCCCAATTTTTAGCCCAAGCAAGGAGGGGTCTTATGGTCATTTAGCAAGTAAATTAGTAAATAATAAATAAAAGAAAATCAAAAATGGGGTTAAAACCCCTTAAGTGGCCGGATTTTTGGGAGAGGGAAAAAATGAGTAAAAGCTTATCAAGTAAGCTAACAAGCAAGCTAGGTGTCCTTAAATCCTTTAAACACATGTGGGCAATTAAATGGCAAGGACATGTGGCAAGATTGGAGGTGTATAGGTGTATACATATATATAGATATACAAAATGTATCTAACCAATTGGTAAGTAAATTTTATCTGGCAAAATTAAGTTATCTCATTTCATTTCCATTTCCTTCTTTATTTCTTACAAACTAAAAGAACTAGAGAGAGAGGGAGAGAGAGGAAAGAAACCACACGGCTAAGAAGGAGAGGAGAAGAGGGAGGAGTTCCCAAGCCTATGCACCCTAAGATCATAAACTATTTTGGGAGGAGAAAGAAGGTTGCCCACAAAACAAGGTAACAAAAGAAAGAAAATTTCTAGTTTTGTAAAGCTTTTGTATAGTATATGTACACATATGTTAGGTTCAGAAAGTTTTATGATTTCTGGGGTAAAACCTTATAAAAAGGTTAATACATGAACTTTGTAGTGTAACATGTTGGTATATGTGATTATATGTTACAAATGCTAGAGATAGAAAAAAACTTAGGGTTAGTAAGTTAGAGAAAATTTTCTTTAAAGGAGAACTATGTGCCTTATTGTGGAAATTTATGTATTGGTTATGTGATACTTTTATTGGTTATAATAGATACATAAGTTAGGGGCCAAAACCCTTTGGTTTGATTAAAAAATGTTCTAGTATGAAAAAGTTAATGGATTTTGTACTAAAACACCTCCTAGTTGGAAAAACAAAGGACAACTTGCTGTCCATATATTTTGGCAGTGAATTCCGGACACTAGACAAATCCGAATGGAGTATTTGATAAATGGAAACTGTATTTCAGGGAGATAGAAATCCAACGCCTCTGACAGAATCGTAATACAAGTTGTAAATTTCGTTTTACAAGCGTTTCCGTTAAGGACCCCAAATCTGAAAAAAATGGACGAAAATGAAAGAAAGAATAGAAATAAAATTAAAGTGAAATAAGTGATTTATTATTATTTAATTAATATTAAATAATGATTAAAAAGTAAATAAGTGATACTATGTAATAATGATGTGATTACTTAATTACATTGATAAAATAATTATTTATTATTTAATTTAAAAGTAAATAATAAATAAGTGTATATGCTAATTCATTATTTTTGAGAATGAATAATTAAAGATTTATAAAGTAAATAAATCATTTATTTTTCAAGGATAAATAATCGATTAATTATTTATTAATTAGTTAATATTAAATAATAAATAAGATTAAATGCTGATTAACTATTCTTTAAATAAATATTAAGGAATAATTAAAGGCTAATGAAGTAAATAGATAAGTTTTTAGTTGAGGATAATAAATTAATTAATTATTAACATTAAATGATGATTAAAGGGTATTTAAGCTAATAAACTAATTATTTATTATTTAATAAATATTAAATAATAAATATGGATAAATGGTTAATTAATTATTATTTAATTGACATTAAATGATAATTAAAGACACATAAAGTTATTAAACTAATTATTTATTATTTAATTAATATTAAATAATAAATAAGGATAATTAGTTAATTAATTATTATTTAACTAATATTAAATAATAATTAAAGACAAATGAGATTTATAATTTGTTTATTAATTATTTAATTAATATTAAATAATAAGTAGATATAATTAGTTATTCTTTATAATAACTAAATGTATTTAATTAGTTACTATTTAACTAACACTAAATAGTAATTAAATGCAAATAGTGTTAATTAAATAAAATGAATTTAATTAACACATTAATTAAACAATTATAATAAATTGTTTAAGGGTTTAATAAGTGTTTACCACTTAAGAAAAATACTGTTACTTAATTAAATCATTAACCAATGATCGATTGAGTATCCTAACGGGTCAATAATAGTATAAGAGATTAAAATTGATATGTGATTAATTGCTATTTAAATAGTATATGATAGAGTATAAATAATCAACTATATGCTATGCTAATTGATAGACGAACATTATCAATGTTAGGTCAATCGAAGAATATTAATTAAAGCCTAGATTATCATAGCTCGTCGAGCAGGCAAGTTTCCTAACTCAACACGAGTTATTACTTTCAAAGCATATTAATGAATAATTATTGATGATTATTCACATATTTAATGATTATTAACATTCGCATTTTGTGCAATTAAATTCCTGTTCAATTATTATTAGATTGTGAATTATTTAAAGTTCTTACATTGATGAACTGTTTATGAGCTGGATATAAGCTAATTGTATTAGCTAGATCAAATATGTTAAATTTGATAACCTCAAAAAAATTTAAAAGCTAATCCAACCAGTTGATTGGTATGGATTTTTCGACTGAGAAAAGGACTATTTACTAAATCACTAAATTGGAAAATAATTATTGCTCGAAGATAAGTTTGTGATTGTGTTCATTAATGACATACTGGTGTATTCGAAGACTGAAGAAGAGCATGCCTAACATCTAAGGATAGTGCTAGAGACATTGAGAAAGGAGAAACTATATGCCAAGTTTTTGAAATACAAATTCTGGTTGAAGAGAGTTCAGTTTTTGGGACATGTCATAGATAGTGAGGGAATTTATGTTGATCCAGCAAAGGTTGAAGCAGTGAAAAATTGGGGACAACCGAAGACACCTACAGAAGTCAGAAGTCTCTTAGGATTGGCAGGATATTACCGGAGGTTTATTCAAGATTTTTCGAAGATTGCGACACCGTTGACAAATTTGACCAGGAAGACGGTTAAGTATGTGTGGACAAAAAAGGGTGAACAAAGTTTTCAGGAGTTGAAGAAACGATTGAGCGAAGCACCTGTGTTATCCTTACCAGATAGTACATGAGGTTTTATAGTGTACAGTGATGCGTCACATAAGGGACTAGGTTGCGTATTAATGTAGAATGGTAAAGTCATTGCGTATGCGTCACGACAACTGAAAGACTATGAAAAAGGATACCCAACCCATGACCTGGAATTGGCAGCGGTAGTGTTTGCCCTTAAGATTTAGAGACATTATCTCTATGGAGAAAAGTGTGAGATATACACAGATCATAAAAGTCTGAAGTATATCTTCACACAAAAGGAGTTGAATATGAGGCAGAGAAGGTGGATAGAATTGATCAAATACTATGATTGTGATATTTTATACCATCCAGAAAAGGCAAATGTAGTAGCAGATGCTTTAAGCAGAAAGAGTAGAGAAAAATTGTTTGTATTAATAGAGCAAGAAGAATTAGTAAAAGAAACTGAGAAAATAGAGTTGGAGGTGAAAAATCCGAAGGATTCGGAGGAAGTAATGGAGATGGAAGCAAGTCCGACTTTATTAGATAAAGTAAAAGAGGCTCAGGAAAACGATGAAGAATGTGGGAATATTAAGAAGCAATTAGCTAAAGGTGAAGAGTTAAAATATAAGATCGATGACACTAGATTGCTGAGATTTGAAAACTGAGTTTGGGTACCTTCCGTACCAGAGTTAAGAGAAGAGATTCTTCAAGAAGCACACGGTACGAGATACTCGATACACCTAGGAGCACAAAGATGTACCAGGACTTACGCCAGCATTATTGGTGGTCGGACTTGAAAAGAGAGGTTACTGAATGTGTCAGCAGATGTTTAACTTGTCAGAGAGTCAAGGTCGAGCATCAATGACCAAGTGGATTATTGCAGCCATTAGAGATTCCCGAGTGGAAATGGGAACACGTCACCATGGATTTTATGGTGGGACTTCCAGCAATGAAGAAAGGTTAAGATGCGATATGGGTAATTGTTGATCGCCTTACAAAGTCAACGCATTTTTTACCGATCAAGATCAAGTATAATTTGGATCAGTTAGCCAAATTATATATCAAAGAAATTGTTTCAATACATGGAGTGCCGATATCAATTGTATCTGATAGAGATCCGCGCTTCACTTCAAGTCTTTGGAGGAGTCTTCAAGAAAGAATGGGGACACAGTTATGGTTAAGTACTGTGTATCATCCCCAGACCGATAGATAAAGCGAAAGAACGATTCAGACATTAGAAGACATGCTCAGAGCCTATGTGATGGACTTCAAGGGAAGCTAGGAGGATCATCTTCTACTAGTTGAGTTTGCATATAATAATAGTTATCATGCAAGCATTGGAATGCCACCGTACGAAGCACTGTATGGGAGGAAATGCAGAACGCCCTTATGTTGGGATGAAGTAGGGGAACGAAGACTGTTGGGGTCGGAATTGGTGCAACAGACCATAGAAATCATCAAGGTAATAAGAGCTCGACTGCTGGCAAGTCAGGATCGTCAAAAAAATATGCAGATTTACATCGTAAGAAAAGTGACTTCGAAGTGGGAAGTTATATATTTTTGAAAGTATCTACCTAGAAAGGGAAAATAAGATTTAGAAAAAAAGGAAAACTAAGTCCTAGATTCATTGGACCGTTTGAGATATTAAAGAAAATAAGTGAAGTGGCGTACGAGGTAGCTCTGCCTCCTGAACCGGAACATGTGCATAATGTGTTTCATGTGTCAGTATTGCGACCATATAAACCTGACTACAAGCATGTGATATTGTAACGACCCCAAATCCGGGTCACCTTGACCCCGGGTCCGGTTCGTCACGATACTACATAAACAATACAATTCTTACAACATAAATGTAATCACTATAATATTACAATACATCTTAATCTACCCCCAAGTTTTCTAACCTTTATTGTACACATCATTCTAAATCAGAGTATACAATACATCAGCTTGTAAATAATAGTACGATATTAAAATAATATAATATCGCATCATAGACTTCACTTTCTTGTTTAAATGTCTTTCCTGCAGTCATCTTCTTCTGACCATCCAGGTCCTTTTTCGCTAGATGCAAAAATCTGTTTGTGGCGTGGGTGAGCAACAATGTTGCCCGCAAGTTTAACAGTTACACATAACACATAAATCATGTATCATGCATATTTCACAATATTTCCATGTATGACAATTATACATGTAAGCATATTAACACGTAAATCACATATCATCGTGTTTTTCATTACAAAGTATAAAGTTCAAATTGAACAATTCATAGCACATTATGTTATAATATAACATCGCAATAACATATAATAACATTTTACGCATAAGAGCAAGTTCTGAAAAACTTGCCTCAGTTCGTAGATCATCGCGTATATTATTCGCGTCGAATATTTCGTTTTCTTCCTTCGATTGGCAACCTAATTTAATAAAATAATATTCACCAATTAAGCACGTTAAATACTATGCTTAAATATTATTAATATAACCATAATACTCCGTATTTGTCTATTAATATTATAATTATATAATATTAATACAGTTAAAATAATCATCACTAACATATTAATATTATAATTAAATAATATTAATATACTTAAAAATAATCTTCATTTATATATTAATATTATAATTAAATAATATTAATATACTTAAAATAATCCTCACTTATATATTAATATCATAATTAAATAATATTAATATACTTAAAAGAATCCTCACTTATATATTAATATTATGATTAAATAATATTAATATACTTAAAATATTCTTCAATTATTTATTACTCCAAGCACTTAATACCATTACTTGGATATTTTTAAGTCTCAATGTTTAGATATACAATTTCTCTTAGGCATTTTATCGAGCATGTTGTATGCATTCATTAACAATTTACATGTTATGAACTACATATAAGCACATAACATCAATATTTATCCATCCTTATACACCGGATTAACTATGATCCCCAACATGTCAATGTATGTCATCACATGACAACATATATCATTTTCCAAAATTTTACATCAAATAAAATTATAAAATCCATTTTCACAATTTCTTTAACAAAACGTTGTTTTCGTTTTTAACGTAACTCCTTCGTTTCATGACTCTTTTTGTTCCTTCTTATATCAAATTAAACCTTACTCAGTGTACTACAATCTCATCTAGGCCTTAAAGTTAGACCCTTAACCATTTAAAACAGATTCTGAAATTTCATCAACTAGTCTAGAAAATTTCATTTTCTGGACAGATTTAATAACCAATTTATTTCGAACATGATCCGTTTCATAAAATGGTTCAATCTCGCGTGTCTAGCTAGAAAACGTCAATATCTACAACTTTACAGTTTTACGTTTCTTCAAATTCCAAACACATGAGGCTGCACATCTCAAGGAATGACTAAATTAAAACTGTTTCGCGAGAAAACTGGCTAACAGACCCTAGCTCACTTAAACAGTCATAACTTCTTCGTTATTTACAATTTTTTGGTGATTCCAGCGTCCACGCGAAGCTAACTTCCGTATCTACAACTTTGTCTTACTAAAATGTTTCCAATTCCGAACACATCAATACAGGAATCGCACGTAAGGGGGCTGACCAAAATTCGCTGGACAGTTTTGCACGACAAACTTGATTGGTCGTAACTCTTTGCTCTGAAGTCGGAATTAGTCCGTCCCGGAGTCTATGGAAAGCTTATTCAGTGTATAATAACATACCAAAAGCCCAGAATTTTTAGGGCAATCTAACTAGCCCCGAATTTTTTATTTTTGGGCAGCAGCTCACTAGATCATTTAATTTGAGGAAAATAACTTTCGCTTCTCTCCTTTCGATTTTCATATTTTGAGTTTTACACAACCAAATCAAATGATTTCAAGTTCTATGAATTCGTAACTCATAATATTATAAAATATTAAATCTATACAATTTTTTATCAATACTCACTATGCGGATCTAAGGATCAAAGAGGAAAGTGACGGTTTCAGAGTTTTAAGAAATTATTTCTCAAATCTAAGTTTAATAACCCATCAAACCTCTAGATCCAACCATGAATCATTATAAATCATGTAGATCTATTATTATCTAGTTTAATCACAACAACCCAACACTAGATCTAAGTTAAATCACAATAAAGTGGGTAAGTTTTGAGTTATACCTTGTGTTCTTCATTTTTTTCTTTCTTTCCTTCCATGGATCTTCTTCCATGGCTTCTTCCTAAGCTTTCTTCTTCCTCTTTTTTCTCCATTATTGGTAGCCTTCTCCCTCTTCTTCTCTCTCTATTTGGTTGGGTGAGAGTGTGAAGAATGGAGGATGAAGTGTTAAAAATTTGTCTAATTAAGCTTAATCATTTAGCCAACATCAAGGGCAAAAGGGTCATCAACCATTGCTAGGAAAGGGCATAATGGTCTTTAAAATATCTCAAGAAAATTTCCTAAAAATTTCCTCCTAGGACACAATGGTCATAAGTAATTTTCTTTAAGGATAAAATTGTCATTCTCCCATTACTAGGAAACTTCCTAGCAATTTCCTCTCAGGACACAATGGTCTTTAATAATTTTCTCTAAGGACAAAATAGTCTTTCCCTCACTATTAGGAAATTTTCTAGAAATTTCCTTCAAGGATACCATGGTCATTAATACTTTTCTTTTGGGACAAACTAGTCATTCCTCAATTATAAGGAAACTTCCTAGTAATTTCTTTCTTAGGACACATGAGCCATTAATCACTTTCCCTTGGATAATATAATCATTTCTCACAATTTTCTACATTTAACTCAAATATGATTAGTTCCTAACCATAGTTATTCTACTAACACATGACCCATTATTTTGGGCTTACTAAATTAAATTCTCATTGGGCTTCTTCATTGGACTTATCACAAGTTTTTAATTAAATAACTTGGGTCATCTTAATTCTTTAAAATTGGGCTTGACACTATAATTCTTTGGACTTTCTCATATAAAGTTAGACCAAAATTTGGGTCAACTTAATTCTTCACAACTATTTTATACATTGGGCTTACAACCTAGATTAATCTCTTACTAGCAAATACATAACACACATACTAACAAATAAATATATATCACATATATTTATTTACTCATCATACTTATACAAAATATTATCCATATAAACTTCATTTTATTAGAACAAAGTACATACATTAATTCACTAATTTTAACTAAGTGAATTAATTAACTCATATATGAAAATTTAGTTCATAATAATTTTATCGCCGTCCAATGCTCAATATTCAAATTATATTATTTAATAATATAATTTCAATTTAATCTCAATCAATTAATATAAATTAATTAATTCCATCCACTTTTTTTTAATGATTTAATTAAATATTAAATCTATTTTTCCCAATATATGTATATATTTCACATCTCTATATACACATTTAGTCCATTACGCAAAATCACATACTTCACATTATATGAAATACATATATACATATGTATCCAAATCTACTTTATCTCTTAATAAGAATTTTATTTATTAAATTCTTATTTCAAAATTTTAAAATATCTAGGATATTACAGATATCGTACGAGTCGATTCAAATCAAAAACGATTTATCGTACGAAGAAGTTTCTGTTTAAATATTAGATAGGAAAAAGCATAAGTTAAGGCATAAGGTTATACATTCTGTCAAAATTCTATGGAGAAACCACAATGCTGAAGAAGCTACGTGAGAACTCGAGAAAAAGATGAGGAAGAATTATCCGAATCCTTTAGAGTAATCTTATGTGAAATTCCGGTGACAGAATTCTTATAAGGAGGGGAGGGTGTAATAACCAAAAATTTCATGTCATTGTAAATAAATATATTAATTAAATATTAGTAATATTAAACATTATGTGGCATATAATAAAATTTTTATATAGTCAAATTAGTGGTAAAAACAAAAAAATTAAGTAAACTAGCCTTGCTTAATTTTTTTTTATCAAGCTCACTTAAATAATTTCATGTGAATTGAAATTTCTAGTATTTAAATCTAAGTACTTAAGCCATTAGACATTTATTTACTCATAAATTGGTAGCCTAATAATTTTTAAACCAATAGCTCAATAATAGTGGTAAACTAAAATTTAGTGAAAAAGGGCCAAACTAGAAGGATTTAAGTCCAAACTATTTTTTTTCTAGGACCAATTTTTAGCCCAAGCAAGTAGGGGCCTTATGGTCATTTAGCAAGTAAATTAGTAAATAAAAGAAAATCAAAAATGGGGTTAAAACCCCTTAAGTGGCCGGATTTTTGGGAGATGAAAAAAATGAGTAAAAGCTTATCAAGTAAGCTAACAAGCAAGCTAGGTGTCCTTAAATCCTTTAAACACATGTGGGCAATTAAATGGCAAGGACATGTGGCAAGATTGGAGGTGTATAGGTGTATACATATATATAGATATACAAAATGTATCTAACCAATTGGTAAGTAAATTTTATCTGGCAAAATTAAGTTATCTCATTTCATTTCCATTTCCTTCTTTATTTCTTACAAACTAAAAGAACTGGAGAGAGAGGGAGAGAGAGGAAAGAAACCACACGGCTAAGAAGGAGAGGAGAAGAGGGAGGAGTTCCCAAGCCTATGCACCCTAAGATCATAAACTATTTTGGGAGGAGAAAGAAAGTTGCCCACAAAACAAGGTAACAAAAGAAAAAAAATTTCTAGTTTTGTATAGCTTTTGTATAGTATATGTACACATATGTTAGGTTCAGAAAGTTTTATGATTTCTGAGGTAAAACCTTATAAAAAGGTTAATACATGAACTTTGTAGTGTAACATGTTGGTATATGTAATTATATGTTACAAATGCTAGAGAGAGAAAAAACTTAGGGTTAGTAAGTTAGAGAAAATTTTCTTTAAATGAGAACTATGTGCCTTATTGTGGAAATTTATGTATTGGTTGTGTGATACTTTTATTGGTTATAATAGATACATAAGTTAGGGGCAAAAGCCCTTTGGTTTGATTAAAAAATGTTCTAGTATGAAAAAGTTATGGATTTTGTACTAAAGCACCTCCTAGTTGGAAAAACAAAGGACAACTTGCTGTCCATATATTTTGGCAGTGAATTCCGGACCCTAGACAAATCCGAATGGAGTGTTTGATAAATGAAAACTGTCTTTTAGGAAGATAAGAATCCAACACCTCTGACGGAATCACAATCCAAGTTGTAGATATCGTTTTACAAGCGTTTCCGTTAAGGACCCCAAATCTGAAAAAATGGACGAAAATGAAAGAAAGAATAGAAATAAAATTAAAGTGAAATAAGTGATTTATTATTATTTAATTAATATTAAATAATGATTAAAAAGTAAATAAGTGATACTATGTAATAATGATGTAATTACTTAATTACATTAATAAAATAATTATTTATTATTTAATTTAAAATTAAATAATAAATACGTGTATATGCTAATTCATTATTTTTGAGAATGAATAATTAAAGATTTATATAGTAAATAAATTATTTATTTTTCAAGGATAAATAATCGATTAATTATTTATTAATTAGTTAATAATAAATAAGATTAAATGCTAATTAACTATTCCTTAAATAAATAATAAGGAATAATTAAAGGCTAATGAAGTAAATAGATAAGTTTTTAGTTGAGGATAATAAATTAATTAATTATTAACATTAAATGATGATTAAAGGGTATTTAAGCTAATAAACTAATTATTTATTATTTAATAAATATTAAATAATAAATAAGGATAAATGGTTAATTAATTATTATTTAATTGACATTAAATGATAATTAAAGACACATAAAGTTATTAAACTAATTATTTATTATTTAATTAATATTAAATAATAAATAAGGATAATTAATTAATTAGTTATTATTTCACTAATATTAAATGATAATTAAGGACAAATGAGATTTATAATTTGATTATTTATTATTTAATTAACATTAAATAATAAGTAGATATAATTAGTTATTCTTTATAATAACTAAAGGTATTTAATTAGTTACTATTTAACTAACACTAAATAGTAATTAAATACAAATATTGTTAATTAAATAAAATGAATTTAATTAACACATTAATTAAATAATTATAATAAATTGTTTAAGGGTTTAATAAGTGTTTACCACTTAAGAAAAATACTATTTTAATTAAATCATTAACCAAGAATCGATTGAGTATCCTAACGGGTGAATAATAGTATAAGAGATTAAAATTGATATGTGATTAATTGCTATTTAAATAGTATACGATAGAGTATAAATAATCAGCTATATGCTATGCTAATTGATAGACCAACATTATCAATGCTAGGTCAATCGAAGAATATTAATTAAAGCCTAGATTATCGTAGCTCGTCGAGCAGACAAGTTTCCTAACTCAACTCGAGTTATTACTTTCAAAGCATGTTAATGAATAATTATTGATGATTATTCACATCTTTAATGATTATTAACATTCGCACTTTCTGTAGTTAAATTCCTGTTCTATTATTATTGGACTGTGAATTATTTAAAGTTATTACATTGATGAACTGTTAATGAGCTGGATCTAAGCTAATTGTATTAGCTAGATCAAATATGTTAAATTTGATAAACTCAAAAAAAGTTTAAAAGCTAATCCAACTAGTTGATGGTATGGATTCTTCGACTCAGAAAAGGACTATTTTACTAAAGCACTAAATTGGAAAACAATTACTGCTCGTTTATTAATTAAGTGTTTATGCATAAATCACCGGGTATGAAAGACTGATCCCCTTGATTACCAAAACTTACTAAAAGGACCAGTTTAAATACTGACAATCTTTGTATATGTTCATGGTTATTTATGACCACACAGTATCTATTATTCAATTATCGATTCTTGTTAAATGTTCTTTCACAATTGAATTTCATTGTTGAACATCGATAGATAAATTCCTTTCTGATCATGATATATCTCCTTTGTATTTAAACTTGCTAAGCAAATTGGTTGCTTACTCTTGCTATATCATGATGGTTATTTTAGCTAAACCGGAAAGTTCGACGAAGAAAGATAAAGGAAAAGGAAAAGGAAAAGTACAAGAGTAGTTTATTATAAATTCTTAATTAGTTATATATTTGATGTAATTATTTAAGTAAACCTTTTGTAATATTAAAGGTATGTATTAAGTTAAGGTTACGAAGACCTTTGGATTATGCTGTAGACTTTATTGTAATAAACAATATATGTTTATTATTCTGCAATAGTTTATAGAATGTGTATGATCGATGATGATGAATCGTGAGCACCGAATCCGAGGTTAAGGATCGCGAATTTGGGGGCGTCACATCATGTTTGCTTATAAATACCACTTTTTCTTTTGGATGCTTTTGACATGGTCCGAAAAGGAAGGAACAGAAGAAGACTCAAGCTTAAGAGAAGTTGACACTGCTTTTATCATAACTTTTAATCTGTTTGGAGTTACGGGGTCCATAATATATTAAATCGAAGCTTATGATGAACCCTATAAGACTCATTGCCTGCAGTCATGATGGACACCATTAAAAGCCCAAAAAGGGCTTGAAAAGATATGTTTGGGCCTTCCGAAGTTTTTACCAATTTTGAATTTATTTGGATTATTTTGTAACTTAGATATTCCTTTCGTAATTAGGGTTTCTAGCTTATTGTTTAGTAGTTAAATGATGTTTTCATGTGTTTTAGGGTTAACTATTATTATTCTAATTTTATTAATTATTGTGGTTGTTTAGTTATTTTATCCAACTTTGTGAATTCCTGTGATTGCAAAATTACATAGATTCAATACTTGTGACAATTTTTATTCTTTATTTAGTCTTTTGTTGTGTCAGTTGGAATCAGAGCAAGAAGAGCCTTTGAATTGATGGTTGCTTAACGTGTGCGAGACAACCCACCTCCTTGTAACGACGAGGGGATGGCAGTCATTTGAACTGCATTGCCGATTCTAGAGGCCACAACCGGGACCCTAGTTGGTAGAATAAATAGGTTGAACGTTAGTACCAGTGATCTAGCAGTAGCAGTCAACGTGCTAACCGAAAGGTTTGGAATCGTTAGGGTCAATATGCGTCAAGATGATGATCGTAGTACTGGCGGGGATAACAGGCTACGTATCAACCGTCGGGGGCATGGGTAAGAACGTAAGAGAGAGGATTCTGATGATGAGTGTTGTCTAATTTTATAATTAGCAATTACGTGCAAGTATACATGATTAACAAGTAATATAATGACAAGAAGGTTGTTGATCCCACGAGAAATTATTACTAATAACGACCAATCACTAAAATTATATCAAATAAATTTTATTTAAACAATTGAATTAAGTTTATGAAATAAAGTAAAAATGACTTAACTAAAATTAAAATTACTGATCAAAGATTAATATCAGAATAAAATGCTAAGATTACAATTTCCCTTAATACCTCATTTGAATCCCTTCACTCCCCTTTTAATTAAGTAACCACAACAAATCGTTAACTAAGAAATCAAAATTATTTATAGGCCTCTTTCGATGATCAAATAAAATATCTCTTCCAATTAAATCACTATATTCCTATGTGAAATAAATTGAATAGATTCATTAAGTTCAGATTCTCCAAACAGTTACATGCAGTATATAAGTATATTACTATCCTGTACACAAATCACGTTATTCAATCCTAAAAAAAATAATCTAGATGTATGTCATCATATTCAGATCTAAACACTATAATACATCTTCCAATTTTATATAGGTTATCATAATAATTGTGGGCCAAACAATCACAACATGGAGCATAAAATATGATAAACGATTCACATATGATCAACAATAATCAAAAAGAGAGTAATTTAATTCAAATTAAGCATTGGATTCCATTGTAATCTTAAACTAAAATTTAGTTCATAACTAAATAAGTAAACATCATCCAAAAATTAAATAACATCCTCGGATTACAAAATAAAAGGAAAAGAATAGAGAATAAAAAATGTATAGCGCAACTCTCGATCTCCAAAACTCTCCCTTTAATTCTTGCTCTCCTTCACGTGTTCTCCTCCGTTCCTTAAAATCAGATCTCAAATCCTTGCTTCAATATATCTCCATAGCAGCCACAAAGTGTGTATTTAAAGGACCTCTCATGTAACCTAGCAGACTTTGAATCTAATTCAAACTCAACGCGTAGCGTCCCAAACTTGGCAACATCTGACTCAGCATGACAGCCAGCATCGCAGCGCTATCACGCAGTGCCTAGGCGCTCACTCCCTGTATGCCAAGTGTCGCAGCGCCAATTGTTAGTGCATAGGTGCTGACTTGCTCCTGCGCGCTTTGTCGCGCTAAGCTTCTGTATAACAAGCGCCGCAACGCTGCTTTCCAACGCCTAGGCACTTACCCTTTGCTGCCAACATATGCCACACATTTGCGCCTCAACGTGCCTGCTTGCCATTTGCTACGCCAGCGCCGCTTGCTGCTCCCAAACGTTGCACCATGCTGCACTATATATCCTGCTTAGCTTGTGACTGCTCAACTTCAGTTTGACTAAAATGCAATATTCTCTTCCAACTTTACTTCTCTGTTCCAGTTTCCTATTCCTACAAAAAATTAATAAAACGCATAAAAAGAAAAAGAAAATACTTGAGAACTCACAATTCACCAAGCTAAAAATGTTTAATTCGTAGGTATAAAATCCACTCATCAATGAGGAGATTGGTGTATATGAGGAGCCTGATCATCAAGCTATGGTGTGTGGTAACCAGTTTCGAGCTAGAGACGATCTTAGAGGCCAAAATTAGGATTTTTGAATTAAAGTGGATCTTCTCACTTTTGATAGGACTCTTGATATTGAGTCATTTTTGGACTGGTTATACGAAGTAGAGAGGATCTTTGATTTTGCTTCAACTCAGAGGATAAACAAGTAAAATTTGTGGCTTACAAGCTAAAATGTGCAGCTAGTATTTGGTGGGAGAATGTATAGACACTCGAATAAGACAAGGAAGACTACCAGTGACATCATGGGGTCGGATGAAAAGAATGTTGAGGAAACGATTCTTGCCATTGGATTATGAACAAGTCATATTTCAAAAATTACAGCGGTGTCATCAGGGCAATAAATCCGTCCATGAGTACACAATAGAGTTTTAGAGATTAACGGAACATACTAGGTTATAGGAGTCTGAGATTCTGAAAGCTTCCAGGTATTTTGAGGGACTAAAACGTGATATTAAGGATAAAATTAGAGTGTAGACCATATTTAATGTTGAAGAAGCCAGGAATTTGGCATTGAAGGCTGAAATTGTACTATAGGAGAGACCTCGTCCTGAAGCTGTTCGCATAAATTATTCAGAAGGAGGACAAAAATTTGGGGATAGGAATCGAGGGTGGAACAATTGGCAAAACCCTATTTTCCAAACTCCCAAGAATTATCAAGGCCGACGGGATCAACGTGGTGATCGAGCTATGACTGAAAGGGCCCCAGGAAAGCAGCCGGTGGTATAAGAGAAAACACTTAATCCCGATGGAAAAAATTATGGGAATAAGTGCAATAATTAAGTGTGGCGGATCAGGACATGTATATACGTCGGCAGATTGTCAGAGGTGTAACGTGAATATTATCAAGCACGATGATGGGAATGAAAATAATGAGGAGTATGAAAACGCTTACGAAGCTGAAGAGGAAATGAGTATGAGGAAGAAAAACAAGTGTACGTGGTGATGAGAAAATCGGCAGAAGAAAACCAACCCCACAAACTGTTCCAGACTAGGTGTACTAATCTTGGTAAGACTTTTAATTTGATCATTGATAGTGGTAGCCAAGAAAATATTATTGGTAGGGAGGTTATTGAGAAGTTACATTCCTGTGGAGAAGCATCCTAGTCCTTACTCAATTGGGTGGATTAAATCTGTTAAAGAAGTTAAAGTAACTGAACGTTGTAAGGTCCTATTTTTAATTGGCAAGTATGTAGGTACTGTTTATTGTGATATCATAGATATGGATGTTTGTCATATTTTATTTGTTAGGCCATGGTAGTATGACACTAATACGCAACATTCGGGAAGAGAAAATATTTACCGGATTAAGAAAGATGCAGTACGGTATACTTTGCCGCCATTGAAAAAGGATACGTAACCCAAAGCTTCCAAAGTGGAGGGGAAGGCGTTATTGACAGTAGCACATACCTATAAGGAATTTCTAACATATATAAAGGAGTTGGGAAGTTTATTTTTTATGGTTGTGAAAGACGTGATAAAGGGAAAGTCGAAGGAAGTTGTTGTACCTGATGCAGTTAAGCCTTTGTTGTATGAATTTAGTGATCTTATGCCAGATGAACTATTGAATGAACTTCCCCCCTCCCCAATGAGAGACATACAACACCATATAGACTTAATTCCTAGAGCTAGTTTACTAAATCTGCCTCATTATAGGATGAGTCTGAAGGAGAATGAGATACTACGAAAAAAGGTGGAAGAGTTGCTGAAAAAAGGGCATATACAAGAGATCATGAGTCCATGTGTAGTTCCTACTTTATTGGTACCAAAGGCTGACGATAGTTGGCGTATGTGTGTGGATAGCATGCAGGGCAATCAACAAAATTAAGTGGGGTACAAGTTTCCAATTTTAAGGTTGGATGACATGCTCGATCAGTTGCATGGTTCGGTGGTCTTCTCCAAAATTAATTTGCATTGTGGTTACCATCAAATCCGTGTAGGACCACGAGATAACTGGAAAACATCTTTCAAAACTAGATATGGGTTGTTTAAATGGCTAGTTATGCCATTTCAGATTGAGTAATGCACCCAACACTTTCATGCGTCTTATGAATCAGGTATTGAGACCGTTTATTGGGCGATTTGTTATTGTTTACTTTGATGATATCCTGATTTACAATAAATTTGAAGAGGAACCTCTTTTGCATTTGCGTGAGGTAGTAACAATCTTGTAGCAGAATAAGCTTTTTACAAACTATAAGAGGTGCAGCTTTATGACAAATAAGTTGCTCTTTCTAGGTTTCATAGTATGCTCCGAGGGGATTCAGGTGGATGAAGAGGAAGTGAGGGCCATTTGAGATTGGCCTGCCCCAATGACAGTTAGTGAGGTCCGTAATTTTCACGGATTAGCTACCTTCTAGAGGTAGTTCATCAGAAATTTCAGTAGCATTACAACGCCTATTATAGAGTATTTGAAGAAAGGAAAATTTAATTGTGATGAAGCGGCAAATATTAGTTTCGCAATGATAAAGGAGAAATTAAGTATTGCCTTTGTGCTTGCATTACTGAACTTTGATAAGCTGTTTGAAGTGCATTGTGATACTAGTGGTGTGGGCATTGGTGTTGTTTTATCCCAAGAGATGAGACCTGTAGCATTTTTCAATGAGAAGTAATGTGAGGCTCAGTAAAAATGGTCGATTTGTGACAATGAATTCTTTGCAGTTGTTCGATCTTTGAAGCATTGGGAACATTATATACCTTATTGGCAAAAAATTTGTGTTGTATTTAGATCATGAAGCTTTAAAGTATCTAGAAAGTCAGAAACGAATTACTTCAGACATGTATGCCCGGTGGTGTACCTTTCTTCAGAAGTTTTCTTTTCGTTTGGTGCATAAATCTGGAGTGCAAAATGAGGTGACAGGTGCTTTGAGTCACCGTGTATCATTGCTCGTTACTCTTAGTCATGAAATAATTAGCTTTGATTGTTTAAATCATAACTTTTGATCCGTTTGAAGTTACGGTGCCCATAATATATCAAATTGAAGCTTATGACGAGCTCTACAAGAAATATTGTCTTTAACTATGATGGACACCATTAAAAGCCCAAAAAGGGCCTGGAAAATGTGTTTGGGTCTCCCAAAGTTTTTACCAGTTTTGAATTTATTTGGATTATTTTGTCATTTAGCTATTCCTTTCATAATTAGGGTTTCCAGCTTATTATTTAGTATTTAAAGCATGTTTTCATGTGTTTTAGGGTTAACTCTTATTATTCTAATTTTATAAAACATTGTGCTTAGTCAATTTATCTAACTTTGTGAATTCTTGTGATTGCAAAGTTAAATAGATTCAATTTATTGATTTGTTTATATTCTTTATTTAGTCTTTAGCTTTGTTAATTTTTTTTCTTAATCTTTTCAGTCATCCTCTTGCATTAACACGTGGAGGGTCCGATAAAGTGAAAGCCATATTTGATAGCACTTGGCCACTAACTTCAGGTTGTTCACAAATTGGATCACCATAGCTTTTTGCTTCATCATCATCTATTATTAGGAGTTCAAAATAAGCCTTAGTATACCAAGTGAAAGATGATTGTATTTTCTTTGTGATTTTTCTCCTTCGTCAACAACTTTAAGAAACTCCATCATCAAACTATTTCTCCTTAAGGTGGAAGACATTTGAGGGTTTTCTTGAATCACCTTTTCAGAAATTTCTTGGATTACACGATGCTTTGCATTTATAGTCCGTCTCTGTAAAATATAATGCTGCGAAAGACTGTCAACAAGAGACTTTTTAACAAAAACAACAAGAATATGCTTACAAAGAATTCCAACAAATTCAAACATGTGGCATGAGCAAGTACCTTTTCTCTCATTAACACCCAATGTCACTTCATATATCGGTTTTTCCTTCCCATTTAGCACCACTTGGTAAAACTTTGTTGTTCCTTCCTCAAGATATTTAGACGCCTTAAGCTTCTGACTTGAAAATAATTCATCTTGAAACTTCAAAAATAACTTCCTAGTGTATACATGCATGGGCTGCATCTTCTTCAATTTTGTAACATGTTTTCAACAATGGTTTGGAAATTGGAATTCCTTGTTTTCATATCTTTTTCTTTCTCTTTAGTCTTTACGATACCTTAAATCCAAAGCCTTTTCATATTGATAGACAAAGTCACTTACTAATGTACTAGAACGGACATAATCCTTAAAAAACTTGTTCATACTTTCACTTATTTGCGTTGTTGACATCCAAGCGAAAAATAGAGTTTGTAAATAGAGTTTGTTGACATCCATTTTTCACGTTTCTGGCATAACTACTGCAACCAATCATTTTTCTCTAACTCATATTTGATCATTAGTTCATTCCACTCATCTTCAAACTCTTTTATCGTGACTATATCATGCATGGATACAATGATGGAATTCTCCTTGGAAAGAAGGATATTTATTGTACACATGATCCAAACGTTCTGGAACTTTTTGTAAAATATGCCACATACATAATCGATGAGTAGTGTTGGGTAATACCACAGCTATTGCATTTGCCATTGCTTTGTCATCAGCTGTGATAATAACCGATCGAGCATGTCTAGACATTGCCTCGAGCCATGTTCTTAACAACCATATATATGAGTTAGTTGTCTCATTTATTAGTAATGCACACCCAAACATAACAGATTGGTGGTGGTGATTAACTCTAGTAAATGGTACAAATGACATCCCACAACGATTTGTCAAGTAGCGTCGAAGGTAATAACATCCCTAAAGTATTGATAGGTTAGTCGCGATCTTGCATTTGCCCAAAAACAGTTTTCCCATGCAATTATTTTCAGCCAATGGAATTGCATAAGCAAAATCCGGATTCATTGATTGACTCTTTATGAAGTAGTTGTACATCATTAGTGCATCTCCTTCTTTTAAAAGTTGTCGCCTCTTATTTCCCAAGTAATTTGAATATCAACAGACACGCAACCAACGTTAGTACTATATATCACCACCTGATTCTTGCGTCAATACAAACATTATTTTTCTAGGAGCAACACCTGCTTCATTAAGCACATCTCTAAGATTTTTCTGAGCTTTTGATATCCCTTGAAGTCCTCGAAGCATAGCTGTACTTTTGGGAGAATATAGTAAATGGTTGTGTTCCGTTACAAAGTTGCTAACTACCCATTTTCCTTCCCTTTGTTTCAAACTCATCATTACATCCAATTCTAGTTGTAGAACATGACTTCTTCATTTTGGTTGTCTTTATTTTATAACTCTGATGAGGTCGCCCTCCCCTAGAACAAGCAAAATCGACTCCAATTAATGACTTATCTGCAGATGATCAACTAGTATGACCTTTTCGTATGTTGAAACCCATGCGCCTTGCATATGCCTTGTAACATAGTTTAGCATCTTCTACTTCATCAAAAATCATATCTTTACACGGCTGAAGAGGACTACGGTATGCACAAGTTTTTCCCAAAGGTTGTTCTTCATGAGTTTTTATTGAATCCGCATCATACATATCACATGTTTGCTTTGCATTATTTTTTTGAGAAATCTAGATCTCCATCATTTTGATCATGAATGAATTCGTGCCCAGCAAATCTTTTGAGTTACTTGCCACAAAAAATCTACAAAACAAAATTTGTAATTTATATTATCATCCAAACGTATATAAAAAGAAATAATATTTAGCTCAAAGGCAAGAAAATTGTGTAAAGACAGCCCATAGCCCATATTAGTATATTACCGTAGCATCCAGTTATGCCTATTTCAATAAAAAAAAAAATTAAATTCCATAACATTCCGAAAATTTGTAAAATTTCTTTTACGATAGATACAAATATACTCAAATAGATATGGCAATGAAAGAATCAATACAATCATTTAAGTTCATATATAGATTAATAGTTATGAAAATAAGTGATTAAACGAAGAAAAGAAACACACATCACATGTAATAGATTAATAAGATAAATTAAAGTGATTTTGGAAATAAATCTGAGCAACATAAATTTGCATGAACATACTATGAAGAAAACGAAATGAACATATGCGACTTGTTGGAGACGGTCGGAGGAGATGAAGAAAATAGATGTAGCCGCTCGAGAAGATTGGAACAGACGTTCAGAATTCTATGTTTTTTAACTTTTATTTTTGTTATCATCTTTTTGGCACTAACCAAGGTTAACCAAATAATATTTATCCTAGTTAAAAAAGTTAGCAGATATTTACCGTTAAGTTAATGTGGTGTGATTGTTCCTTGCTTTTCTCCTAAAATGTAGAGTTGGCATGCAGTAATTGAGGGCTGTAAAACTAATGATTTACAGGCCATCCTTACCAAATTTTTTCTCCTATTAATTATATTATAACTAAAAGACATTTGTTTTAAAATAAAATCTGCATGCTTGTCTTTGTACTAATCTTTTAAGATGAGATTTTATGAACAGTCATACTTTCCGTTTGTTAGAGATAGAGTTGGTATTAAATGTTGTTTTGAAAACCATCTTTTTGACCAAACTTTTAAATGTTTTTCAAACAGAAAATTTGGAATGTTTATCTTTCCATCCAAAATAAGTATTTATTTCCAACTCATCAGCCTTCTTAATTGTTTCCGGCTTCATGCACCTTCTTTTTTTATTTTTACTATCGCCTCTTAATTTCTTTAATGTAATCACCATTAGAATAGTCTTAATTAATTGCAGTTTTGCTTTTGAATTTCAATTTTTGATTTGTGTTCTTTAACTTAAATCTTCCATATCTTAAAACCGTATTTATAGATTAATCAAGGGCTAATAGCATTTTAGTCCCTCAAAATGCTATCCATTTTATAATTGAGCTCCTAAAGTACTAATTGTAACGCCCCCAAAATCGGGACTAACTTAATCCAAAATCAGGACTATTCTTAATCCCGACCTTGTGCGTTAAATACTATCTTGATTCAACTTTACTTCATACTTAGATGAAATAACAGCTGAAAATGCGGATAATTAAAAACTTTTTATATCTTTCTTTCTGTTCTTTTCCTGAATCGCAACCTTTACGATTATCTATTTATTTCCAAATCATATTCATTTTATGATTAATTTTATCAGAGTTATTGTATAAGAATACAAGTCTCAATACAATATCCTGTATTTATCGAATAATTCAATATTTACAAACTTGCATTTACACACACATCACAATCTGTCAATACAATGTAGTACAGTATTTTACTAAAGAAAATAATTTTTCTGCGCATATGCTTCAAATCTTTATTATCCGGATAGCAAGAAATCGCGTCGCATATCATACCTGCAAAAATTATATTTTTTCGCAAGACTGAGCTCGACAGCCCAACAAATCTAGCAGTTTTCATGCTTCATATTTCACATAATTTTATGCTCAATTCATGCTCATATTACTATAATTCTATTCAACATGATTCACACACACACACACACACACACACACACACACATATATATATATATATATATATATATATATATCACATATCACGTATCACGTCAAGACTAAGTTTCAAAACTCAATCAATTTTAGTCAATAGTTGACCTTCATTATTCAACGAGCATAACATGTAATTCAATATACTCAAGTAGATTTTATTCACATTGCAATAATGATTGCATATAACCAATACCAATTTCATACAACACATAGGAACTGAAAGACTTGCCTCGGATTGCATTTATCGCTATACGTTCATCGAAAGTCCACAATTAAACTTTTATTTGTCAATTGTTAATATCCGTACATTTTCATTTGCCGCACGACCTCCATTGGAAAATTACTTCAGTGTGCCTTCCATTTTAGTCCCACGTTCTTGCTGTAAATTTTAACAGACGCTTGAGCAGCTAGCCCATTTCGAATCTTAGCTTCTGATAAGGTCAGATTGGATGGTAAATTTCTTACCATAGTGATTACATCCGAATTCGACTACCCAAAGCTCCTGAAGATTTCATATTTCATTTCTACTCTTGACTTACTAACGGAAGCAAGTGTAAGGGCATCAACACCATGTAAGAACATCGTGGAATTCCGAGGAATTCCCAACTCCCCTTCAATCTTGACTATATTTCTTTTAGTCAATAGTTGACCTTCATTATTCAATGAGCATAACATGTAATTCAGCAGTCTAGGACACTATATTTCTTTTGGGCATTTCATCAAACACCTGGAGATCATCTACAAAATCCTCTCATTTTACATACATGTTAACCAGATGATTCAGCAAATATACCGAAGAGTGAATCGCAGTTTTGATAAATTTAGATTGCTTTGCCATGGTGTAAGCTTGATGATTCGGCGCATTTTTGCAACAAGCGGGAGTATTTCTCATCTTTATTTTCAATTCCAGTGACCCAAAAATTATCGGAGCAATTTGAAAAAATTTACACCATGCATCAATATGAATAGAGAACAAAAAGGAACTTACATGAGATACTAAAAGACCAAACAGTGTCGATGGCCATGGTAAGTACAGAGGTGTTCACCGAACACTACCGACGATATAAACAATAGGATTGTAATATTTGGTGTTGGAAAAGAGAAGGCTACAGTTCTGTGTACTTGAAGAAACTTAGTGGCTTGGAATTATTATTTTTTATTTTGGTTTGGAACGGATGAAAGGAATGAATTGATATAGCAAGCTTATACACTGCTAAGCAGCTTACTCATCTTCCACTTTAATTTGAATGGCTCGGTGTCATGTAACAAAGTAATACACCACCATCCTACTTAATTACTCAGCTTTTGCAGGATAACATATATACTTGTACATATTTATACATTTTATTAATATAATTACTAATACATGTAATTATATTTATTTCAATATATGTAGTACTTATAAATACATAATTTAGCAATCAATACATTTGTAATTATGTATAAATTCATTTCATTAAAAATGGAATTAATCCACTCATGAAATTAACACTTCTAGTGTATCGAATTACTAAATTAAAATAATTAAAATTTGTATCATTAATTATTTTAATTAACTTATTCAATTTATACAATTAATATTGTAGAATTTAATTTGTTCCTTCCATAAATTGTTTCAAACTATTTATTTAAAACGTTAAATATATTAACTGAATAAATTTAACCATAAATTAAGAATTAATTTAATTTACTCATTTGATACCATTCTTTATTTATTATATATTGGTCCCTCATTCTCATATTTTATTTCATTCCCATTTGGCATATTATTATTTATTAGGCCACTATAAATGTTACACTTAATTATTGTAAAACAATTCTAATTTCTCATTTAATTTATATTCGTTTGGCATAATATAATATATATTTAGCCATTACATAAATATATTACATCATATGTAATATATTAAAATAATGAGTTTAATTAACCCCCTCATTTTTATTAAAATAAAATACATACATTAATTCACCAGTTTAATTAAGTGAATTAAGTATCTCGCGTATGAAATTTAATTCATATTAAATTCATTGTCGTACAAGGCTCAACAATCAAATTATATTAACTTAATCTCAATTAATTAATTTTCTTCGCTTCCAAATTTCATTTCGTAATACATTTGCACTAATTTATTTAATAGTTTAAATGACTAATAAATCTCATTTTTCTAATGTACGTATATATTTCACATATATATATATATATATACACATTTAATCTTCCACATAAAACACATATTTTAAAATATATATACTCATATATATTTTTATTTATTCGACCCGCTTCGTCTTAAAATAAGAATTTTATTTGTTTCTTTCTTATTCTAATATTATTTAGAATACTTTTGAAATTTCGGGTCATCACACTAATCCTCCTAATATGAACCCCCAATTATTGTTTAGTTAGTGATACACACTCAAACCCGATATTCTGACGTAATTATATTTTTAATGAAAAGATGTGTCATGTCATCATTTTTGGGTAAAAAAATACTACCGTAGTACCAATACTAAAAGTCAATCATCTAAGTTGAACTTGAATTCTACTATTTGTATCTCAACTACTATGTCTCTCATTGCACTTCATTAGGTTTGATTTTTGCTTCATTAACTCAAACTTTCTACATTTTACAACCACGTTATATTAATCAGTCATCTCATCTTGTGCTTTTTATGACCAAGTATTGCATATACATTCATGATAGACAAACAATATTCGAACAAATTGTACAATAGTATTCATTTAATGTGCACTAAATATTGAAATCTGTTGCACTGTTGCATCAACTATTTTTTTTATAGGCATGATAAAATTGTACTAAATTAAATATTAGAATCTATTGCATTTTAGTATAACAAATTTTGACTCATTTATATAAGGCCGAATTACAAAAGTGTCCATCCAAGTTGGCACTAAATTTTAATTTATTGCAGGAACCTCAATTGAGTCCTTTAAGTGGCCAGTTTGATTCAATTGAGTTCTATCATGACCAAAATCTCAATTGAGTCCTTCACGTAGCCAATTTGAATCAATTAACTTTTGTCGTACTACGACATAAGTTAATTGATTCAAATTGGTCACTTAAAGGACTTAATTGAGATTTTTGTAATGTAAAGGGCCAAATTAAAATTGAGTGCCTTTATATATACTAACCTCAATTTTTTACGCATCTATAAATTGTATAGTTTCTTCTTGGAGCAGCCGTTGATGATGTGAATCAAACAGTGACCAATATGATAACATTTTAGATTCAGATGAATATGTTCTCAATAATGAAGAATCAGCTTTATCTTAGATCTATTTATTCTTCAAACTTTAGTTCTCAAAAAGCTCAATCCTCTAACGCTGAAGACGTGGGAACACGCACTTCAAGTCGATTTCTTCTAACTCAATTCCCTTAAGTTGACCATAAGTATACAGTGATGACTAAATTGCTGATTATTTACTTTCTAATTCATCTTAGCGGCCGATTTATATGGCTATTAAATATTTTTTATCCTTCCAAAACAACGTAGTCCCCTACAATTTAATCTTGTCCATTGATTCTTTCAGCTAGTATCGTGTCGCCACAATATTGCGCAATTGGCAATTGGTTGATGATCAAGAGGGACAACTTCACCTTGATCGAATTTCTCTAAAAAATCAATAGAAAAAAATTGAATCCCGTACTTTTTTCGAAATTTATTGCAGGAACATTAACACACAACGTTATTATTTAATTATTCTGTAACTTTGGAGTACAAAGTCTCACAATCAGAAATGAGCCTCAACTCCATTACACAAAATTTAACACACATTTTGATGACCTAAATACACTGTGCGCTCAGCATTTGATACAAAAACCCAGCAGACAACCACAGGTTGCGCTTGGGCAGCATTCCTTTAAACCCCGGCCCAGGCAAATCTTTCCCACTTTAAGGCAGCTTCCATCGGGCTCGATGATTTCTGGCCGGAGCGTTTTCCTGGAAGGACTGACCCCAGTGCCAGGGTCATCGCCAGAACGACCAGCCTCGCCGTTGGCAATTGCCAGAGCCACCATTGTCGCCAGCACCACCACCATCAGAGCAACCTTCTTGTTCTCCATTTCGGGCAGTTATGAGAACTGCTGCTTACTGTATATGATCACAACATCTTCTAAGTAATCCTTTTAAATATTAATTTGTGTGGGGAGGCCTATTAATTATATTATAACTACAAGACATTTGTTTTAAAATCAAATCTGCATGCTTGTCTTTATACTAATCTTTAAGATAAGATTTTATGAACAGTCAAACTTATCTGTTTGTTAGAGATAGAGTTGGTATTAAATGTTGTTTTGAAAACTATCTTCTTTGACCAAATTTTTAAATGTTTTTCAAACAGAAAATTTGGATTTTATATCCTTCTATCCAAAACAAATTTTTATTAGGAAAATTGTTGACAATTATTTTATGAAGTTGGATTGCGACAAAACAAATTTTTATTGAGAAACTTGTTGACAAATATTTGATGAGGTTAGATTGCGATCAATATAGTATCAATAAAATAGAATAAATTAAAGTGTGACCCTTCTTAATTCTTACCTACCAACGTGAAAATGTATACGATAAGATATAATAAATTAAAGTGGGACCCTTTTTAATTTCTACATATTCCATGTATGCACATACGTCGCAATCATAATTCGGCTGAAAATTTTCGTAATTTTAACATGACTTTTTTTTATTATTATTAATATCCAACTCATTAGCCTTCTTGATTGTTTCCGGCTTCACACTTCTTCTTTCTTTATTTTTACTATCGCCTCTTAATTGCTATATATAGTGTAATTACCGCTTGAATAGAGACACAACTTCTTCCTGAATGGCAACTCTTCCTTTACAATTTTTGTTTTTCTTCTTTAAATTAATTTGTGGACTTAAGGATTAATGTGGTTTAGAAATGATCAAAATAGAGCTATTTATAAAAGCATGATTAGGCTAATGGCATTCCTCATCTAAATGTATATGGACATCTTTTGTTAAACGAATGTTTTCAAACAATTAAATACTACCTTTTGATTTTAAATGATTTCATGCACCTAAAAAGTTCGGCAAGGTCCCTATACTCCTAAAAGAGATTTTGCATGGATGAATTTGAAAGGTCTAAAATCGTCATATAACCATCTAAATCAACTTAACATGAATTATGGATCAACTCAAATATTGTTTACATTATGTATTTATGTGTGATAATCAACCAAGTCAACTCACTGATTTTGTTAAATAATTACCAATTTATGAATTTTATAAATAAGGTATAGATGACCATTTTCCCCCTTTGGTGATCCAAGCTATAGAGCTCTTCATGTCCCTCTGATTTTCATATGCATTCGGACATTCACATTGAAAAAGTGAACTGAGAGAAAGCTATTAAATCTTCTATATTCTACACAATTTCTTATGAATCATAAATCCTTCATTTATTTGTTTTTATGAGATTATAATTTTAGTTTTCCTCAATTATTGTTATCCTTCTTATATACTAAATTTCTTCGGTTGTGTATAGCCTTACCATACCTATAATGGTTTGTACAAAGAGTTCAAAATTCATTTGTACAGAGATTATTATTTTACTAGATTGATTTTTATCAAAGAAAAATTATTGTATATCATTTGATACCTGGTCTTAGATATAATTCCATTAGTAAGAGGTTTTACGAGGCGAACCAAGTATGAATCTCAGTGTTTATGTGTGATCGATTAAATTATTTACTTTGTGCATATTTTATTAGTATTTATTTAGATTTATGTATGCAAATTAAGAGCAACCTTTATATTGAAAACACAAAAATAAAGCTCAATTTTGTTATCCAAACTGTATTGTAAACTGTCAACTGTGTTTACGTATTCAGTCGACTTAATTAACAAAAATCAGAAAATTTTAAAACAGACACTTGTATATACACATGCACTCGCACCAACTCAACCCACCCCCCATCTAGGTGTTATACTGAAAGTAGGACCATACTGTCTTCTCAAATTTGCAAGCTCGTGTCACTATTTAATTTCCACCAAACAATCAAGGGACGATGCGCATGCGGCTCAGGCGGTGACTGCACCAGGAGTCCAATGTATATGTTTTTTCCTTTTGTTTCACACGTAAACTAACTAGTCATATCAATGCTTATATACCCATGTACATTTAGTCATTTCTCTTATGTGGGACACTGTTTATCAAACAATATTGTTTCTTTTAAACCATAGAATCCCCCAACTTTGAAACTCTAAATTTCCTATTAAATGATTTCATCTTGAATCAAGTTTAATACCACTATGTACTCCTACATGAGTACTAATTTAGTCTCAAAGTTTATCAAAATAATACTTTAAAGAAGCAAATTTCCGACAATAGCGTCAAGAAACCTTAGTGCATTACTAATACGGCTTGAAAATCGGAGCAAAATGGCACCTGCATGATTCTACGATAGACCCCACTAAAAAAAAATATTTTATGATATATGATAAATTTAGAAGAAATTTAAGTGTAATGAACAAATTGATCTCACTGAAACTTTATAAATTTTTTAATATACAGGGTCAAATTGAAATTTTTATAACTTTATCAATTTCATATTACTTCTACTCCTTTATGTATGCATCTTCCTCTAATTTTTTTAAAAATAAATAATAATCTAATTTAGCTTATTTTCATAACATAAGAAATTTAAATATTTATTAACAAATTTGTGATTATAAAGAAGTATTAAGGGTCAATAAGGGGTGTGTGTGTGTGTATATATGTATATATAATGTTATTACTTGTTATATTAACAATATTGTAACCAAATACATGTTTTACATATATATGCAATCGGTCGGAAAGTACAAAATTATCTAAAAAAATTGGCTCGGGGGCACAGCCCCCGAACCCCTGCCAAATTATTTATAGGATCATAATATTTTGATCCCACTAGATTAAAAACTTGGGTTCGCCAGTGGGTGTGACAAGATCAATGCAACGAACCTTAATCGTCGATGAAGTACAAGTCACTTGCTGACTGAAGTAAAAAATTTAATACTACAAGTGAACAATCTCTATTGAACGACTTCCATAAGTAAAAAATAAATCCCACAAAGCTAAGACTTGTTTATCTTTTTATATCCTTAGTATGTATTTTAAGCAAATTAAAAATAAAGATATGGAGAATATGATTTTTTTTTTAAAAGTACAACAATAATTGAGAATGGAAATTAATGATAAGAATGTTGTCTAGACATCCGAATACATTAAGCAATACTCTGCAAATAATTTCTCTTCTTTTTCTTAATTATAACTAAAACCATGTTATCGACTAGGTCTACAAAGTTGAGAAAATAAATATATTGAAGTTCAAACTATTTTTTATGACTTTGTTCACCCTTTCCTTTTATGTAATGATTTTTTATATTTAACTTGGGTATGCATAAACCATGTAAAATTTAAAGACTAACAATTATCTTCATATCAAAAACCTCATAGGCAAGCATAGTGTTAGTAATTGATCCACGCGAGACTCGTGGATCATGGATATATACTTGGGTATGGATATTGGATAACTCAATTGGGATTAGAACAATCTCATATTATTTGAAAGTATTTCAGATAATACTTGATATGACTAAGACTTTATATAAGATATGTCACCTGATTTAGTCAGTTGTAGACTTATCCCATTTTAATTGAGATTTATCGTTGTGGGCCCAAGTGCATATTAGGGTTCACATGACCTAATTGAAATAAATATACATATTAGGGTTTACAAAAACCTAATTAAATGTACAGATTAGACGAAAATTAATGTGCTAGACTCGGAAAAGTCTCCACGTGTTCCAAGGCAGAAGACTCGTGGATGCGACCCATTTTGGAAATTGATTGAGAGATTGGATTGGTGGCGAAAATAACAGGGCAATTTGGGCATTACTTTGATGATTAAAGGGCATTTCTAAAATTTTCCCTTTAAAACATGACTAAAGGGTATTTCGGGAATTTTCCTTAAAACATGTGTCTGGCATGTGACTATTTCTCAGGAAAAGCTCTATAAATAGCCCCTCTATTCTAAGAAAAAGGGATCGCTCTTAAGACATTACACTTAGACTCTTGGAAGCTCATTACACTTGGAATTCTCTCCTAACCCGAAGACTCAAGAAGGCTCTTGGAATCCCTGCTACCTTAACCCGGTTTCCGGATTCTGAGAGTTCTGCCACGTGTCATTGGAGTAATCGCCCACCTGTTCTTCTCCCCTCTTCAATCAATCAATCAATTCTGTGCTCTTCATGGATTTCTCTCCTCTCCAGCCAACACGAAACCCTAACCCTAGCAAGGCATAATTGGTTGCCCACATTTATTTGGCGACTCTGCTGGGGAGGTGTAGAATTCGTGAAGGGTATGTCCACAACTCGAAGTGGGAGAATTACAGGAAGAGTTTCACCGACAACAAGCATCACTTCACCGGATCCGATTTCAAGGCAAGTAAATCTAGTGTTCAAAAGCACGAATTTAGATCTTGATCAACCCATCTTAGAAGATGTTTCGGAAGGAAGTTCAAGATCACCTCAAATGGCTGATCAACAACAAACCAGTGTTAGACAGACAAACACGGAAAGGCAAGGTGAGGAAGTAACTGGAGCGCAGACAACTGTGAATACCGTGCAGATGGAGATGCTCAAGGCATTACAAGAGGCACGAGAAGGCCAAGGGATGATGATGACCATGATGCTGGAAATGAGAGGAAACAGGAAGAAATGGGGAATTTTCGCCAGCAGTTGATGCAAATCCCCACTTTCAGGGTTATATTCCCAGGAAGTTCACAGGGGGAATGAGCAGAAGTGGAGGACAACAGTAACAACAAAGAGAATCAAACTGTACCTCCAACAACGGAGAGTCAGCCGATTCCAATCATCAACTTGGAACCCCAAAATAGCGGTGATGTGCCACAACTCAGATTGGAAACAAGTCAGCCCCAGCCCAACATCATCCCGACCACTCTCACAGCATTTTCACAAGTGCAGATACCGATCATCCCGAGCCACATCCAATGAACAAACCAACAAGCACAACCAATACAAATTGTGCAAGATGCAAGTGTACACCAACCAATTTTCTTACCATACACGCCACCAATGCAGCAATACATAACAGCCCCTCAAGGAGTCCATACCACAAGCCAGTATGTGACGAAGGATGATATGATCGATGTGATCAATCAACTTCGCAAGCAGACATCCCGACCTTCAGAGTTGGACTTTACTCCACCCTACCCGGCACACGTTCGAAGATAACCTTACCCGACAGGGTATATTGAGTACCCCCCGCAGTTCTCAAAGTATAACGGGGAGAAAGGGAATGCCAGGGAGCATATTGCCAGGTTCGTGGAGTCGATATCTCCATGGTTGGGTTATGATAAGGTTAATAACCACAATCTGTTGATGAGGGAATTCAACAAGACCTTGACGGATAGTGCCTTCAATTGGTACTACAACTTGGAGAAGGGATCAGTCCATGATTGGTTTGATCTGAAATTGCAATTTTTTAAGAAATATATCTATGTGCAGAAACAGGTAACTATTGTAGAGCTGATGCGATTCAAGTAGAAGCCGAATAAGGAGCTGTCAGATTATGTGGACAGATTCAGGGCCCAAGCACAAAAGTGTGCGGAACCAATTGAGGAGTAGAACTTGGTTAGCATATGCAACAATGGTGCTCTAAACTCCTTCAAGCCCCATCTCATTACAAAGGCCTGTGATTCATTTGCAACCCTCTCATCCTTCGCACAAGATTTGGGAGGAATCGTGACAGTGCCCATCATCCATGCGACGGTTACATAGAAGGGTAAGAGAACAACAACTGTGGCTTTGGCTGACTCTCAGTCAAAACCACAAGGGGGCAAGAGGGAGAAGAACGAGCGAAATTTTGAGCGAAGTAAAGGAAAACACGGGGACAAGTATACCAGGATGCCGGTTCCAGAGGCTATCACATGCAGTGAAAAGGCCTTTAGAGACCTGTATAAACAATTGATAGAACATGGAGTGGTGAGGCCTCCGAAGCCTAGATTTGTTATGACCGAAGAAATGAAAAGAAGACCAGACTTCTGTGTGTACCACCAATATGCAGGACACTCCACTATCGATTGTTATAGTCTACGAAGGATATATCATGAAAAGTTGGCGGCAGGAGAAATTGAGCTGGGAAAAGGAAGCAGCATGAATGACAAGTCACTGCCTAATCACAAGGGAAAAGAAACGTGCAACACTATTACTCATAGTGAGGCACCAGAAGTGGAGATGATAGAGAATGCAGAAAGGATGGAAGAAATTATGGATGTTGATCCAGGCCTACAGGTGACGGCGCTGATGAATGGTGCAAAATTCAGAAAATTTTTCGACCAGATAGGGTTGGCCAAGGAAGCAAGGATAGAAACAACCAGGGCGATCATCAAAGCAGCCGAAACACAAGAAACCTACATGGCGGTAAGCAAAGGATTTTTGAAAGCAGTGGAAGAGAAAGAAAGCAAGATATCTTTCTCTAAAGCTGACAGAGAGATAAGATACCCGCACAACCGACCGTTGTATGTGACGGTGATAATAAATGGAATAGAGGTGCGGAGGGTGTTCATCAACAACGGAGCGTCTATAAACATTATGCCCTACACTGTGTTTAAGCAGTTAGGACTGTTAGAGAAAAGAATTGTGAAAGAACCGACAAACATCACAAGGTTTGCCAACCAAAGTGCTAGAACCCTTGGACACATCAAAGTGGACATGCAGGTTGGAAAGATTCGAGGACCTGTAATGTTTCATGTTGCCGAGGTGGATGCAGCGTATCACGTCTTATTACGAAAGGTCTGGCAAAACGACTATGGGGTGGTACCCTCAGTTTTTCATTAATGCCTGAAAGCTATCTAGAAGGGGAAGAAGTGAAGGTACCGGCAACAAGAAATTTCTTTGGACCAGAGGAGGCACACATCGCCGAAGCAACTTTCTTCGACGATGTCGCTGAAGAGGGAGACAACCAGGTTACAAGGCATGATTCCCTAAGACTAGCAAGCTAGGAAGAAGTACAGGAAGATAAGTTCGTGCCCGTAGGAAAAGAAAAGAAGAAGACCTCAGAACAAGGAGAAGGTTCCAAAAATAAGAAGCCGGTGGTAGTAGACCTGGATAAGGAAGGGAAAGGAGAAAAGAAAATGCCACCAGACCCTGAAGATGCCAGAAACATAATAAATGCCAAACGGACAGTACAATCAGAGGATGGCCAAAAAACAAAATGGGAGAGGGTTGTTAAACCCGACGGAAAAGTGGTGTTTCGCTTGTGATGGTGCAAGGGGGAAGAGCCCAAGGGAGAATGCAAATATAATGGCTCAGGAGGTGTCCCCTACTCCAGCAATAATAAAGAAGAAGAAATTATGCAGCAGAAGGTAGAACCAGCTCCAGAATGCTTTGAGGATAGGCCAAAACCTCAACAAAATGAATTAGAAGAACTTGATTTGGAAACAGATGGAGGAATGCCAAAACCGACTTACGTCAACAAAGAGCTAGATGCTAATCAGAAGGAGGAGCTCGTGAAATTGCTACGAGAGTATAGGGATGTCTTTGCTTGGAACTACGATGAGATGCCCGGGATTGACAAAGAGTTGGTAGAGCACAATCTGAATGTAAGTCCGGGAATAAAACTAGTGAAGCAAGCTCCTCGCAACTATGCACCCGAAGTCGAAACCCAAATCAAGGAGGAAATCAAGAAGTTGCTGGACGTAGGGTTCATCAAGCCAATCCAACATCCAATATGGTTATCCAGCATTGTACCAGTAAAGAAATCAAATGGTCAGTTACAGATATGTGTGGATTTCAGAAACTTGAATAAGGCATGCCCAAAAGACATGTACCCATTACCCAACATAGACACTTCGGTAGATGCAACGACTAATCACGAGATGATGTCATTCATGGATGGGTTTGTGGGTTACAATCAGATAAAGATGTCAATAGAAGATGCAGAGTTGACGGCCTTTCGTACCCCGTTTGGGAATTTTTACTCTGTAGTAATGCCCTTCGGGTTGAAAAATGCGGGGCCAACTTATCAAGGGGAAATGCATGCTATATTTCATGACATGATTCATGATATAATAGACGACTATGTGGATGACATAGTAGTGAAATCGAAGAAGGCGACAACTCATGTGGAGGACCTGAGGAAAGTGTTTGAGCGATACCGAAAATACCAATTGAAGATGAATCCGAAGAAGTGTGCTTTCGGAATGACGGCTGGAAAATTCTTGGGCTTCTTGGTGCATAACAGAGGTTTGGAGGTAGACCCAAGTAAGGCAAAAGCAGTTATGGAGATGCCCCCACCAAAAACGCAAAAATAGTTGAAGAGCTTTCTAGGGAAAGTTTCTTACATGAGGAGATTTATGCCAGCATTAGCAGAAGTCACAGAACCTTTTGGCAAATTGCTAAAACGAAAAGCAAAATGGGACTGGGGGCAAGACCAACAACAGGCCTTTGAGAAGGTAAAAACAATTTTGTCTTCGGCGCAAACGATGGTAGTACCACAAAGAGGAATGTCGTTGCAGTTGTACATCACATCTACCACAAAAGTCTGTAGTAGGATTGATCACATAGGAAGTAGATGGCGAAGAAAAGCCTGTGTACTACATCAGCCGGATAATTAGGGGACCGAAAACTCGGTATTCGTAGGTAGAGAGACATTGCCTTGCATTGGTGTTCATAGCACAGAAAATGCGACATTATTTTCTGGCGCATGAAGTGAAGCTTGCAACAAGAACTGACCCAATCAGATACCTACTGACTAGGCCAGCATTGGTAGGAAGACCTGCAAGATAGATGATGATACTTTTAGAATATGACATCCAGTGTGTAACACCAAAGGCAATCAAATGTCAGGCTTTGACAGACCTACTAGCTCAATTTCCAAATGGAGAATACGAACCTCCCTCTGAGGATCTTCCAGGGGGAGAAGTAGAAGAAATTGACATAGTAGATGAAGACTCCGAATGGTGGAATTTAGCCTTTGACGGGTCATCTGCTGAAGGGAAATGTGGAGCAGGCGTGGTGTTGACCACCAAAGAAGGAAAGAAAGTAGCCTTGTCATACAAGTTAGACTTCCCTTGCACAAATAATGAAGCAGAATATGAGGCGTTCATATTGGGATTATTAGCGGCTCGAGAGTTGGGAGTTAGACGCCTTAAAGTAAGGGGAGATTCAAACTTGATCGTGCAACAAATAAGAGGGCAATTCGCAGTGAAGGAGCCTATATTGGCACCGTATCGAACTGTAGCACAAAAAGTGATGGAGGACTTCAGGAAGGTGGTTATTGAGTACGTGCCAAGAGGACAAAATAAACAACCTGATGCATTAGCCACAGTAGTATCTAGAGTATATGTCCAAGGAGAAGATCTAGATGTGAAAGTAATGAAGAGAATCTTCCCAACCACGGTGCTAGACATGTTCCCCAAAGACAAGATAGATGATTGGAGACATTGATGAGTGTGTTTTATACACACAATTTGGGTACTTTTGGCCTTGTTAATTTGCAAGTCTTTAGGTATTTTATATGGTTTTTATGTATTTTTATCTTATTTCTACATAAATTAGTTTTTAGTTATTTTTTACATGTTTTATGTTGCTTTAATGCATTTCCATTATGTTTCTAGGAATTGAAATAAAGACCGCTCGGATTGTTGTTCGTATTAACTCAATGTCCGTGCTTGAACGTCTGTGCCCGAATAGTAGTATGATGGAGATTTGTGCTTCGCGACGCTCGGTGCTTAATTTGTTAACATTTGGTAGTTGTGCATGCATGACGTTGGAAAACGTGCACGACGTTGGAAAACGTGCACGACGTTCAGCGTCGGCCAAGCCACGAGAGCAAGCCCGTGCTTAGATATCCGTGCCCGAATGATAACACGGTGAAAAGTTGTGTATGACGATGCTCGGCGTTGATTTTGATGACATTTGGAAGTTGGGCGTGCACGGTGTTGGAAGACGTGCACGACGTGCGGCGTCAACCAAGTCGCGGGCACGGCGTGCAGCAGTTGGGGGCGTTAGGCAGGCGCTGGGCGCAGACGCTGTGCGGCGCGCGCGGGCGCATAGGCGCTCGACGGGCATCGGCAGGCTCGGCACCACTCGGCAGCTGGGCACGGGCGCATGGGCGCTGGGCGCGCGCAGGCCTCGGCAGGCGCTGGGCGCGGGGCCTCGGCAGCGGGCGCTGGGCGTGCGGCAGATTGGGGCGCCAGCGTGCGGCCCAGGCGCTGGGCGTGGGCGCATGGGCGCGGCGTGCGGGCGCGCGCTGGGCGTGCGGCAAGTTGGCGCGCTGGGCCTCGGCAGCGTGGGGCACGTGGCATGCGGCAACGTAGGATGCCTGGCGTGCGGCAGCCAACGTGCGGGCGTGTGCGGCAACATGAGGTGCTGGGCGCGGGGTCTCGGCAGGCACTGGGCGCGGGGCCTCGGCAGCGGGCGCTGGGCGTCAGCAGCGGGCGTTGGGCGTGCGGCCAAGGCGCTGGGCATGGGCGCGCGCTTGGCGCGGGCGTGCGGCAGCCAGCGTGCGGGCGTGCGGCAGTCGACATGGGCCAACCAGGGCTTGGGCGCGCGCGCGCCAGGCACCGTGCGGGCGCGCCGACGCTGTCCTTAGTGCGATCTGACACAGTTTTAGTGCAATCTGAGCTCCATTTTGTCCGACTTTGGCTAGGGTTTTCTGCAAGAAGGCTATAAATAATCTCTTCTAAGCTTCATATCACATATATAGAGAGAGGGAGACTACAACATACATCAAACAACAGGGCTAAAGGCTGCAAATCAAGCTGAATCAAGCCACAAGCCAAGGAACTCAGTCAACAAGAATTGTAAAACCAAGGAGGAGAGCTAGAAACCAACAGCAACCTAAGGAACAACAGCTGAACAACTTCAAAAGTGGTTTCATTTCTAGATTTTCAACTCCTTTGTAATTCGAAATTAACAATGTATAAATTGAAATTGATGTTTATTGTAGCTATCATGAACTAACCTTCTATTCTAAGATTGCAATGGAACCCAACACTTAAATTGAATTGAATTCTCTCTCTATTGATTTTAGTTATGCATTTGTGAATTGATTGTCATAACCTTTGCTTTCTAGATTAATTGTTTGGCCCGTAATTACCTTGGGAACCTATATGAACTTGACGAACGGATTATAGGTTGAGACCTAGTTATGATAACATGTGAGAGTATAGATTGTTGTGGGTAATTAATCGGATTAAGTGACATGTGTCTTATTAATTATCTGCAATAATAGGTATCTTGATAGTAGTTGGGATAGATATATACCTAATTACCTCATGTAATCAATTGAGAATCTAGTCTTAATGACTTCCGATGTGAAAGTTGGTAATTGAGGGGAGGATTAATTAGATTTGGTGATACGTGTCTATTAACCATTCCTGAAATTAGTCTCTTGATAGTGCATAAGATAGACATATACCTATGCACCGCTTAGGAAGATTTGTGATTGACCATCGACAGAGGCTCTTATGTAGTTTTGATTTCTCGGTTGTCAATTCGTATGATATAACTGATTGAAAAGAGAGAGTTGGGAGATTCAAATGACGTGTTGGGGGAAATTGTAATCTTAGACCTTTCTATCTTGATATTTTACCGCGTTTTATTCATTACTTGACTTGTGAACTCAACCAATCAACAAACAATCAAACCTTCATCGTTTAAATTAGATCAAATTGATATACGATTGGTACTTGGTTATTATTTATCACAATTCCCTGTGGATTCGACTCATATCTTATCATATATTACTTGTGGACCGTGTATACTTGCATGTGTGTGTTTATCGATTGCGAAATCGACCAACAAGTTTTTGGCGCCGTTACCGGGGAATTGTTTTTAATAATTTTACCAATATCAATTTCAATCGAATTGGTCTTAATTCAAACTTGTATATAAATTTATTTTTAGTTTATTTTGACATTTTTTGTTTTTATTTTTCTGTTTAATGCCTTCTTCTTTACAAGGTACACAATGGCGAACTATAATTATCAATGGCCTCACACGGGAATGACCCAATCAGGAGCGGCATGGATGGATGGATTTGATGATGTGGTGGCACATTTAAAGGAGCTGTCTAGGAATGTTAACGCTCTAGTGGCCCAACGTACTCAACGTGTTGCGGTGAATTGTGATTATTGTGATGGAAACCATCTGAGTCATCTATGCACCATTAATTTCGAGTCAGCATGGTATGGTGGTAACGTCGGCGATTACTCCAATAGTTATGACTGTTCCGATGCTTATAACCAAGATTGGGGGTATCACCCAGATTCTACATGGAGCTACAATTATGAAGATCAATACTATGCTCCGAGTCCAGCATATGCACCGGAATCCTTATGTCCACCTTCATTTCCACATGAAGAAAATTCAAATGTGAAGGAACTTGGGTCCCAGAACATAACTTCCATTGAGGAGATTTTGAAAAGTCAGCAAATGGCAATTCGAAATCTTGAGAACCAGTTGGGACAACTTATTATCACCTTCAACGATAGATATCAAGGCGAATGGCCCAATGATATGGTTCCCGAAACTGATGGATTTCCCATGCCAAAGCTGCAACCAGACGTGCTAATAGATGATGATTCTAATTTGGAAGAGACATGTGGGAAACAAGAAAAGGAGGCCGAGGATCTAGCTTTGAGCCCCAATGATGATGATGAGCTAATTTCGATTGTGTCCCATATACCTTCTCCTCCAAAGCTCAAGGATCTGGGTGGTTTTGCAGTCTCGTGCCCATTGAGTAGTTATGTCGTAGGCAAAGCTGTATGTAACATGGGAGCTAGTTTACAGTTTGAGCCATGGCGTAATGAAGTAGAGGTTCATGAAAAGATAGATGAGGATCCACTTGTGCTTGAGAAACTTAATTTTAGTATGTCTTTCATAGACACATTAGAGCAGGCTCCTAGCTATTGTCAGTTCATACAGGAGGATTTATATAAGAACAATAAGCTAGGTGAGCTTGAGACATTGGACCTCACCGAAGCAATGCCCTTAGATGTTTCACCCCTACTGATGGATGAAGCGAATGGAGAAAGTATCTTTTTGCTGATAGATGAAACTGAGTTCGGGAGTCGCCTAGTATGCAAGCATGACATGCAAATTAAAGAAATGACAGCACAGAGGCATGCTATGGTCATTTTTGCAATCGAACCGGACTAAAAGGAAACAAGAAGTTAGTCAGGCTGAGGACTTTAACTCAAGCGCTATTTGGGAGGCAACCCAAATCTCCATTTTATTTTTCGAGCTATTTTGTTTTTATTTTTATTTTTTTTATTTTTATTTTAATCTCAAAAAAAAAGTTTGGTGTGGTTTGTTTTTGATTTTATATTTAATTGTGTTTAATGTGTGTAATATTTCTTGCTGCAGTTTGGTGCTTACGACCACCATTGAAAACTATAGGAGTAGCACAACATCAGCACGTTGAGCAGCTCAGCAGCAACACACTCAGCAGCGGCCCAACAAGCTAGCCATGGTAGCCATTAGCAGCTTTTATGCAGCCATCAGCTTATTTCTACAGTCCAAACTTATATCTCTCTCCTCCCACTCCAATGCCAACTTACATGCATTTTCCCCAAACCCAAATTCGTGCCCCATCACTCCAATTGGGCATCCAATCTCTGCAATCCATCAACATTGTCATCTTATAACTTGAAATTCAACAAGGATTTAGCGGATTTTGAAGAATTCCCATGGCTTTTCAATAGTTTTCCAAGAAAAGGTAACAAGGTCTTTTATTTTCAAATTTTACTTGCTTGGGACTGTGCTTGGGTTGAGTTTTATTGCAGGAACACTCTGATAAGTAGGTTTCATACCTACTTATTGGATACTATTTGGTTTCATTTGTTGCTTATCTAATAGTTACCTAGTGTAATTTCATGCATTTTTCCCTCTCTTTCGGTTTTGACTCACTATTCTCATTATATGGCTTTTGCATAGTTTTTGGTAATTTTGGCTCGGGGTTTATTGCAATTGTGGATTGGGGCTTTTTGATTGTTTGTTGCTCGTGCATGACACGAGAGTCGAGAAATTTTGTTACAGCAGTAGTGCAACAAACTGGCAGCTTGCGCAGCTGCGCCCTGCTTGGCCTTGGGGCCGGCGCAGCTGCGCCCCTCCTGTTCATCACCTGCCCCCGGCGCAGCTGCGCCCCTTTTACAAAGGGCGTCGGCGCAGCTGCGCCTGTCGCCAGCCAGCCATGCAACACATTCCATCCAGCGAAGCAGCATTATCAGAAAATGGAGTAGTGCCTGATTTTGAGGATTCAGTGGGTTTAAACTTTATTAGTGGGAATCATAATAAGTCAAAATAAGACAAATCATGCATGTATTATTAGCCAATTTTGGAATTCAATTTGCAGCTCTCCTCCTACACGAAAAATAGAATAGTTTACTGCATGTTAGCTTAATTCTTGGGAAACAATCAGCTGAGTATACTTGGCATTTGGGAACTGAAGAATGGAGCTATATGGATGCTGAATTGGAGATTGGGAGCAAGGAATCAACTATCTACACAACTTGGAAAATCATCAGAGTTTGCAGAACGAAAACAGGGAGCTTGAATATTTTCTGTTTTTGATTAATTTTCCTATTCTGTAATTATGATGATGAACCAATTGTGCATGATGAATTTTATTATTGTTATTATGAACTAAACTTAATTCTTGGGATTATAATGGATCTTTTGCATTACTAAGAATTGAAATGCTTTCTTGTTTTTGCTAAGTTGGTTATAAAAGGAATGTCTAGCATAATCTATACTCCATGTTTAATTGCTTGATCACCAATTACTGTGATAATTTATATGGAATTAAGAAAGGAAATATAAATTGAGATCTAATTATGCTAGCATATGATCATAATCTTTACATTCCTCGTAAAATTATGATTCGTGCTTAGGATAGAGATATACCGAAGCACCATGTGTGGCCAATTGAGAACTTATGCTTCAACCCTTTTGATTGTAATTCACATTGAAATATAGTGCGTTAGTCATCTAGGGTGTTCACATTCATTCTATCAATTGTGGATTTAATGTGATACGAATATGGTGCATCGAGAGATGGCCATATTTTACATTCGTGTTTTCGACCAACATTCTATAGTAATCAATTAGCAACAATAGGAAGCATGCCAATCTAAGTATGTATTAAGTGAAATTATAATCCCAAGCCCATAAAATCTGTATTTTTACAACCAAATTTATTCTAATTGTTTCATTAGTAATCGTTAGATTATTTCATCACTAAAATCGCTTGTTTAAAGAGGCCGAACTAATTATAAAATCGGTGTTTGTAGTCATAAATGCAATTCAATTCCTCGTGGGATCGATACTTTACTTACTTTATATTACTTGTGGATCACGTGCAATTGCGTGTATGAGTTTTATTTGTTATACATACAAATATCCGGCGCAGCTGCGCCGTCCCCAGAAACTACCACTGCTGAAATTTTCGAAGAAGAGGAGAGCCTTGAGAGATCTGAACCCGCACCAACAAAAAGCACAGAGAAAACTCAACCGCCTCCCACCAGGTACTATCCACCAGTTCCGTACCCTCAAAGGCAGCAAAAGCAGAAGATGGACAAGCAATTTTCTAAGTTTCTAGAGGTTTTCAAAAAGCTTCAAATCAATATACCATTTGCAGAAGCTTTAGAACAAATGCCGAGCTATGCCAAGTTCATGAAGAGTATTCTGTCAAGAAAGAAGAAACTGCAAGATTTTGAAATTGTAGCTTTGACAGAGGAATGCAGTGCGATATTACAAAGGAAGCTACCTCCAAAATTAAAGGATCCTGGCAGTTTCACCATTCCTTGCACCATTGGAGACTTATCATTCAAGAAATGCTTGTGTGATCTTGGTCCAAGCATTAATCTCATGCCGTTGTCCATTTTTACTCAGTTGGGATTACCAGCACCCAAGCCGACAAATGTCTCTCTTCAGCTAGCAGATCGTTCAGTCACTTATCCGAGAGGTATTGTGGAAGATATCCTGGTTAAGGTTGATAAGTTCATTTTCCCAGCTAATTTCATAATCCTAGACTTTGAGGAGGACAAGGACATTCCCATCATACTTGGGAGGCCATTTCTAGCTACCGGGAGAACTCTCATTGATGTGCAAAAAGGAGAATTGACAATGAGGGTTCAAGACCAAGAAGTTACCTTTAATGTCTTTAAGGCTATGAAATTTCCAACAGAAGAGGAAAAGTGTTTCCGAGTTGACATCATTGAAGAAGCAGTGACCGAGGAATTCATTAAGGCCACACAGAGGGACTTGTTTTTGATGACACTAACAGGAGACATCGACTTGGACGAACCTGAGAACTGTGAGTATGTTCATTTTCTAGATGCAATACCCAGGATGGCAAAGTTCAAGGTACCTATTGAGCCTTTGAAAAGCTCAAGTGATGCCTCATCTCAATTAAAACCATCTAGTGAGGTACCTCCTAAACTTGATCTAAAACCCTTGCCTAGTCATATCAGGTATGCATACCTAGGCACTTCAGATACATTACCTGTCATTATTTCCTCTGCACTAACATCCTTGCAGGAAGCCAAACTGATAAGAATCCTCAGAGAATTCCAATGGGCTATTGGATGGACCATTGCAGACATAAAGGGAATCAGCCCCTCATTTTGCATGCACAAAATCCTGATGGAAGATGACAGCAAGCCTACCATAGAGCATCAAAGAAGGCTGAATCCCATCATGAAAGAAGTGGTTAAAGCAGAAATTCTGACATGGCTAGACGCCGGGATCATTTATCCCATTTCTGACAGTCCATGGGTGAGCCCAGTGCAATGTGTACCAAAGAAGGGAGGAATAACTGTGGTAAGAAATGAGAACAACGAGCTAATACCAACCCGAACAGTCACGGGGTGGAGAGTTTGCATGGATTATCGGAAGCTCAACAAAGCCACAAGGAAAGATCATTTCCCACTCCCATTCATTGATCAAATGTTGGACCGACTTGCAGGGCATGAGTACTACTGTTTGCTTGACGGATATTCTGGTTATAATCAAATTGCCATCGCTCATGAGGATCAAGAAAAGACCACTTTTACTTGTCCTTATGGAACTTTTGCTTTCAAGCGAATGTCTTTTGGTCCATGTAATGCTCCTGCCACATTTCAGCGGTGCATGATGGCAATATTTTCTGACATGGTGGAAATCAACATGGAGGTCTTCATGGATGACTTCTCAGTGTTTGGAAATTCCTTTGACAGCTGTCTTGGGAATTTAGTCATGGTATTGAAGAGATGCGTGGAAACAAATCTTGTGCTTAATTGGGAGAAATGTCATTTCATGGTTCATGAAGGAATAATTTTGGGTCACAAAGTCTCAGCCAAAGGTTTGGAGGTGGACAAAGCAAAGTTGGAAACTATCGAGATATTGCCTCCACCGAATTCTGTAAAGGGAGTTCGAAGTTTTTTGGGCCATGCTGGATTCTATCAGAGATTTATCAAAGACTTCTCCAAAATCACAAAACCCCTGTGCAAACTGTTGGAAAAAGATGTCCCATTTCTATTCGATGATAATTGCTTAGCAGCCTTTGAGTTATTGAAACTGAAGTTGACAACTGCACCTGTGATAGTGGCACCGGATTGGTCTCTTCCATTTGAGCTCATGTGTGATGCTAGTGACTACGCTGTGGGCGTGGTATTGGGACAGCGCAAAGACAAGGTTCTACATGCAGTCTACTATGCCAGCAAAACACTTTCGGAGGCCCAAATGAATTACACCACCACCGAGAAGGAACTACTCGCGGTTGTTTATGCATTCGACAAGTTCCGATCCTATCTCATTGGAACAAAGGTAGTGGTGTATACTGATCATGCAGTTATTCGGTATTTGATCTCAAAGAAAGATGTCAAGCCAAGATTAATCAGATGGATCCTTTTGCTCCAAGAATTTGATTTGGAAATTAAGGACAAGAAAGGCACGGAAAATCTGGTAGCCGATCATCTTTCCAGATTGGACAATCCGGATTTGGAGAGCAAAGAGAAGGTTGAAATAAACGATTGCTTCCCTGATGAACAGCTATTTGCAGTCACATCTGAGATCCCATGGTTCGCTGATATTGTCAACTATCTTGTGAGTCATGTGCTACCACCGGATCTAACTTCTCAGCAGAAGAAGAAATTTCTGCATGATACAAAGAGATACATGTGGGATGAGCCTTACTTGTTCAAACAATACACAGATCTTGTGATCCGAAGATACATCCCCGATGTCGAGACTACTAGTATATTACATGCATGTCATTCTTCTTTGTATGGTGGCCATTATGGAACGCAGAGAACAGCAGCCAAGGTACTCCAGGCTGGATTTTATTGGCCCACCTTGTTCAAAGATGCCCAACACTTCATAAAGAATTGTGATCGATGCCAACGGGTGGGCAACATCTCCAACCGTAATGAAATGCCACTAAATGTGATCTTGGAGGTGGAGATCTTTGACGTATGGGGTATAGACTTCATGGGACTATTTCCATTATCCTGCAACAATCTCTATATCCTTCTAGCGGTTGATTATGTGTCCAAATGGGTGGAAGCTTCGGCGTTACCAACCAATGATGCTAAGGTGGTTTTGAGGTTCCTATAAAAAAGCATTTTTACTAGGTTTGGCACTCCTCAGGCGATCATCAGTGATGAGGGCAGCCATTTTTGCAACAAATAAATCACAGCCCTCCTGGCCAAATATGGAGTGAGACACAGAATTGCCACAACCTACCATCCACAGACAAATGGTCAAGCCGAAGTATCCAACCGAGAGGTAAAAAGAATTCTGGAAAAGATTGTTAATCCTTCCAGAAAAGATTGGTCTCTAAAGCTAGATGAAGCCTTGTGGGCTTATAGAACTGCATATAAGACACCTCTCGGCATGTCTCCTTACCACATAGTTTATGGCAAGGCTTGTCATCTACCGGTCGAATTAGAGCACAAAGCTTACTAGGCTATTAAAAAGTTGAATTTCGACCCATCTGCGGCAGGAGAAAGGAGACTTCTACAGCTAAATGAACTCGATGAGTTCCGATTGCAGGCCTATGAGAATTCTAAACTCTATAAAGAGAAGGTAAAGAGATGGCACGACCGAAAAATCATCGAGAGAAAATTTGAACCTGGCCAAACGGTCTTACTATTCAACTCCAAGCTCAAGTTATTCCCGGGAAAGCTCAAATCCCGATGGTCGGGTCCCTTTACCATCACTGTTGTGTTCCCACATGGAGCCATCGAAATTGTTGGAAAGGACAGTGAGCAACCATTCAAGTTTAATGGCCAAAGATTGAAGCACTATTGGGGAGGCGAATTTGATCGCCAAAAATCCTCAGTTGACCTGGCCATGGATTGAGCATCAATGATAGTCGAGCTAACCGACTTTAAACCAAAGCGCTCCTCGGGAGACAACCCGAGATTACTTTTATTATTTCTATTCTGGTGTGATTTTTATTTAGTTTATGTGATTTCATTTTAACATGCTTGTTTGTTTTTTTTCAGGTGTCCAATCGTGCCCTCATTCGTTTGACTTAAGCACACTTTAAGTTTGGGGGTGCATCGTTCCATTGCAAACACTAGGCATTGTTCGTAAGTGTATCAGTTTGAATTAAGTTGTTCCTTTCTTTTTAGTTTTGATTGTGTTGTTCACCTGAGATTTTAACGTGTGTCGAGTGTGTTTAAAAAAAAAAAAAAAAAAAAAAGAGAGAAAATTTTCCAGGTAGCCTGAGCACCAGCGCAGCTGCGCCCCTTTTACAAAGGGCGCCGGTGCAGCTGCGCCGGGCCACCTTTGCATGCAGCATCTGAGCAGCTGCGCAGCTGCGCCTCACCATCAGTTCATTTCCGGCGCAGCTGCGCCAGTGTCCGCCTGAGCCAAGCCTGAGGCTCAGCGCAGCTGCGCCCCATTCCCAGTTCAACCGCGGCGCAGCTGCGCCAATCGCGGAAATTTTTCTTTATAAATAGGACAGTCCCCATCAGTCATATCACATCATAATCCTCAAACCCTAAACCTAAAAGACTCTCTAGCAGCAAAACAAACCCTCTCCTCTCATCCCTAACCACTCTCACAAAACCCTAACTACCTACAATCTATCATCAAACCTTAATCACATACCACCATGCCGAAGCGTGCACGCATTCCCCAACCTTCTTCTTCCAGCAGCAGCGGATCCGAATCTACTGGTGGTGGCATCAACACTCTGGATGCCACCAAATTTGTCAATCTCTCTGCACAGCATTACTACTGGGAGGTGCTTAGCGTCAAATCCTTCATACCAGAGAGGGGTTTGAAGCCCAAGGCACAGGATGGGCGTATTCTTGACCAAATCCGGCGTTTGGGTTGGTTGTTATTCATTGAGACACCGAAGTCAGCCCCGATAGCCATCGTTCGGGAGTTCTATGCCAATGCCCGGGAAACACAAAATGGGATTTCCTTCGTGCGGGGCAAGCAGGTCTCCTACTCAGCGCAGGCAATCAATGAACTTTTTCGCCTGCCATCTGCTACTGCTGAGGCCACCGACTGGGTGGTACATGAGCGCTACGAAACTGACCTTGACGCTATGATACATGAGATGTGCCAACCGGGCACTCAGTGGAAGACTCAGCCAGGCACCACCTTGAAGGTTCACTTCCCTCAGACCGCGCTAAACAGATATGCCAAGGCGTGGTACGCCTTCATTTGCGCGAGTATCTTGCCGACCACCCATCATCAGGACGTGACACGGGACCGCGCGGTTCTCTTGCACCGCATTCTGTGTGGAGGGAGCATCGACGTTGGATATATCATCAACCAGTCCACGCTTCGTTTCATGCGGGCTGTCACTTCCGGTGCCATTCCACACGCCTCGATTATCACACGCCTATGCCTAGCGGCAAACGTGGAATGGGGCGAGGAGGCTCTCCAGTTACCTATGCGGGACATCGACAGCGCCACGATCCGAAAGTACAATGTTTGGCGCGGTGGAGAGTCCCGGCCTAATGGGTTGGGCTTTATTATGGCTGATGAGGAGGAGGAGGCCAGTGAGGAGGATGTGCCTGCCCCACCAGTGCAGCAGAGGGGAGTCAGTGGACATGAGCGCGACATGCGCCGCCTGCAGCGCCGCATGGACGCATTGCACACGAGCTTCAGGGATTACAGCGTCTCCTTCGCAGGTGCACTATCCGAGGCGTTCAGTCAGCAGGGGGTCCACATTGAGTTTCCTACATTCGGCTCCGGCATCCCTTATCCTCCGCCCGACACGCCGCCTAGCGGCGCCGAGGACGCTTCTTAGGGGAGTACTCTTTACCCTATTATCTCCAATGAGGACATTGCATATTTTAAGTTTGGGGGTATTAGGCTTGCCTAGTTTATTTTGTGATGCTTTCAATTATCTGTTTTTATTGTTACTTTAGGTATTTGTTTGCTTATTTTCGTTCATTCATAGAGTATTGCATATTTAAAAAAATGGTGAATTTCTCATGCATATCATATCACATCATGTAGTTTAGTTGCATGATCCTCTTATGTCGATTAGTATACATCCCCACATGCCTATGATGAAATTTTTTGATTTTTGCTAACTGTTAAGACTTGGGTCGAATGCCATGATACATTGCAACTCTTGTCTTGTATTTGCTATGATAGAACCGGTTTGCACGTTCTTAGTAAGTTCTCTAACTAAGTAGCCCAAAGATTCGCATAATTGAGTTCTGGGGAGAATTGGTTGTGTTTTTAATGATTGAGGCAATTGTGGGTAGTATTAGTTGAGATCACAAGTGTTCAAGTTTGGGGGAGTACTTAGTAGAGTATTTATGCAACAAAATGGAGCGTAAAACGCATTCGTTGTTAAACTTAAAAAAAATGTAAATAAATGCTTGGTCAGCCTAGTTTTGTGGCCTTTGATATTCGAGTAAGCACACCCTAGGGGATGTCTCTACACCTAGCGCTCTAAGACCAACATACATCAAACAACAGGGCTAAAGGCTGCAAATCGAGCTGAATCAAGCCACAAGCCAAGGAACTTAGTCAACAAGAATTACAAAACTAAGGAGGAGAGTTAGAAACCAACAGCAACCTAAGGAACAACAGCTGAACAACTTCAAAAGTGGTTTCATTTCTAGATTTTCAACTCCTTTGTAATTCGAAATTGACAATGTATAAATTGAAATTGATGTTTATTATAGCTATCATGAACTAACCTTCTATTCTAAGATTGTAATGGAACCCAACACTTAAATTGAATTGAATTCTCTCTCTATTGATTTTAGTTATGCATTTGTGAATTGATTATCATAACCTTTGCTTTCTAGATTAATTGTTTGGCCCGTAATTATCTTGGGAACCTATATGAACTTGATGAACGGATTATAGGTTGAGACCTAGTTATGATAACATGTGAGAGTATAGATTGTTGTGGGTTATTAATCGGATTAAGTGACGTGTGTCTTATTAATTATTTGCCATAATAGGTATCTTGATAGTAGTTGGGATAGATATATACCTAATTACCGCATGCAACCAATTGAGAATCTAGTCTTAATGACTTCTGATGTGAAAGTTGGTAATTGAGGGAAGGATTAATTAGATTTGGTGACACGTGTCTATTAACCATTCCTGAAACTAGTCTCTTGATACTGCATAGGATATACATATACATATGCACCGCTTAGGAAGATTCGTGATTGACCATCGACAGAGGCTCTTATGTAGTTTTGATTTCTCGGTTGTCAATTCGTATGATATAATTGATTGAAAAGAGAGAGTTAGGAGATTCAAATGACGTGTTGGGGGAAATTGTAATCTTAGACCTTTCTATCTTGATATTTTACCGCGTTTTATTCATTACTTGACTTGTGAACTCAACCAATCAACAAACAATCCAACCTTCATCGTTTAAATTAGATCAAATTGATATACGATTGGTACTTGGTTATTATTTATCACAATTCCCTGTGGGTTCGATTCATATCTTATCATATATTACTTGTGGACCGCGTATACTTGCACGTGTGTGTTTATCGATTGCGAAATCGACCAACAGACATAACATCTCCCATCAATTGTAAACGAAGGAGGGGACAATATCACCGGTGGAACTTCAAAAATACAACATCATCAAGGGAGTCTTGTACCATAAAGAAACAGATGGGGTATTGACACGATGCTTGCGGAGGCTTGAAGCACAGAGAGTTTTGCATCAGGTACATGCAGAAAATTGTGGATTGGCAGATATCGGATTGTATAGGAGGTTACAACGCCAAGGGTATTATTGGCCCGAAATGAAAAAGGAAGCAAATGCACTTTAGCGACAATGTCTTTCGTGCCAAGAACACCCTGGGGAGGAGGAATGCGCCTTCATTGATGACATAGCGGATTGGCCAATCCCTTATGTAGAGTTTTTACAAAGCGGCAATCTGCCCGCCGAAAAGAAGGACACAATCTTAATAAAAAGGAAGTCACAACGATTCTTCTTGCAAAATGGAGAATTGTTTAGAAGAGGGTTCAATGGCAAGCCCTTACGGTGTTTGGAAGTAGGAGAGGCCAAAGATTTGGTCTATCAAATGCATAAAGACGAGCACCAAGGAGGAGCCAAGTTGTACAAACAACTTATTGATCATGGTTATTACTGACCGAAAATGTAAGGAGACTGCTTGGATTTTGTCAAGAAGTGCCACATCTGCGAAATCCATGGGAATCTGATTCATGCTCCCGCTGTAGACCTACGGACCATAGCAACACCATGGCCTTTTCATACATGGGGAATGGATCTTATAGGTCCCATTCATCATAATTCTAAAGGCAACATATGGATCTTGATGGCCACTGAGATGTATATAAAGTGGGTAGAGGCAATCCCTTTAAAAAAGGCTACGGGTCCTGCGGTGGCGAACTTCATTCAGGAACACATTATTTATCGTTTCGGGATCCCGAAGATAATTCTGTCAGATAATGGAACTTCTTTCATCAATAGAGACATCAAAAATCTGACGGAAAGATATAGGGTGAAGCACTACAAGTCATCACCCTACTACCCGAAAGGCAATGGGCAAGCAGAGGCCATAAACAAAACCTTGATCAAGATTCTGTCAAAAACCCTAGATGATCATCCGAAGACATGGGCAGAGCAATTACTGATAGCATTATGGGCATATCGAACTTCAAAAAGAAAACCTACGGGTGAAATCCCATATGCTTTAGTCTATGGAGAAGAAGCTATCTTGCCCGTCGAAATAGAAATCCCTTCGGCTAGGATGAGACTCCGAAGCTTAGTCCAGGAAGAGAACCAACCAGCAGCCCTGGAGGCCTTAGCTGACTTCCGAGACCGAGCCAAAGAAAAATTGGAACGGTATCACGAAAGACTGTGACGACAATACAATACCGCAGTGGTGCCGCGACAAATTCTGGTGGGGGACTTGGTGCTCAAAACAGCAAATCAGGTCATGAGGGGAACACCAACCACCAAATTTTACCCCAAATGGGAAGGCCCATATAGGGTACGAGAGATCTCCGAAAGTGGGTATTGCAAAATATCTCGTGTGCGATCAAATGCTATCTCAGGCCCATTGAACCTGAAATGGGTAAAGAAATATTACGCACGAGATAGTCATCACAAAAGTTATACTTTCAACTTCAAAAGTAGTCAAGGCACCTGACTATAAGCCCTCAAAGTTATACTTTCAAACTTTAAAAGTAATCGAGGCACCTGAGTATAAGTCCCCAACCTAAAAAAATAGTTACACTTTATCTCTAAAAGTGGCGAACGTTATGCTTTATCCGACAAAAGCAAGATTTATTATTTTTTATCAAAATTTTGAAACATTATGCTTTTCGTTAAAAGCAATTTTTATTATCAATAAATTATCAAACTTTCACTTATTTTTTCGAAAAGATATATATATACATGTTATTGACAACATTCATGTTTACCTATTCATAATACCTATTGTTGCCTTAGAGTATTAATTTGATTAAATTGAGATTCAATGATAAATATTGAGTTTTGAGGAATCATTCAAATTAAAGGCAATCAACAAGATTAAAGAAACTCTAATTTGATAAATGAAATATGTGTAAATGAGTTTCTGAAACAGGAAAAAGGAAAAAGAGACTACAACAAGTCATGATCTAAAGGCCATGACATATCAAACTAAAGAGAAAGCATAGCTAAGGCCTCTAAATCAGTAATGGCAGCATCCCGAATCTTGAGATTTTCAGCTTTTAATTTCTTGACATCTCGAGTAGCTGACTCTAAGTCCTGAAGCTGACGCTCTACCTCCTGAAGCTGGGACTTTAAATCTTGCGAATGGATATTCAATTTGTTTGTGGCTTCGTCAAACTCCGAAATCTGTGCTGAAAAGGAGTCATCTTCACACTTACGTATAGCAATTTCCGAACGTAGTTTAACAAGATTGAAATTTGACTTGAGGAGATCCAGTCTAGCCCAAAAAGGGGACATATCAACACCCACAGCTGCAAGGTCGTCTACATCATCGCTAAATTTCTTTAAGTCCTTAACTCGCAAAGAGTATAAGGAAAAAGTGTGCAACCCAAGCACAAGGCCTGCGAGCTGATCTACGAAGAAGGTCTGGACAGAAGATGCCTTAATAATCAGCTGGTCAAGTATATGTGGGAACTGAGCTAGGAGACGCTCAAGACTTTCCTGACTAGAAGATGATATCCGGAAGTCCCTCCAAGAAACAAGGTCTCCGCTTGGATTGAAGGAAGCTCTAACAGGAGCTACTTTAGAGGCCATCATAGAATTTGTCGAGATAAAGGATGGAGGAGCACGAGGCTACTGGGATGATGATAAATCCATAACACCTTGGTCATCCAGAAGACATCCTGAAGGATAACCGAAGTCATTATCTAGCGAGGTGTCAACATCCGAATTGAGAACATCAAATGAGGCAAGCGCATCAACAGGCAAAGGCAACTCTTGCATCTTCTCGCTCTGGAAAACAAGATAATAAAAGCATAATATATTTGGGAGAAAAGAAAGAAAGTCCAGAAAAAAAGAAGAAAAAAGATGATATATTTACTAAAGAAATATACTCACACGATAGTCAATGGAAAAATAGTTGGGAGATGCCACAGAAGGCGGAATGTCGTTCGTCCCACCCAAAATGCTGTCAACAATACCCTCCCAAGAACTCACCAACTCGGTAGAATCCTTCTGGGGAGGATACACATCAGCAATAATTTCAGAAGGATTCTCCCTCACGGAAGCAGGAGTCTCATCGGTTTACTTAGGCCTATCATGTGGAGAAGCTGGAGGAGGGTTTGAGGAAATTGTTGTATCACCCAAAGCAAGGCTCGAACTCACATCAGATAAAGTGTCTTTAGCATCAAGACTGACACAAGCTTCATGTGATGAAGACGACTCAACACTGATAGAGATATGTCGGGGAGGGTCACAACTCGTAGAAGCCACCGCGGTTGCCCTATTTGCACTAATAGGCATAAACTCAAGAGGAATATCATCATCCTCTTCATCAGCATCGCCAATCTAAAAAACGGTGGACATAATGATATAAGGAATCACGAAAGCAACTAAGATTAATTATTTATTACCAATAGTCAAATAGACTGTGAACACACTTTAAGACATTAGCCACATTGATTGACCCTTATTAGGTTACAACTGACAGAACGTGTACGCGAGAGGATCAGCCTCTTGTACCTATGAATATGCATACCATTTAATTCTGCTTTGTATCGTCTTTCAGATACTTAAGAAGCTCCCCACCATGGGGTTGTTCATCTCAGTCTAAGAATCCATTCCGACAATAGGTTTGGATAGCTTTTAAATTAATTGAATACTCATATGTCTAGCCGAACAATGGCTTAGACTTCTCTTGAATAGTTCTTGAATAACAGAACCTTAATGGTAATATCGTCCAACAATAGAGCTGAATTCAAATGCACTGTGTGCGAATGCCAGTAGTATCGATGTGGAATAATATTAAAATAATTAAACCACTTAGCACATGCTTGATAAATAGAACTCGAGCTTAATTTGAGAAACTTGCATTATGTAATAAATTTCAGAACTTGCTCAATATAAGGATTGAGTAAGATGGAACTTGCAAGGATACACACAATAGTATAGCAACCAATCTAAAAGCTCGACAGGAGGGATCTTGCAATAAGAAGCATAAGATTAGAAACTTGCTTGATTCGTTGTTTATAAATTACTCTACGATTCTACTCTGCAAGTATCCTACAGCAGTTATAATTACTCTACGATCAGCCATAGTTAAGCATCAATAACGGATTAATTAGACTTACTTAAAAGACTATCTAATGGTCCATTTAATCACCATATGATCTGTTATCCCGCTCTATGGTTTGTAGGGCTCCATTACTATCAGTGGAGTCACTCTACGATCAGTGGTGTGACTGTACGATCACTAATGTCTTGCTGACTTGGTGAAGCTATGCCAAAGGTTAGTTAACTAAGTTTAACAGCGTTCTGTTGTGACTTTACGATCACTAAAGGTCTCTAAGATCGAATGCCAAAGTCTTATTGCTGAGTAAGGTTGTTATAAGACTAACTGGTGAAGCTCTACGATCGACATGGATTACCCTACAATCGTAGAGTTCACTCTACGATTGGGTTAGGACTAGCCAGGACAGCTCTACGATGGCCGAGCAATACTCTACGATAGTAGAGTATGCTCTACTGATGCTGATTGACTTGGTTAACTCACTTCTTAACCATAAAGACACTCTACGACTGTGGTAAAGACACTCTATGATTGTAGGGTCCACCTTACTATATACTCAGACTCAAGGTAACTTTATGATTCAACTTAAGGAACATCCCTTGGCTGATTGACCTAAGACCACACAGTTCCAGCAACTTGACTTATGGTTTATGAACTCAATGATTGGTTTAAACTCAATATCCCTTGTTGTGACTGTAGACACCCAAATTTTGCGTTTCCTTCTACTAACCATGACAGGAGGGCGAAATCGTCAATTGAACCGGCTGGCGGGAGCAAAGGAGCGGGCACGAGGGCGAGCACCCGGCACCGCCGCAATGATTTGGGCAGCCCAAGTCGACGTGACAGCATGACCGTCCGAAGCAGGCATTTCCGAATGAGGTGGCACGTCTCCCGGAAGTTCCCGGACTGCGGAATACGAGCCTGTCAGCGAAAACCGACGTTGCGGTACGAAAATCGAGGCGTAGCACGAAAATCGAGAAAGTCAAGCCCGCCAGCCGCGGATAGATCTGCGGCCAAGTGGGTGCGCCAGCACGAAAACCGGGAAATCAGCACTCAGCAGCTGAGTGCGATGGGAGGCGTGCCAGCTGGCCAGCCTATTTAAGCCGCTTCGGGCAGCATACAGGAGGTTCAGCAAGTTCAGCAAATTTTGGAGAAGAAGAAAAAAAAAACAGCAAACAGCAGCACGAAATTTGAGAGAAAAATAGTAGAATTTGCAACAAAAATAGGAAGAAAAGAGGAAAAAAAGAGAGAAATTTTACTCCTTTAATTTTGATTGTATCAAATATATTTCTCATCCTATTCAAATACCAAGGCTTCATCCTTTTTGAGATCATTTTGCAAGGTAAAAATTCCTTTTGTTATAACAATTCATATCATCTTATTTGCTTAGATGGGATGTAGTTTTCATGTATATTGTTGAACAATCATGGATTATGGATTATTAGGGAGGGTTCCATCGGAACAAAATTCTTCCTAATAACCCGAGGATATCCAATTGATAAAATTTTCTAGCTTGTTTGTGATAATTTATTGGGTGTAATTTATTTAGATTGTCATTTCCGGATATCATGGTATATTAGATAAACCCGGGTTGGTTAGTTATGTAATATTCATTTTGTAGGCATGTATTAATCTCGTGTGAGCCTAGGAACGCGACCCCGAGGTCCAAATCCGATGATGGACGTTTTGATGTATGTGATAGATTCAAGATGCTCGTTTTGTAACATGTAACCTTTGGGCCTTAAAACGACGCCAAGGCGAGAATCGTGTTTAAGGCCCCGAAATAGTGAAATTTGTGATTGTTGGCGTTCGGGGATATTTTGATGGCTTACATGCCCATGAATAGCCCCGACGCGTGTTTATGCTCGATTTGAATTTATGACACGAAATTGATTTCAAAGCTAAATGATAAGATTTTCATAAAATCAATCAAAGTAGGATATTAGAATCACGAGGTTAAAATTTGAGAAATGTTAATGAATGTCGATTCCTATCTAACGAGAAAGCTAAAGAAAAATCGTTCTCAAACATCACAAAATCTGATTTTAGAAATAAGTAACGTTTTATTAAATCTTTGTGCATAGGGTGAAAGAGATTCTAGAAATTGCCCGATCATTTCACGAAAGCAACGTATAGATCTCGATTCCTATTTTGACAAAGGTTTAAAACTCTTGTTTTGCCAAAACGACACCTAACGAAAATCTCATAGTTTTGACAATTAAAATCAAACCTTTCTCATAAAGCTTTCTCGTGTATACCGAAAAGACATTCCGAAGCGTTCTCAAATTAAAGCACGATTTTCCCTAAAATCCAAATGACTCTTTCATACAAACTCACCACAACATTCACATAGGCACACATACACACACACACGCGCACCTACACACACACATTCATGAATTAAAGGATAGGAAAGTATCAAGATTGCGGTAACCGTGTTTCATGGAAGTCGAGGGGTGCCTAACACCTTCCCCTCACTTAAGCAAGCCCCCGAACTTTATGAATCTCGATTCGCAGACCAATTAATTCGGAGTCACACATGAGCCAGCGATTTATAAAAAACGAAAACTCGGATGAGTTGGTACATCCATTTCAAATATACCAACTGGCGACTCTGGTTAATTGGCTCATCATAAAAGACGATCTTTCAAAACCCCGTCGACCTTAAATGCCGACCTTTTCCAAAAAAAATCATCTAAACCAAAAGGCTAAAATTTGGAAAAGACTAAAGAGACGAGAAAGAGAGAACCCGGCGTCGACAGCTGGCGACTCTGCTGGGGATCATTAGAGGGTTTAAGCCGCTTTCAAATCTTGATGCTATCCTATCCTTCAAAATTCATGAAATGTGTGCGTGTGCGATATTGTGATTTTATTTACCTTTTGTTGTGTGAATGTGTGTTTGTCCAATGAATGAATGATTGAATGGAATGGCTTTACTTTAAAGAAATCATTTGCATACGGTGAGGACGATGAATGTGAATGTATGTTGAGAGAGTACCTCCTCCTGAGGCGAACCTGTCGGTTGCTTATTACTGGACTCGATGGGGCTGCTCCCCGGAGATGGCTCAGGAAACGCACCACTCAAATCCGCTCCAATCGAAAGGGCTCAAACGAGTAGATTGCGAAGATTTGGGAACCTTCATGCCGAAAAGCCCGTGAGAGTAACCCTAGGATAGGTCAGCCCCAGATTAACCCAACGCAGGATAAGTCTCTTCATGCCCTTTACGTTTCTGCGTATAAATGCCATAATTCCATTGCAACATATTCATATATACTTCCCCTTTATGTCAAAAGAAAATACTAACCTCTGTGTTTTGCAGGGAACGACACGGGAAGCATAAATCATATCTAGCATGTATTATTTCAATAAAGAACCGCTAACGAGTTGTTTTGCAGAAAAAGATTAAAAAACCCAAAAACACACAAAAGGTTACGGTTTTAGCATGCATCCATGTTTTCATTTCCCCGGGTCTAAACTTCGAACCGTTGTCTCTGTAGGATTGCTCCTCAAACCCGTTCGCAGTCTAAGAAAGCCCAGGCCTCTACCTCTGAAATGGCTGATCTTCCCAATCATAGTTCCATATCTCGGGAGGAGTTTGATGATTTTAAAAGACAGATGATGGAAATGGCCACAATGTTAAAGGAACAATTCTTAATCAGACAGGATCCGGCAAACCAGGGATCGCATAATATTCCACCGCCAGGGGATGATCAGAATCCTCCTAAAAATGGTACAAACTTGCTTAAAGAGGACCAACCCCGACTCAAGGACGAGCCAGTTATCCCAAGGCCCGTTCCCATACCTAGCAGGACAGTGATTACTATCCCCGAGGAGGGGGACAATGACGACCTTCGGAGAAAAATGAAACACATGGAGGAAACCATCCAATCTCTAAAGGGCATAGGCTCCCTGGGCAGGGTTAATTACTCAGATCTGTGTGTTTTCCCCGGGGCCAGATATCCAGAAAAGTTCAAAGTTCCCGAGTTTGAAAAATACAATGGAAAGGGAGACCCCTATACGCACTTGAAAATATACATTGGAGAACTCGGGTCTTATGCCGAGGACGAGGGGCTGAGGATGCAGCTATTCCAGAAAAGCTTAACAGGGGAGGCAAGGATCTGGTATGCCCGCCTTGACAATGCCCGAATCCACAACTGGGAGGAGTTGGCCCATACCTTCTTAACTCAATACAGCTTTCAGGCCCAGATGGCCCCTGATAGATTTCAAATGACAAAAATCAAGAAGCAACCAAAAGAATCTTTCAGGGACTATGCACAACGATGGAGGGGTATGGCTGCACAGGTGAATCCCCCAATGAACGAGGCGGAAATGGTAATGACCTTTGTGGACATTCAGGAGGCGCCCTATTATGAGCGGGTGATATCGGGGATTGGGAGACCTTTTGCCGAGATGATAAAGCACGGAGAAATGGTGGACATGGGGTTAAAATCTGGTAAGATCCGGGACCTCACAGCTCTGGAAGTGGTTGCGGAGCAAATCCAGTGTGGAAACTATGGCAGCACTTCCCGTAGAATTCAACAGAAAAAGGAGGAAGATGTTTCCCTCATCCTGCAGGGATCATCTAGAAAGGCAGAGAACAATCCTCCAGTGCAAATACAGAGAATTGTGCCACCCCGACAACATAATCTCAATTATCAAAGGTCGGGCGAACGAAGAAGATTTGAGACAGCAAGAGATCGGGTATTCACCCCGCTTGGGGAGCCTCTTGAACAGATTTTGGCGGTATTGATAGCACAGAGAAGGATAGGCGATTTGGCACCCCCAATTGATCCGAAAGGAGGAGAATTTGATCCGAGTAAGAAGTGTGCGTACCATTCGGGTTCTCCTGGTCATGATACTCAGGAATGCTGGGCTCTGAAGCACAAAATTCAGAATATGATCGATAGCGGGAAGATCGTGGTAGAGCAGCCAGAGGTTATGAAGAAGGACCATGAGTAGATGCCAGTTGTTGTCCCTTATTTTAAAATTTTGCATGATTATGTTATTTTGTCATGTTGTCTTAAAGATGATCATTGCAGGAAAATGCCTTATATATATGACAAACATTTTGTTTCATGCCAGGTGTACCAATTTGAGTGTCTCTTGCCTAACAAACGATTTTTCAAATTCGAAAGTTGACTACGATTTTGATATTGGGCTGGATTTCGATTTAATGGGCATTGAGCAAGATGAGACAGATAATGACGGCACGCCTGACGAGATCAAAGGATGGGTCGAAGACAAACCCCAAACCCAACTCAAACCAAACCATCACCATAAAAAAATTGGAACCCCTGACAAACCCAGAGAGCTCAAAATAGGAACAGATTTGACCCCTAGCCAGAAAACAGAGCTGTTAAGCCAGTATGGAGATATCATTTGCCGATATGGGCAACCTGAGGCCTTAGTCTCCGACAATGCCAAAATTTGAGCAGTACCCTTATGAAGGAATTATATGACCAGTTCAAGATCAAACACCTCAATTTTGTCATTTGTCGTCCTAAGATGAATGGGGCAGTGGGGGCTGCGAATAAGAATATCAAGAAGATCATGGCGAGAATGTCTGCTAAACATCGGGGATGGCCGGATCTGCTACCTTTCACCTGCTGGCGTACCGAAAATCGGTGCGTATTTCTACAGGGGCAACCCCTTACACTCTGGTATACGGAATAGAGGTAGTTCTGCCATTTGAGGTTGAGATGCTCAGATAAACGAGGAGGGTTGAATGCAAGGTCGATACGACCAATTGGCCCTAATTGATGAGAAAAGGGTGGCTGCTATTTCACGCGGCCAGTTGTATCAGCAAAGAATCTCTCGATCTTACGACAAAAGATAAGACCTCAGAAGTTCAAAGAAAATGACCTAGTGCTAAAGAAAGGCATGTCTCATCCAAAAAAAAAAAAAAAAAAAAAAAAAAAAAAAAAAAACAATTCCCAACAACCAGAAAAGCCTTTGAAAGAACCCATCATCATCATCATTTTCTCGTCGTTCTTTGAAAGAACGAAACTACGTAGGACCTGATCTCCCGACTTGTGGGGGTACGTAGGCAGCCATCGTGGCACGGTCCCATTCCTTACAAAATAATACTTTCTTCTGTCAAAACCAATTCCCAACAACCAGAAAAGCCTTCCTACACCCTCAAAACCTTCCCGAAGTCAGCCACCTGATCAGCTTCATCTCAAGTGACATAACCCGGACCCAACCAAACACTTAGTCAAAAAAAAAAAAAAAAAAAAAAAAATCTAAGACTCAGTCCGATGAAATCAACAGGGTGTGCGGTAGTATCTGTCAAATCTCCATCAAGACTTGAGAAGAAAAAGAGGGCAAGATATCAAAATCGTGGTTGACTGGATAAAATGAGGATCCGATGAAAGGCAACGATACGAAAAAAGGGGAAAATGACTGAATATAAATGCATGTCTATATATATAAGTCATTTCGTTACAAGATTTCCTTTTCGATAACAGATGAAACTGACATAATCTATGCAGGAAATAAAATGATCTACAGATCTGAATCTAACTTAAGCAGGATGGATAAAGTGGTGGATAGGTCTGAAGCATCGGCGTCCCCTGCAATCTACCGCCCCATCATGTCGATACGATCCAATAAAGAAATGGCTCGGCTAACGGTAGTAATCAAGGCCAGTCGGATCCGGCCATCCTCAGCGACCCGACTAGGGGCAAAATCAGCTGAGATGGAATCATATCTGGGGGAATAAATACCTCTGGGCCGGTGTCATCAGTGAAAATCACTCAAGAGTCATCAAATACTCCAAACTGACTCAAACCAACCATGGCAAAGTCTCGGTGCAACCATTGCACATAAGCAGATGTCCGAATGGGGCAAATCTCACTTCGCCCGACTATGAACTGAACAAAACAGCGGAAAAGCCTGCCAAATGACCCTGGGAAGGGCTGATATCCAAGCAAACCACGACAAGTTGGTAAGCAACCTGGGAAGGCATCCAAGCAAACCACGACAAGATGGTGAGCACCCTGGGAAGGGCTGATATCCAAGCAAACCACGAAAAATTGGTATCACACCTGGGAAGGCATCCAAGCAAACCACGACAAGATGGTGAGCACCCTGGGAAGGGCTGATATCCAAGCAAACCACGACAAGTTGGTGAGCAACCTGGGAAGGCATCCAAGCAAACCACGACAAGAGGGTGAGCACCCTGGGAAGGGCTGATATCCAAGCAAACCACGACAAGTTGGTAAGCAACTTGGGAAGGCATCCAAGCAAACCACGACAAGTTGGTAAGCAACCTGGGAAGGCATCCAAGCAAACCACGACAAGATGGTGAGCACCCTGGGAAGGGCTAATATCCAAGCAAACCACGACAAGATGGTGAACACCCTGGGAAGGGCTGATATCCAAGCAAACCACGACAAGTTGGTGAGCAACCTGGGAAGGCATCCAAGCAAACCACGACAAGATGGTGAACACCCTGGGAAGGGCTGATATCCAAGCAAACCATGACAAGTTGGTGAACAACCTGGGAAGGCATCCAAGAAAACCACGACAAGTTGGTGAGCAACCTGGGAAGGCATCCAAGCGAACCACGACAGAGTGGTGAGCATCCTGGGAAGGCATCCAAGCAAACCACGACAGAGTGGTGAGCAACCTGAGAAGGCATCCAAGCAAACCACGACAAGATGGTGAGCACCTTTGGAAGGGCTGAGATCCAAACAAACCACCACAAGGTGGTGAGCAACCTGGGAAGGCATCCAAGCGAACCACTACAAGTGATGACATCTGTAGAACAGTATCAAAAGACTGTACAGGAGTCATTTTTTTCAATTTACATGTTGGGTCACATGCATGAATAGATGATAATTCTGTCTGTGATCCATGAAATGAAAAAAAAAATCGAGCAGGTTAGGTGTCAAGGTCCTAGCCTATCAGAGTCAAAAGCGATGGCGGCCAAGAACGATGTACAAGGACGAACTCCAAGGATGCCTCTCAAACTAGTCAGGAGGATAACGTCCTTTGATGACAATGCGATGGGATAAGGTGATTACGAGATGGGTGACCGGCGACGATACCCGGCCCCGACATGACGATCGATCGGCGACGATAACCGGCGATCACGAGATGGATGTCCGGCGACGATAACCGGCTCCGACAGAGGACCGAACGGCGACGATAACCGGGGGTTACGCGATGGGTGACCGGCGACGATACCCGGCCCCGAACGAGACGATAGATTGAAGGAGTGAACCCAAAGACTAACGGACACGGTCAAGGGGTTGATACATTGACACTCTTACGAATGTCTTGCATGCATTACATCTTGTGTTGCATCATAAATCATATGCACTGTCATTCATGTGTGTATTGTCAATTCTTATGCACTGTCATTCATGCATCGAGTGTCTATTCTTTATCCTGTTCATTTCATTTATCATTTCATAAACATGATAAAGAGGGGCAGCTGTAGACACCCAAATTTTGCGTTTCCTTCTACTAACCATGACAGGAGGGCGAAATCGTCAATTGAACCGGCTGGCGGGAGCAAAGGAGCGGGCACGAGGGCGAGCACCCGGCACCGCCGCAATGATTTGGGCAGCCCAAGTCGACGTGACAGCATGACCGTCCGAAGCAGGCATTTCCGAATGAGGTGGCACGTCTCCCGGAAGTTCCCGGACTGCGGAATACGAGCCTGTCAGCGAAAACCGACGTTGCGGTACGAAAATCGAGGCGTAGCACGAAAATCAAGAAAGTCAAGCCCGCCAGCCGCGGATAGATCTGCGGCCAAGTGGGTGCGCCAGCACGAAAACCGGGAAATCAGCACTCAGCAGCTGAGTGCGATGGGAGGCGTGCCAGCTGGCCAGCCGCAGATCCATCTGCGGCCAGCCGCAGATAGATCTGCGGCTGGCTCTGGCCAGCCTATTTAAGCCGCTTCGGGCAGCATACAGGAGGTTCAGCAAGTTCAGCAAATTTTGGAGAAGAAGAAAAAAAAAACAGCAAACAGCAGCACGGAATTTGAGAGAAAAATAGTAGAATTTGCAACAAAAATAGGAAGAAAAGAGGAAAAAAAGAGAGAAATTTTACTCCTTTAATTTTGATTGTATCAAATATATTTCTCATCCTATTCAAATACCAAGGCTTCATCCTTTTTGAGATCATTTTGCAAGGTAAAAATTCCTTTTGTTATAACAATTCATATCATCTTATTTGCTTAGATGGGATGTAGTTTTCATGTATATTGTTGAACAATCATGGATTATGGATTATTAGGGAGGGTTCCATCGGAACAAAATTCTTCCTAATAACCCGAGGATATCCAATTGATAAAATTTCTAGCTTGTTTGTGATAATTTATTGGGTGTAATTTATTTAGATTGTCATTTCCGGATATCATGGTATATTAGATAAACCCGGGTTGGTTAGTTATGTAATATTCATTTTGTAGGCATGTATTAATCTCGTGTGAGCCTAGGAACGCGACCCCCGAGGTCCAAATCCGATGATGGACGTTTTGATGTATGTGATAGATTCAAGATGCTCGTTTTGTAACATGTAACCTTTGGGCCTTAAAACGACGCCAAGGCGAGAATCGTGTTTAAGGCCCCGAAATAGTGAAATTTGTGATTGTTGGCGTTCGGGTATATTTTGATGGCTTACATGCCCATGAATAGCCCCGACGCGTGTTTATGCTCGATTTGAATTTATGACACGAAATTGATTTCAAAGCTAAATGATAAGATTTTCATAAAATCAATCAAAGTAGGATATTAGAATCACGAGGTTAAAATTTGAGAAATGTTAATGAATGTCGATTCCTATCTAACGAGAAAGCTAAAGAAAAATCGTTCTCAAACATCACAAAATCTGATTTTAGAAATAAGTAAAAAACGTGTTATTAAATCTTTGTGCATAGGGTGAAAGAGATTCTAGAAATTGCCCGATCATTTCACGAAAGCAACGTATAGATCTCGATTCCTATTTTGACAAAGGTTTAAAACTCTTGTTTTGCCAAAACGACATCTAACGAAAATCTCATAGTTTTTGACAATTAAAATCAAACCTTTCTCATAAAGCTTTCTCGTGTATACCGAAAAAGACATTCCGAAGCGTTCTCAAATTAAAGCACGATTTTCCCTAAAATCCAAATGACTCTTTCATACAAACTCACCACAACATTCACATAGGCACACATACACACACACACACACGCGCACCTACACACACACATTCATGAATTAAAGGATAGGAAAGTATCAAGATTGCGGTAACCGTGTTTCATGGAAGTCGAGGGGTGCCTAACACCTTCCCCTCACTTAAGCAAGCCCCCGAACTTTATGAATCTCGATTCGCAGACCAATTAATTCGGAGTCACACATGAGCCAGCGATTTATAAAAAACGAAAACTCGGATGAGTTGGTACATCCATTTCAAATATACCAACTGGCGACTCTGGTTAATTGGCTCATCATAAAAGACGATCTTTCAAAACCCCGTCGACCTTAAATGCCGACCTTTTCCAAAAAAAATCATCTAAACCAAAAGGCTAAAATTTGGAAAAGACTAAAGAGACGAGAAAGAGAGAACCCGGCGTCGACAGTGACTGCTCATACATGGTTTGACAGAAGTCTTTGGGTCTGGTTTATTTGAAAGTTCATTGTGCATTGTCAGATACACTCTTTCTTGGTTTTACTAGTAGTTAATCATCAGTCCAACTGTTATCCCCTATGGTCTGTAATCCCAGTCAAATAATCATTTGAATGGAAAATCAAAGAAATACCATTCCCATGGTTTAACTAGAGTCTGGTCATGATTCATACGGTTCATATATAAGGTGTGCAACGCTCTACGGTTATAAACAATGAAAGTATATAAACCGTAGTTCTGATTCTTAAACTTTTATAGGTAGAAGGACTAAGCCACTACTACCCATAGTCATAACATACCCAACCAAACTAATTAAATAAAGAAGAGAAATATTCAAGATCCATACCTCAAACTTCGTAGTTGGTTCCCTCCTAGACCCTCCCTTGCTGGTTAGCAAGAGTTTCTCCTTGTAAACTTCTGCACCTCTTAGACTTACAATATATCTCTCTCTCTCGAAAATGAACAGAGTAGCAAGCTCTATAAGGTGACTAAGGGGTCGCTATCTATAGAGAAACTTTTACACTGTCACTGGTTATTATCCAGTGCGTAGGACCGATACCTAACGGTATTACCCGTTGGTTAAACGTGATTAGGAGAAAAGCTCACCAACTCCCTTCCATCCATGCATGTCGTAATCAGCTGGTTAATCTTTTAAAACAAGCAAAGTGGGGAATAGGCCATTGGCCTAGTGCGGCTACTTGTACTGCCGTGCTAAAAGTCTGGGATTATATTTTAAAATACTTATCCCTTCATACTGGTAACCAATTAGGATTAACCTTCTTGGCTTATCGACCCGGTTCGATGGTTTAAGATTACCAGTATTGGTCCAAGGTTTATTGGGGTAGAACTTAAACATAGCCAATATACTAGATTGGGCTGATATCTACACCCATTGGCCCACACGGTATCTCTTCATTATTTGGGCTCCTATCATGACTGCCACAAAATTAAAGACGTTATACTAAACAAATCAATTAATCATCTTTTAAACAAAACTCTTCCCATAACCTTCAATTGATTCATCGTGAAACATTATGTAGCTTCATTACATAATATACATAATTAATCTAACACACTATATTCAGTCTTAACTGAACATTTAGGTGACTTACTTATTAACTTGATATTAAACACATTAGGCTAGCCCACTAATTTAAATAAATCTATTAGTGGAACTCCATTTGACTTAATCTATCAATTAGTCACATAGACCATTCCTCACACAAAGGTTTAAATTTAAACCGTATAAAATTGATTCATTAGAAATTAAATTTTTATTTATTCGTAATGAAGCTTACAAAATACTTGGCCGTTACATTCACTGCTTAACAAATTCTTCAACTGAAGAATATCTGGCTTTCTCTTTGTTTCTATCAACATGTCATCAACATATAACATCAGCACTACTAGAGAACCATCATCAAGCGATCTGAAATATACACATGGATCATGCTCATAACGAGAGTAACCATGAGCCATCATGAAGCTGTCAAACCGTATGTACCACTGTCTCGGGGACTGCTTCAAACCATAGACAGTCTTTTTCAAAATCCAAACTAAGCCCTCTTTTCATGGTTCAATAAACCTTAAATTGCTTTATGTAGATCTTTTCTTCTAAATCACCATAGAGAAAAGTTGTCTTTACATCAAACTGCTCTAACTCCATATCATGTGATGCTACGACAGATAAAATTAACCGAATCAATGTGTTTTTCATAATTAGTGAGAAAATCGCATTGTAGTCAATTCCCCTCTAAGAGAATTCCTTTGGCACTAACCTAATCTTGAATCTTGCATCTTCTTTATCTGATTAAGCTTTATTTTTCCTGAATACCTACTTGCATCCTATATCTTTTGACCCCTTTGGAATTTTAACTAACTCATAAGTCTAGTTCTTCTATAGAGACTCCTTCTATTCTACCATCGTTATCGCTCATTTATCATTATCCTTGGATTTAATAGCCTCCTAATAGCTAGTTGGATCTCCACTATCAGCAATCAAGGCAAATGCAACTATGTCCTTAAACCCATATGTCTATAATGGTTTGCTGACTCGCCTTTCTCGATCTCTAACAAGATTATAGGATACCTCCTAGTGATCTGAAGGATGATTATCTTCAATCACGTCAGATTCTTTTGTCTCTTCAGGAAGCTGCACCTCAACTGGGTGTTTCTACTGTTAGGTTTGTATATAACGCAATCATGCAATCAAATTACATAAATATGGCGAAAGCGTGATAAAACGAATTTTAAAAATTTTAATACAAACTATCACCATGATCTATCCTTGTGTTCAATTATCAATTAAACGAAAAAGAAAGAGAATAAGAATTATACCCTCGTGGATCAAAGCTTCCTCGGGTACAAATTCAACTCCTAGTCCTTCGTGTTCTCCTTGAATTCCACCGATGAGATTCCTTCCTTTGATTAATATTAGCCACCCAAGTGTTTGGCCTCTAGAGGTGATCCACCAAGGAAGAATAGGTATTCAAGAAGTTGGGTGTTGGAAAAACCCTAGTTTCTATCTCTATAGAAATTGCAAGTACTCTCCACAATCTAATGCAAGAGTGCATAACCTCAATCTATGATAAGACTCCTTTTATTTATAGATGTAGGAATAACCCTTCCCTAAACTATTTAGAATTAGGATTTCTATTATAATTAAACTATTTTAATTAATTATGCTCCTAATCTAATTAGAAATTCATGTGAGAGTACTTCTACTAATTAATTCCTAATCCCTATTAGGAATTAAATAATAGTAATAGTAATAATAATAATAATAAGACTTCTCTTATTAATTTATATTTAATATTTCCAAAATATTAAATAATAAATATTAAGCTATTTAATTTATTCTATCTCCATAGACTAAATTAAATACACTTAACTTATTATTACAATCATGCCATTTACTTCTTAAATAAATATTTTTCTTTTATAGTGTGACCCTTTAGGTTCTCCATATTAAACCGGTTGTGAATAAATCAATTAGAACAATTCTAATCTTATTTAAATAAATAAATTAAACTATTTAATTCATTTAAATAAATAATATTTATTCTACAATAAGGGTAAGCCCCCTTAGCGATCAACGACTTTTCAGATAATATAGATTTCAACATTAATCACAAAAGAACCTTTCAGTGCATAGTTACCGTACAATTTAATCCTTCTACCATACAATATCCCAATTAAATATAAGACATGGATTTACTATCAAGTCTTATTTTATTTAATTATATGTATTTCGATTCCCAAATGCACAACTCTAAATAATGCAAATTAGAAACTCCTTTCTAATTTCATTCTGCCTTGGCCAAGGACTACTGAGTTGTCATTTATCGAATCACATAGGACATTCACATCTTTTACTAGATGAGGTAGATTCTTTGTTGATCATTCACATATCTCCATGTACAACTTATTATACCCAATCATACCCTTTGATATACCCTAAAGGTCTTAAGGGACATGTCAAAGTATAACTCATCATACACAAGATACTATGAAGATCTCAAGTCCAAGGATCACTTGTACTACTATCACTAGAGGAATTCCTATTGACAGCTGAGTAAAACTCCATTAGGTATTCCTTAGCGAGCCACGTTCAGTGAACTTATTCTCCAATAAGCACCTACATACTTGCTTTAGTGTCTCCACACAAATGATTATGAGATCAATCATCCTCTTCTTAAGAGCAAACAACGTATGTACTAATCTATCCGGATTCACTAATCCCCTTTTTAGTAATCCAACGATTAGGAACGATTTTAGTTTGTGAGCTATCTAGAATTTAGATCTCATTAGCATGATCACCATCATGATTCTAAAAGCATTGCTCAAAACTATGGGTTTATCACATTTAATATAACTGCACCATGTAGATAATGTAAAATGCCTTTTAAGAAAATCAATTCTTTTATTAATAAATGAATAAGATTACAAAGTATATGCTACATCATATCAAATATGATTGGCTTGTGTGCATACTACTTTCATCTACAACTCATTTGATGTAGATTTTTCTTTCTCGAACTTGTTCAACATGTGTTTCTCATTGAACACCATATCTCTGCTGATAACCTTCTTCTTGGATACTAGATCCCATAACCTGTATCCCTTGACTCCGTCTTCATGTCTAAGAAAAATACACTCTTTTGACCTTGGATCAAGTTCGGATTGTCGTTCCTCAACCTGCAAATGCATATAAGCTGGGCAACCAAAGATTTTCATTACAAAAAAATCAACTAGTTTTCCAGACCATACCTCCTCAGAAAATTTGTAATCAATTTCAGCTGAGGAAGATCCATTTATCAAATAACAAGCTGTGTTGACTGCCTTAACCTAGAAACTCTTGGGCAAGCCTACATTCAACCTCATACATTTGGCTCTTTCTAACATAGTTATGTTCATCCTCTCAGCAACCCCATTCTGTTTTGAAGTTCTTTTAACTAAGAAATGCCTAGTGATACATTCATCCTGGCAGAACTGTAAGAATGGTATATCATTTTACTCCATGTTATAATCTGATCTAAAATAATTCAGCTTCTTCCTGCATTAGCTTTCCACTACTTAAATATTCTGAAAATCTCAAACTTCTGCTTCATAAAATACACCCACACCTTCCTAGAGTAGTCATATATGAAGTTGACAAAATAATGGGCTCCACACATTGAGGTATGTCTGCTCGATCCCTAAACATCTAAATGTACATAATCAAGTATATCTTTATTGGTGTGTGCTCTTACCTTGAAGCTAACTCTTCGTTGTTTCCCGTATACGTAAAACTTGTAAAATTCCAAGTTGCACGTTTTGACATCTTTTAGCAACTGCCTTTTATGAAGTTCTTTCATTCCACCTTCACTAAAGTGATCAAGTCGCATGTGCCATAATTATGTGCTATTACTACTAGAATTATCTTGCACAAAAATTACTGCTTCACCAATAACTGTGTCCCCTATCAACCAGTAGAGAGTGCCCTTTTTCTGCCCCTTCATAATTACCATCGATCCCTTGGTAATTTTTATGGCACTATCTCTGACCGAGATACTACAGTCCACAGAGTCAAGTAGTACTCCAACCGATAGCAAGCTCTTTTTTAATTTTGGAATATACCTTACATCACCTAGTGTTTTAACAACACCGTCAAACATTTTAATTTTAATGGTGTCTTTCCCGGTAACGTTGCACACTGCATTTTCACCCAATAAAATGGTAACGCTATTATAGGGTGTAAAAGTATCAAACCAATTCTTATGAGGGAACATATAAAAAGAACAACCGAAATTCAAGTACCAATCTATTAGGCTGCTACTGTCTCTAACAGAAAAAAATACCTTATGAAGCTTCCTTTTTTGTCACTGTGTACAACTCTCTGTCTCTGCAGACATCCACTTGCTCAGCAACATTAGCAGAATTTTCAATCTGCTTACCTTTCTTCTTGTTCTCATTCTTGTATAATGGACATTGATTTTTGTAGTGACCTTTCCGGTGACGGTGATAACACTCAACTTATGATTTGTCTTTCTTACCTGATCTCAACTGAGATCTTCCTCGTTCTTTACCTAAATTCTTCTTCCGATTAAGAGCCCGACCACATCCATCTATAGATACAAGAAGACTTTCTCTTTGATCTTTAGAAGTAGTGCCCCTGAACTTGTCCTGACCAAGGACTGTTGATATCACATCGTCAACTGCAAGTTTTTCCCTCCCTACAAGAAGAGTAGTTTGGAGGGTTGAGTATGAATCTGGAAGAGAGACAAGAAGCAATAAAGTTTATCTTCTTTATCCAGCTTCACCTCTATACTAATCAACTGGGACACCAATCTATTAAACTCATTAATATGATTGGTCAAATCTAAACCTTTTTCCATCCAAAGTCGGTACAATTCCTTCTTCAAATATAACCGACTTGACAGAGACTTCGACTTGTAAACATTTTCAAGTTTCTCCCACAAGTCCTTCGGAGAGGTTTTTATCAAAACTTGATATTTGATTTGTGGCATTAAACTCAATCTGATTGTTGCCACGGCCTTTATTGCTCAGGCTTCTCCTATCGGGAAGTCCTCTCATTCTGGGGCTTGTAAGATAAGACCAATAGATGAATTAGGAAAAGGGGCCTATGTCCAGTTAAAGTGAATAGTTGGAGTGATAGCGATGGGGCTGACTTTCTCTTTGGTTCAACTACTAAATAGATAAATTATTTCTGCTCGACTATAGCCATCGGGGTGGGGGTGAAGACTATAAGGTGGAGAGCTACACTGGGCATGTTGTGCCTTTCATCCATTTTTCATCTGTCATAGTTGTTGGTTTCATCTCCTTTCCTTCAAGCGCCTTAGCCAGTCCTTATTGAACCAATACATCTTTGACAATACTCTGCCAAATACTGAAATTTGACTTCTCGTCAAATTGCTCAATATCGTACCTCATACTTGTGTTTATTATCTTCGTATTTGTGACCTGCGAAATTTTTCTTCACCGAATTGACCCAAACTTTGATACCAATTGTTGTAAATTAGGCACACATAAACACACACTGAGATAACACACGTACAATACTATATAAGATACAATACTGCAATTATAAGAACCTCCAAGAAAATTTGGAAAATGTTCAAAATTCTTACAAAGAGTGAGTAAAGTGAAGAAAGTGTGCCTCCAAATTCTTGAAGTTGATTTTGAAGCACGCAAAATGAAGGAGTCTGAATTTGTTTCGGACTTTTTTTAAATAGTCTTATAAGTGAGTCATTTTATGTAAGTGGAAACTAACTAATTTTGATATATACAACTATTTGCTATGAAAAAATTTCGGGCTAATAGATCTATAGCCATCAATTAAATTATTAGCGACGATGATTTAAAATTGGAACCAATCATTCTTTACTATTAGTAGCAGCCGCCATCCGCTACTATTTTGCTACTAATTGTAACAAATAACGGATTGACAAAATTTCACCTTATTCATGAAATTTAAATACACAACAGCCACCATAAGCTACTAATAGAATCAAAAACCTTCAGATGTCCAAAATAAAACCATTCAAATGCAAAACAAAGCTTTAGGATTTAGGGTATAGAAAAATAATTAACGGAATCAAACATCAAGTGAATTATAATAAACAAAAGTCTATTCAAGTCATCCGCTACAAGGTTTAGGGGTTAGGGTTTACAGTTAAAGGTATAGAAAAATAGTCAACTAAACCAAACATCAAGTGAATTATACAATGTACAAAAGTCTATGTATACTATAGGAAATAAAATTATAATATACATCTGCTACTATTAATAGTGGATGATGACAAATCTATGATTAATTTTCCTAAAATTAGGCGTTTCTTTGTAATCATGTCATTCGCAACTAATAGTGATAGATGCTACTGTTAATAGCGGATGACGGGATATAATCATAACTCTTGGCCATTGATTAATCTAATGGATGGTTATTTATTTATTTGCCAAAAAAATGATCCATAACAAATAATTATTATGGATCATTCCCCATATATATATATATATATATATATATATATATATATATATATGTATAACACGTAAATTGTGATAACGAAAGAGGAATTATATCTTGTGTAAAAGAGGAAAATACACTTTATCAACTGTGATTTATACATTTTTGCGAATCTCCATTTATGGTAAAAATGAAAATAAATAAATAAATAAAATACTTAACCACCCGTGTTCTTTTTAGGGAATATATATTAACAAGACAATAAAGCTGATGACAAATGAAAATCGACAATTTTTGCATGGGGGAGGATAAAGAGGCATTAACATTAGAGTAGAAAGAGAGTTATGTTAATAAAAGCATCGAAGAAAACAAGACACTAAGTTGTTGCTAGGGGTGCTCAAAAAATTCGGTTTTTTCGGTTTTTTACCGAACCGGTTGATACCGGTACCGGCGGTACCGGTTTTTTTCGGTACCGGTTTTTTCGGTACCGGTTTTTCGGTATTTTACTACTTTTCGGTACCGGTAGCGGTAAGAGATTTTTTGAATTCGGTACAAACCGAAATACCGAAAATACCGAAATATATAATTATTATTAATAATTATATATATATAAATTTTAATTATTATTAAATAATAATTATTGTTAATTATATATTTAATTATTGTTAATATATATAAAAAAATTATTTAATTATTATTAATAATTATATATATTACCATGCGGTATTACCGACAACCGAACCGAAAAAACCGGTACCGATTTTGTACCGAACCGGTACCGAAACCGGTAATTCGGTACTGGTACCGGTTCTTAGTTTTTCGGTATTTTTGGATCGGTACCGGTTCGGTATTTTCGGTACCGGTTCGGTTTTTTACCGATGAGCACCCCTAGTTGTTGCGCTAACTCGTTTTTTCATTACAAGTCTATTTTAGCCCGAAAATTTTCTTGAAATTATTTCCTCCTTCGCTTCAGATGGTAAAGCTACTGCACTATGTTCCATTGATTGATGGGAGTATTAGGATCCAGAATCTGAGGCAGTGACTGGAAGGGAAGCAACTAGGCTTCCGCTTCCTATTAACCGACGAAGAGCTAACCTAATACAGACTGAATCCTTACACCTTTCGTCGAATAAAGGGCAAACCGGTTGTTTTCTCAGTTCAAAAAAATGCACATCTTTCATGTAGACCAATCGAAAGAGAGCAATCTACTATATTCTTAACTCATGCCCCAGGTACTAGGTTGGATCAGATGTCAACCTGTGGAGGCATCATTTGTTACTATCGAATAAATTTCTCCTTTTGTTTTCTTTTGTTAATTTACTTAACAATTTTCTTGTCTTTTCCTCATCTCTTTCAATGACGAAAAATTACTCTGACTATCGACTGTGTGAACAATAAGATTAGGACTTGGAAACACCACCAAAAATCAACGCAATACGTTAAAAATATTATTAAAAAAGGAAAGAATGAAAAAATCGAACCGCAAAAAAAAATTGTAATCTACCAACTGGGTATTTGATGTTTGTAGGGAAACTTCGAATAAAATAAAAGAGTAATAAAGTGATAAATGGGTTAATAGCACTTAGCCCATCAAAGTTTCATCGATTTTATAAATGAGTCTCTACACTATTCTCTCAATATAGACCCCAACGTATGTTTAAGTTGCTGATATAGACCCAAATCGATATTCCGCTCTATTTTTCACCGGAAACAATCACGTGTGTTAAGCACGTGACTTTATCCACGTTTTGACCATATTGAAATTTAGATAAATTTTTAAAAAATTAAAACAACAAACATAAATTTTAAATTAAAACAACATCCATCCCTTTCTCTCTCATGTCCACCACCACTCATTTTCCACCCATTTCTCTCTCCTCCTCACCACCATTTTATCTTCCACCCCTTTCCCTCTCCTTCTTACTACCACTTCATCTTCCACCCTCTTTCTCTCTTCACCCACCACTGCTTCATCTCTCACCCATTTTGTCTCTCTTCCCTACCACCACTTTATCTTCCACAAAATCTCATTTTGGGTCTAGTTATTGATCCGCTTAGATGGCCTAATTCCAAGTGGCGTAATCTTCAGGTGAGCAAGGGTAAATCACTTTAACAATTGCAAAATACTTAAATGTGCAAGTTTTGAATATATTAATGGATGCACTTGTTATTGCAACATGAGCAAAAAATGAGAGGAAAATCTAGTATGGTAAACAGATCATTCATCTGGTTCCCTAAAGATATAAACATGTATATTAATTTTAATAGGACTTTCAAAATATGTTGATTTCAAACTTATGGTCAGAGCAACTAATCAAGATGATACTGATAAAACCAAAAATACCTAATTATTCTGGATTCTTTGCACGAGCTGTGCAAGACTCGAACTTAGAACTATGCTAGAAATCAAGAGCAAAATCCCCGGCAAAAAATCAATAATAAAGTAAATCATTTACAAAATCAATCACAAAGAAAAGTGAAACAAGATCTACACACCACTGTCGACGAACTTCAGTTTCAGCGAGAAAAATTAAACCCAAATTGCAAGTACTCAATATGGGCAAAAATATATTTTATCCCATTTAAGTTGACACGTTTGTACAATAGTCGACCGAAGTAACAAAACTGCAATTAGGAAAATAAACTATTAAAATAATTGTAATTGTCCCATTCTATCAAATTTTTTGAGAGAATAAATTATATATCTTGCAAAACTAGAGTTATACACCCTCCAATAATAACATGTCATGTAGAAAATTCAGAAAAAAATTTAAGGAATTTGGTATACAATATGATTAGTTAAACAGTTTTACCATAATAAATAATAAATACAAAATGTGTCAATACAATTTAAATTCCTTGATTTTTTTCCTAACATCCTGACGTGTCATGTTGTTATTGGAAGATGTAAAACTCTAGTCTTATAGGTCATCCTAATTTATTCTCGTTTTTCAAATGTCCGTCAAATTCACTTAACAAATTTCCTACGTGGCTAACTTAAAAAAAATAGTCAATAATTACATGAAAATCTCAAAACATATAAATTCTTAATGGCCTCCAAAACGACGTCATTTTAGAAGCCAATTTTATTAAAAAGAAATTCGACGCCCAATTTTGACCGATTCCTCCCAATCTCTCAACTTTGTTTTCTCTATTCTCTCTCTTCTCTCTGTTCTTCTGTTGGAGTAATAATGTTTTTAGGAAGAGGAAGTTGGTGTTCTGATTGTGCTATTGTGCTAGGTGTGGTACGTTGGCACAGCCGCGGTGGTGGTGCATAATGGTGGTGGTTATAAAATTGGCAGTAGCTCCCCTCTCGAATTAAAACCCTAGCTAGCTCACCCACCTCCCTTAACTCTATCAATTCTTCTAATCTTCCTCTCTGTAGTAACAATGGCCGCAAATCATCTACCCAAGTTTCCAAATTTAGTCACATCTGAGTTCAGTCACCGTCTTCTTCCATGGCCAAGGCATGAAGCTGTGGGACCAAGAACCAACGAACCCTATAAACTTTTTCGGCAACATCAGCCTCTGCCGCCCTGATTCTTGTTGCAAAATTAACATCAGGGAAATTAAGATTGATGATCATGGTATGATTTGGTTGGGTGAACGGTGTGTGTACCGTCGGATCTAATCATTCAGGAGGCTGTGTTGGCTGAGGCTCTTAGTTCACCATTTTTTATTCATCCAGGTTCTACAAAGATGTTGAAAAAGAATTTTTGGTGGAATGGGATGAAGCGAGAGGTGGCTGAATATGTGGGGAAGTGCCTCACTTGTCAACAAGTGAAGATAAAACATCAACAAGCTAGTGGTTTATTACAACAGTTAGACATTCCAATTTAGAAGTCAGAGGATATTATGATGGATTTTGTGACTGGTTTGCCGAAGACTTTCAGAAATAATGATGTCATTTGGGTTGTAGTGGACCGGTTGACCAAATCGGCACACTTCTTGGCTATCCATGAGGGTTACTCAGTGGACAGGTTGGCACAAATATTTAAGCATGAGATTGTTAGACTTCATGGTTCTCCGGTGTCTATTATTTCAGATCGGGACTCACGGTTCACTTCACGGTTCTGGAAAGGGTTTCAACGAGCTTGTGACACTCGGCTCAAGTTTAGTACTTCTTTCCATCCACAAACCGATGAGCAATCAGAGTGGACTATTCAGACGTTGGAGGATATGTTGAGGTCTTGTGCACTTGAGTGGTTGGGTAAATGGGATGACTATTTAAGCCTAGTGAGTTTGTTTATAACAACAACTGACATGCAAGTATTGGGATGGCTCCGTTTGAGACGTTATATGGTAGGAAGTGTCGGGCACCAACTTGTTGGGATGAGGTTAGTGAGAAGGCTATAGAAGGGCCTGAGTTAGTTCAAATCACTACGGAGAAGGTAGCGATGACTAAGGAGAAATTGAGGTCGGCTCGATCACGACAGAATAGTTATACGATAAGTATAGGAGGATCTTAGAGTTTAAACCTGGTGAGCATGTGTTCTTAAAAGTTTCTCATTAGAAGGGCATTCGGCGATTTGGGTTAAAAGGAAAACTTAGTCTGTGTGCATAATGTGTTCCATATGTCTGTGTTAAGAAGTTACAATTATCATCCGTTGCATGTGGTGCAATATCTGTTTGATAAGATTCGGGGTGATCTTACTTGTGAGGAGCAAGCCGAGGCGATTTTGGATCGCCAAGAGCGGATTATGAGGAGAAAGACAATTCCGTTTGTTAAGGTTTTATGGAAGAACCATTCGGAGAGGGAAGCTACTTATGGCATGGAGGAGTCTATACGAGCGGAGTATCCGCATCTTTTTGATAGTTAGGTACGTTCTATTATTTTGATTCTGAGGACGGAATCCATTTTAAGGAGAGGTAATGTAATAACCAGAAATAATAATAATAATAAATAAATAAATAAATGACATTTAAATTATATTTTAAATATTTTAATTGGGCTTTTATTATGTTTGGGTCAAATTATATTTAATTTATGTGGACTACATTAATTTGAGCCTTAAAATTTATTGGGTCTAATTTATATATGTGTAATTTTAAATTTTATTAAAATTAAGAGAATTAATAAGATCTATTAATTAATAAATAATAAACAAAACCTAATCTTTCTCACAATATATCTGATACAAACTAATTAAGGAGAGGAACGGAACAGCAGCGAGGCGAGGCTCAAAAAGGAAAAATCAGATTACACTTTGTAGAAGATCAAGGAACAAGAAATTGAGATTTGATTTTTAAGTAAGTTATATATTTATATTTAGGCGTGTATCTAATCTATACTCTAAGATAACTGTGCAGACCATACCATGTGCAGGGGGTTAATGGCATGTTTGCTCCTCAATAAAGACTTAATGATTCACGGATCTCTCTTTAAATTGATTAAATTAATTCAATTTCATGAAATCCTTTTAGTTTGCCAAACGAAGCATGTGGCTATATATGTTATATGCATAAAGCTTACGACAAGGTTTTTATTTTATTTTATTATTATTTTGATTAAAGTATGATATTTGCAGAATCTCAACTAACTAGAAGTTTTAAATTTACTAAGTTTAATACTATGTATGTATATAAATTCATGGCTCTGTAAAATATTTTATATATATATATATATATATATATATAATATTTTAATAAATATTAAGTCATAGTATAAACTTACAAGCCGAACTGGTAAACCAATTTGAAAGTTATGTATGTTAATTTAAACTAATTAATTTTGTCGATGAAGTTACAAAAGTTACTTAATAATAAATTTAACAGTATTATGTTATTAATGATTCGATTGTAATAAAATTTTATTAAATTTATTAGATTGGACGGAGAGAGTCTAAACGAGTTTTATTAAAATTTTGGGTGTTACATTATTTACTCCAGGTACGGATTTCGTATTTTTTCAACGAGACTCTTTTATTTTTTTTAATTTGTTCGTTTTGTTGTTCGTTTGGAAATTTGGTATTGCCTCTCATGATTATTCCTTGTCAAATTTATTATGATAGTTCTATTTTGAAGTTGATCTTAGAACTCATATTTGTACTCTTTAGACTAATGCATCATGTCTAGAATTTAATTTGATGTTCGTAGTAATGTTCATGTTAATATATATTTTTGGAGACATTGTGTTGATGATTCATTTCAGTTTAATATGTACATATTAGAACCCTTTTGTGTTGATATTATGTCTCATGTGTTGTGACATGGTATTTTGTTAGAATATACCTGTAGGTACAGAAATTACACCTCGCTAGGGTTAGGGTTTTGTATTGGCTGGAGAGGAGAGAAATCCACGAAGAGTACGGAACTGATTGATTGATTGAAGAGGGGAGAAGAACAGGTGGGCAATTACTCCAATGACACGTGGCAGAACTCCTAGAATCCGGAAACCGGGTTAGGGTAGCAGGGATCCCAAGAGCCTTCTAGAGTCTTCGAGTTGTGAGAGAGTTTCTAGTGTTTAGAGCTTCCAAGAGTCTAAGTGTAATGTCTTGAGAGCGATCCCCTTTTCTCAGAATAGAGGGGCTATTTATAGAGTTTTCCTGGAAAATAGTCACATGCCAGGCACATGTTTTAAGGGAAATTCCCGAAATACCCTTTAATTATGTTTTAAAGGAGAAATCCCAGAAATGCCCTTTAATCATCAAAGTAATGCCCAAATTGCCCTGTTCTTCTAGCCACCAATCCAATCCCTCAATCAATTCCCAAAATGGGTCGCATCCACGAGTCTTCTGCCTTGGAACAACGTGGAAACTTCCCCGGGTCTAGTACATTAAAATTAGGTCACATAAACCCTAATTTGTACATTTAATTAGGTTTTTTGTAAACTCTAATTTGTACATTTTAATTCAATTAGGTCATGTGAACCCTAATATGCACTTGGGCCCACATTTGGCCCCTCTGCGCGAGAGTCACGATTCTTGAGAGACGCTCGTGCAAAATACTCCAGGCTTGTGAATGATTTTGCGTGACTCCACTTGTCCAAGTACTGCTTGGTAAATCATCTGAAAGGTTCTTCATTTTTGCTCAATATTTATTTCCTTATTTTCTGAGAATTAAAACAAGGAAGATCATCAGCTCCAATAATCAAATCTTATTTTATATTTTTAGAAACAAAATCTGCCTTTATTAGAATTTTATAAAGCAAGATCTTTTTCAAACATTCAATATATATATATATATATAATTTCGAAATTGTCATACTAGTATCAAATATATATATTCTCGAAATTTTATTAAAATACCAATTTTAAGCAATTTTCGAAAATTTATATATTTATTTAGAAATAAGCTCAAATAAACTTATCTTTAAATTGCGAAATCTTCCTTAAGAGGAACATAGAGATTGTTTCCTTTACTATTGCAAGCTTGCAATTGGAATATATATATCTCCCAAGTCACTTAGGCCTTTCTTTTCATCGTGCAAAATTTTTTCTCTCCTCATTCAAGTCTGAAGATCACCAAGAAGTCGTCAAGCCAACAGTTTTTAGCTTGGGAACGAGGTAAAAAAACAATTTCTTCTTCTTTTTTTTTTTTTTTTTTTATAGTTTATTTGAGTACTTTCTGCCGAACGTTTTCTTGACTTGCTTCTCCTACGTTTCTTCTCAGGTTATTGTAGCTTTTCTTTTGTCTTCCGAGCCCCGTTACTTGGATTATATCTCGGTAGGGTTCCCTCGGATAATAAAGAAAAACACAATATTTATTGACAACGATGCATCCATTCCGAAAAAGTAATCTGTGGGGCACCAAAATTTTCAAGGTACACAAAATATAGTTTTTTTTTTTTTGCTAGGGGGCTTCGCCCTAGGATGGCCGAACCCTAGGTTTTTTTTTTTTTTTTTTTTTTTTTTTGCAAGAAGTCGAACCCTAGGGGGGCCGAACCCTAGGGGGCCGAACCCTAGGGAGCGAACCCTAGGGAGCGAATCCTAGGAGAAAATGTACTAAAATTTTAACATTGGGAAGCGTGATCACTGTTTTGACCATAACTTTTGTTCCGTTTGGAGTCTCGGGGCCCATAATATATCAAAAACGACCGTATCGACGAGCACTTCAAAAAGTCCATCGCCAACGGCCATGAGGACATGTCGAAATAATCCAAATAAATGGGCTCCGAATGATGTATTTTGGCTGTCCGAAGTTTTGTGGAAAAATTTCAAATCTTGTTTTTCTTTCATAATTGTGATTTTGATCCTTCCCTGACTCCATTTCTTCTTATTTTCAGGTATTCTCAAGTGAAAGGCTCAAATTCTCCCTTTGCCATGGTAAAGCCTACTCAAGCTCATATGCCTTACTTGACATCCTTAGTATCCTCATGTGGAGTCTTTCTTACTTGCAGGCCTCGTCTACCGGATGTTCTGAAGACTTGAAGAGTTCCAGGGTAATTCCCTTTGTCAATGATTGGGGAAAGGCTCCCTTTTTTGGGCCTTTTGACACTTTTTGGGAGCATGTTCGAACTTATGATCGCACAACTTTTCCTGCGCCAGAGAAAGAGGGTTTGTTTTCTTTATGTCCGCGGCTTGCGGAGGTTGGGACGACTTCCCCCATTCCGATCACATTCCCCGCATGTGCATAGAGAAACAAGAATACCCTTTCAGTCCCTTTCGCTTCCTGTCTGACTCATCTAGCCGTCTTCAAGGATGGCAACATTGGACTGACGAGATCCTCGGGAATGTTGAGTACAAGGCTATACTAAAGAGCGCGGGCATATATCGCTGCATTCAGCTATGTAGGGATCTACGTATTCAGCAGGATCATGATGCTCTTACCGTGTTGATTTCCCGCTGGTGCTCTTCTTCATGCACATTCGTTACTGCTTGGGGGGAATTCACCCCTACACTAGAGGATGTCTATGCTATCTACCAGTAAGCCTTTCTTTTTGTAACTTTCATTCGTTCTTATTTTCTCCTTTTTTCTTTTTTCCTTTTTTATTTTTTTTATTTTTATTTTTATTTTTTTTATTTTTTATTTTTTATTTTTATTTTTTTTTTTCAAACTATATGCTTATGTTGGGTTTATATCTTGTAGCCTCCCTGCTGTCGCTTCGGCTTCTTGTGACCCATCTAGTATGTCTGCTAGAGATGTTGAGTGCGTTGCCTATTTGATGGAGGCCTTCAAGCAGTCTTCCCATTATGTCTCACGATTTCAAAGGTGACACACTCCTTCCAGATTTCGAGAACCACTAGCCGACAAAAAACTTTCATGGTTATCTTGGGTGCGCTACTTCTTCCGGGATTACAAGACTAACCAATGGGATAGTTTCGACTAATGACCAATCCGTCCTTGCTTTTCGTAAGGAGCCTTGTTCCTTTTCCTTTGGCAGCCTATCTGGCTATGTGGTTGTCTCGCTTTTCTCTTTCCTGGGTCTCCCTGTTGATGGTCCCTCATGTTCGCATGTTTAGTTTAGCAGCTCTGCTATCTCGGGGTTTGGAGATTCCTCTTGCTTCCCTCTTTCTGGGAACCCCTGTATCGCCGTTTAGATGAGGTGGCCTTCGCTTTGAGAGAATCTGTTGGAAGGTATTTGTTTTCATGCTTCCATTAACTTGTCTTTCACATTGCACTTTTCTCTTCTTTTCTTGAATTATCAACCTTTCCTTTTCATTCACTCAGGTACGACGTGAATTGCTTCATTCCAGGCTCCTTCCTTCAGCTTTTCCTCTTCGAGCGTTTCAAGGGTTATTCTTCTTTTTGAACATCTTTCTAAGAGGAAGAAGAAGTCTTTAGACCCTTTTTTATTACCCCACATCGAACCCCCGGACAGCCCGCTAGATTGATTACCGCTTTTAGCTCAGACTTGCGGCTTTTTATTGATGATTTTTCAATGCTTCACCGCTCGTCCTTACACTATTGTTTCGGAAAATAATGGTCACCTTCCTCACTTCTATAGGCGTGAGTCTCGCACTTAATCTAAATACCAACGGGCTGAGCGGTTCTTCATTGTCCTGGTTTGTCTTCCTTCGGGCTGCGGAGCTTCCATATTTTATTGAGGATAATGATTTCGGTACCGTACTTTATAATCCTCATAGGGTGATGAGGCAGTTTGGATTTGACCAGGAGCGTCCCTTTGGCCGTACTTGCAAGGAGACTTATGAGACTGCTCTACTCAATTTCGTGTCCACCTCTTCTTCTTTTTCATGGGCTTTTTCGGAACCCCCAGGTGCTCCTCACAAATCTTTCTTCCCGTTTCTTTTATCATACCACCTGCTACTCGGAGTGGGCGGTATACTACTGGTGAACGCAACTACTGGGCAGATCAATCTTAAGAAATGGGAGGAGGACGACACACTGATGTGCTCTAGACCAGCTTCTCCTCCCAAGCGTCCTCAATGGGCTAAGATGTTATGTTCTCCTAAGCCCAATGTCCGTTCAGAACGATGGCCAGCCAGTTGCCGCCTTGTTGAACGTGAGGCCTTGAGGCCTAAGTCTTCTCCTCCTCGGTCAGCAGGTATTCATTCTCAAAGTGACCCAGTTATCCTTCCTGCACAAGCCCCTACTACCTCCAGGAACCTTCCACCACGGGCCTTATCTCAGTTATCTTTGTCTCAGATGCCTCCTCCAGTTCCTCCCCAGGGATCCTCTGATGCCGGGGAAATGAGGATTACACGTTCCAGAACAAGAACATCTACCCCTATGGATTCAGAGATGGCTCCTCCTATGGCTTCTACCGTGTCCCAGGTTAGTCGTCCTGGCCTCAGGCTTCGCTTAAGACCATTAGCAAAACACCCTCCTGAGAATGCTACTCCTACTGAGCCGGTAGCCGAGGATCCGGTCAAGAAACGCCGTAGAAATTTGGTATGTATTTATACATTTTTGAAGTATCTTCATTCTTGTCTGTTACTATCCATATAATTGTTTTCATGATCCCTTTAATCATTATGTCCACCGTTTTTAGATTGGCGATGCTGATGAAGAGGATGAGGATGTTCCTGTTGAATTTATGCCTATTACTGCAAATGGGGCATCCACGGCGGCTTCCACGAGTTGTGACCCTCCCCAACCTATCAGTGTTGAGTCCTCTTCTTCTCATGAGGCTTGTGTTAGTCTTGATGCTAAAGACACCTTATCTGATGTGAGTTCGAGCCTTGCTTTGGATGATGCAATAATTTCCTCGAACCCTCCTCCAGCGTCTCCACATGATAGGCCTAAGGAGACCGATGAGACTCCTGCTTTCGCGAGGGAGGATCCTTCTGAGACTATTGCTGGTGTATATCCTCCCCAGAAGGAGTCTACCGAGTTGTTGAGTTCTCGGGAGGGCATTGTAGACAACATCTTGGGTGGGTTGAGCCGACCTTCCGCCTTCGGTAGCATCTCCCAACTACTTTTCCATTGACTATCTTGTGAGTATCTTTCTTTGGTAAATATATCATTTTTTTTTATTTATTATTTTTCAAATATATTATATGTTTTCTCATCTTATTTTCCAGAGTGAGAAGATGCAAGAGTTGCCTTTGCCTGTTGATGCGCTTGCCTCATTCGATGCTCTCAATCCGGATGTTGACACCTCGCTAGATAATGACCTCGGGTATCCTCCAGGCTGTCTTCCGGATGACCAAGGCGTTATGGATTCATCAGCATCCCAGCAGCCCCGTGCTCCTCCATCCCTTATCTCGACCAATTCTATGATGGCATCCAAAGTTGCTCCTGTCAGAGCTTCCTTCAATCCAAACGGAGACCTTGTTTCTTGGAGGAGCTTCCGGATATCATCATCTAGTCGGGAAAGTCTTGAGCGCCTCTTAACTCGTGTTCCCACAATATACTCGACCAGCTGATTATTAAGGCGTCTTCTGCCCAGACCTTCTTCCTAGATCAGCTCGCAGGCCTTGTGCTTGGGTTGCACACTCTTTCCTTATACTCTTTGCGGGCTGAGGACTTGAAGAAATTTAGTGATGATGTAGACGACCTTGCGGCTGTGGGTGTTGACATTTCCCCTTTTCGGGCTAGGTTGGATCTCCTCCAGTCGAATTTTAACCTTGTTGAGCTACGTTCGGAGATTGCTATACGTAAGTGTGAAGATGACTCCTTTTCAGCACAAATCTCAGAATTTGACGAAGCCATAAACAAATTGAAGATCCATGCGCAAGGTTTAAAGTCTCAACTTCAGGAGGTAGAGCGACGGCTCCAGGACTTAGAGTCAGCTACTCAAGATGTCAAGAAATCAAAAGCCGAAAATCTCAAGATTCAGGATGCTGCCATTAGTGATTTGGAGGCCTTAGCTATGCCTTCGTTGCAGTTTGATATGTCGTGGCCTTTAGATCATGACTTGCTGTAGTCTCTTTTTCCTTTTCCTGTTTCAGAAACTCATTTACACATATTTTATTTATCAAATTAGAGTTTCTTTAACCTTGTTGATTGCCTTTAATTTGAATGATTCCTCAAAACTCAATATTTATCATTGAATTTCAAGTTACTCAAATTAATACTCCAAGGCAACAATAGGTCTTATGAATAGATAAACATGAATGTTATCAATAACATGTATATATATATCTTTTCGAAAAAATTAGTGAATGAAAGTTTGATAATTTATTGATGATCAAGTTGCTTTTAACGAAAAGCATAACGTTTCAAAATTTTCATTAAAAAAACAATAAATCTTGCTTTTGTCGAATAAAGCATAACGTTCGTCACTTTTAGAGATAAAGTGTAACTTGTTTTTTCAGGTCGAGGACTTATAATCAGGTGCCTCGATTACTTTTAAAGTTTGAAAGTATAACTGTGAGGGCTTATAGTCAGGTGCCTCAACTACTTTTGAAGTTTGAAAGTATAACTGTGAGGGCTTATAGTCAGGTGCCTCAACTACTTTTGAAGTTAAAAGTATAACTCTCGTGATGACTATCTCATGTGTAATATTTCTTTACCCATTTCAGGTTCAATGGGCCTGAGATAGCATTTGATCCCACGCGAGATATTTTGCAATACCCGCTTTCGGAGATCTCTCGTACCCTATACGGGCCTTCCCATTTGGGGTAAAATTTGGTGGTTGGTGTTCCCCTCATGACTTGATTTGCTGTCTTGAGCACCAAGTCCCCCACCAGAATTTGTCGCGGTACCACTGCGGTATTGTATTGTCGTCGCAGTCTTTCGTGATACCGTTCCAATTTTTCTTTGGCTCGGTCTCGGAAGTCAGCTAAGGCCTTTAGGGCTGCTGGTCGGTTCTCTTCCTCGACTAAGCTTCGGAGTCTCATCCTAGCCGAAGGGATTTCTATTTCGGCGGGCAAGATAGCTTCTTCTCCATAGACCAAAGCATATGGGGTTTCATCCGTAGGTTTTCTTTTTGAAGTTCGATATGCCCATAATGCTATTGGTAACTGCTCTGCCCATGTCTTCGGATGATCATCTAGGGTTTTTGACAGGATCTTGATCAAGGTTTTGTTTGTGGCTTCTGCTTGCCCATTGCCTTTCGGGTAGTATGGCGATGACTTGTAATCTTCACCCTATATCTTTCCATCAGACTTTTGATGTCTCGATTGATGAAAGGAGTTCCATTATCTGACAGAATGATTTTCGGGATCCCGAAACGACAAATGATATGTTCCTTAATGAAGTTCGCCACTGCTGGACCCGTAGCCTTTTTCAAAGGGATTGCCTCTACCCACTTTGTATACATCTCAGTAGCCGTCAAGATCCATATGTTGCCCTTAGAATTAGGATGAATGGGACCTATAAGATCCATTCCCCACGTATGAAAGGGCTACGGTGTTGCTATGGTCCGTAGGTCTACAGCGGGAGCATGAATCAAATTCCCGTGAATTTGGCAGATGTGGCACTTTTTGACAAAATCCAAGCAATCTCCTTCCATCTTTGGCCAGTAATAACCATGATCAATAAGCTGTTTGTATAACTTGGCTCCCCCTTGGTGCTCGTCTTTATGCATTTGGTAGACCAAATCTTTGGCTTCTCCTACTTCCAAACACCGTAAGGGCTTGCCATTGAACCCGCTTCTAAACAATTCTCCATTTTGCAAGAAGAATCGTTGTGACTTTCTCTTTATCAAGATTGCGTCCTTCTTTTCAGCAGGCAGATTGCCGCTTTGTAAAAATTCTACATAAGGGATTCGCCAATCCGCTATGTCATCGATGAAGGCTCATTCCTCCTCCCAAGGGTATTCTTGGCATGAAACACATTGTCGTTGAAGTGCATCGGCTTCCTTCTTCATTTCAGGCCAATAATACCCGTGGCGCTGCAACCTTCGATACAATCCAATATCGGCCAACCCACAATTTTCTGCATGTACCTGATGCAAAACGCGCTGTGCTTCGAGCCTCCCTAAGCATCGTGTCAATACCCCATCTGTTTCTTTATGGTACAAGACTCCCTTGATGATGGCGTATTTCTGAAGTTCCACCGGTGATATGGTTCCCTCCTTCGTTTGCAATTGATGGGAAATGTTATGTCTCCAATCATCGGTCAGGTCTTTGGGGAACAAGTCTAACACCGTGGTTGGGAGGGTTCTCTTCATCACCTTCACATCTAGGTCTTCTCCTTGGACATATACTCTAGATGCTACCGTGGCTAATGCATCAAGTTGTTTATTTTGTCCTCTTGGCACGTACTCAATAACCACCTTCCTGAAGTCCTCCATCACTTTTTGTGCCACAGTTCGATACGGTGCCAATATAGGCTCCTTCACTGCGAATTGCCCTCTTATTTGTTGCACAATCAAGTTTGAATCTCCCCTTACTTTAAGGCGTTTGGCCCCCAACTCTCGAGCCGCTAATAATCCCAATATAAACGCCTCATATTCTGCTTCATTGTTCGTGCAGGGGAAGTCTAACTTGTATGACAAAGCTACTTCCTTTCCATCTTTGGTGGTCAACACTACGCCTGCTCCACCTTTCCCTTCAGCAGATGACCCATCAAAGGCTAAATTCCACCATTCTGAGTCTTCATCTACTATGTCAATTTCTTCTACTTCTCCTCCTGGAAGATCCTCAGAGGGAGGTTCGTATTCTCCATTTGGAAACTGAGCTAGTAGATCTGCCAAAGCCTGACATTTGATTGCCTTTGGTGTTACACACTGGATATCATATTCTGAGAGTATCATCATCCATCTTGCAGGTCTTCCTACCAATGCCGGCTTAGTCAGTAGGTATCTGATCGGGTCAGTTCTTGTTACAAAGCTTCACTTCGTGTGCCAAAAAATAATGTCGCATTTTCTGCGCTACAAACACCAATGCAAGGCAATGTCTTTCCACCTGCGAATACCGAGTTTCCGGTCCTCTAATTATCCGACTGATGTAGTACACCCGAGGCTTTTTCCTCTCCATCCACTTCTTGTGTGATTAATCCCCCTACAGACTTTGTGGTAGAAGTGATGTATAACTGCAACGGTTTTCCTCTTTGTGGTACTACCATCGTTTGTGCTGAAGCCAAAATCCCCTTCACCTTCTCGAAGGCTTGTTTGTTGGTATTGCCAGCCAGTCCCATTTTGCCTTTCCTTTTAGCAATTTGCCAAAAGGTTCTGTGACTTCTGCTAATGCTGGCATAAATCTTCTCATATAAGAAACTTTCCCTAGAAAGCTCTTCAGCTGCTGTTTTTGTGTTTTTGGTGGGGGCATCTCCACAACTGCTTTTGCCTTGCTTGGGTCTACCTCCAAGCCTCTGTTATGCACCAAGAAGCCTAAGAATTTTCCAGCCGTCATTTCCAAAGGCACATTTCTTCGGATTCATCTTCAGATTATATTTTCGGCATCGCTCAAACACTTTTCTCAGATCCTCCACATGAGTTGTCGCCTTCTTGGATTTCACTACTATGTCCATCAACATAGTCTTCTACTATATCATGAATCATGTCATGAAATATAGCATGCATTGCCCTTTGATAAGTTGCCCCCCTGCCGCATTTTTCAACCCGAAGGGCATTACTACATAGTAGAAATTCCCAAAACGGAGTACGAAATGCCGTCAACTCTGCATCTTCTACTGACATTTTTATCTGATTGTACCCCACAAACCCATCCATGAATGACATCATCTCGTGATTAGCCGTTGCATCTACCAAAGTGTCTATGTTGGGTAATGGGTACATATCTTTTGGGCATGCTTTATTCAAGTCTCTGAAATCCACACATATCCGTAACTGACCATTTGACTTCTTTACTGGTACAATGCTGGATAACCATGTCGGATGTTGAATTGGCTTGATGAACCCTACTTCCAGCAACTTCTTGATTTCCTCCTTGATTTGGGTTTCAACTTCGGGTGCATAGTTGCGAGGAGCTTGCTTTACTGGTTTTATTCCCGGGCTTACATTCAGATTGTGCTCTACCAATTCTTTATCAATCCCGGGCATCTCGTCATAATTCCAAGCGAAGACGTCCCTATATTCTCGCAGCAGTTTCACAAGCGCCTCTTTCGGCTCAGCATTCAGTTCTTTGTTGACGTAAGTCGGTCTTGGCGTTCCTCCATCTGTTGCCAAATCCACTTCTTCTACTTCATTTTGTTGAGGTTTCGGCCTATCCTCAAAGCATTCTGGAGCCGGTTCTACTTTCTGCTGCACAATTTCTTCTTCTTCATTACTACTGGAGTGGGGGACACCTCCTGAGCCGTTGGGTTTGCACTCTCCCTTGGGCTCTTCCCCCTTGCACCGTCATAAGCGAAATACTATCTTTCCGTCGGGTTTAACAACCCTCTCCCATTTCGTTCTTTGGCCAACATCTGATTGCACTGTCCGTTTGGCATTGAATATGTTTCTGGCATCTTCATGATCTGCTGGCCTTTTCTTTTCTCCTTTTTCTCCCTTCTCTAGGTCTATTACCACCGGCTTCTTGTTGTTGGAACATTCTCCTTGTCCCGAAGTCTTCTTCTTTTCTTTTTCCTCAGGCACAAACTTGTCTGCCTGTACTTCCTCCCAACTGACTAATTTTAGAGAATCAGGTCTTGCAATCTGGTTCTCTCCCTCTTCAGCGACATCATCAAAGAAAGTTGCTTCGGCGATGTGTGCCTCCTCTGGTCCAAAGGGATTTCTGGTTGCTGGTACCTTCACTTCTTTTCCCTTCCAGATAGCTTTCAAGCATTGATGAAAAATGGAGGGTACCCACCCCATAGTCCGTTTTGCTAAGCCCTTCCTAGCAAGACATGATACGCTGCATCCACCTCGGTAACATGAAACATTACAGGTCCTCGAATCTTTCCAACCTGCATGTCCACCTTGATGTGTCCCAGGGTTTCTGGCACTTTGGTTGGCAAACCCTGTGATGTTTGTTGGTTCTTTCACAATTCTCTTCTCCGGCAGGCCTAACTGCTTAAACACAGTGTAGGGCATAATATTTATAGACGCTCCATTGTCGATGAACGCCCTCCGCACCTCTATTCCATTTATGATTGCCGTCACATACAGCGGTCGGTTGTGCGGGTATCTTATCTCTCTGTCAGCTTTAGAGAAAGATATCTTGCTTTCTTCCTCTTCCACTGCCTTCACAAATCCTTTGCTTACCGCCATGCAGGTCTCTTGGGTTTCGGCTGCTTTTGATGATTGCCCTGGTTGCCTCTATCCTTGCTTCCTTGGCTAACCCTATTTGGTCGAAAAATTTTCTGAATTTAACTCCATTCATCAACGCCGTCACCTGCAGGCCTGGATCAACATCCATCATTTCTTCCATCCTCTCTGCATTCTCCCTCATTTCCACTTCTGGTGCCTCACTATGAGTAATAGTGTTGCACGTTTCTTTTCCTTTATGATTAGGCAGTGGCTTATCATGCACGCTGCTTCCTTTTCCCAGCTCGATTTCTCCTGCCGCCAATTTTTTCATGGTATATCCTCCGCAGACTATAACAATCAATAGTGGAATGTCCTGCATATTGATGGTATACACAGAAGTCTGGTCTTCTTTTTATTTCTTCGGTCACAACAAATCTGGGCTTCGGAGGCCTCACCACTCCATGTTCTACCCATTGCTCATACAGGTCTCTAAAGGCCTTCTCACTGCATGTGATAGCCTCTGGAACGGGCATTCTGGTATACTTGTCCCCTTGTTTCCCTTTACTTCGCTCGTTCTTCTCCCTCTTGCCCCCTTGTGGTTTTGACTGAGAGTCAGCCAAAGCCACAGTTGCTGTTCTCTTACCTTTCCAGGTAACCGTCGTATGATTGACGGGCACTGTCATGATTCCTCCCAAATCTTGTGCAAATGATGAGAGAGTCGCAAATGAATCACATGCCTTTGTAATGAGATGAGGCTTGAAGGAGTCTAGTGCACCATTATTGCATATGCTAACCAAGTTCTTCTCCTCAATTGGCTCTGCACACTTTTGTGCTTGGGCCCTGAATCTGTCCACATAATCTGACAGCTCCTCATTCGGCTTCTGCTTGAACCGCATCAGCTCTACGATAGTTACCTGTTTCTGCACATAGAAAAATTTCTTAAAAAACTGTAATTTAAGATCATCCCAATCATGGACTGATCCCTTCTCCAAATTGTAGTACCAACTGAAGGCACTATCCGTCAAAGTCTTGTTAAATTCCCTCATCAACAGATTGTGGTTATTCACCTCATCATAACCCAACCACGGAGACATCAACTCCACGAACCTGGCAATATGCTCCCTGGCATTCCCTTTCTCCCCGTTATACTTTGGGAACTGCGGGGGATGCTCAATATACCCTGCCGGGTAAGGTTGTCTTCGTATATGTGCCGGGTAAGGTGGAGTAAAGTCCAACTCTGAAGGTCGGGATGTCTGCTTGCGAAGTTGATTGATCACGTCGATCATATCATCCTTCGTCACATACTGGCTCGTGGTATGGACTCTCTGAGGGGCTGTGATGTATTGATGCATAGGTGGTGGGTATGGTAAGGAAGTTGGCTGGTGTACACTTCCATCTTGCACGATTTGAATCGGTGGTGCTTGTTGGCTTGCTCGTTGGATGTGGCTCGGGATGGTCGGTATCTGCACTTGTGAAAATGCTGGGAGAGTAGTCGGGATGATGTTGGGCTGAGGCTGACTTGCTTCCAATCTGAGTTGTGGCACATCACCGCTGTTTTGGGGCTCCAAGTGGATGATTGGAATCGGCTGACTCTCCGTTGTTGGCAAGCACAGTCGGATTTCTCTTTGTTGTTGCTGTTGTCCTCCACTTCTGCTCGTTCCCCCTGCGAACTTCCTGGGAACATAGCCCTGAAAGTGGGGATTTGCATCAACTGCTGACGGAAATTCCCCCATTTCTTCTTGCTTCCTCTGCATCTCCAACATCATGGTCATCATCATCCCTTGGCCTTCTCGTGCCTCCTGTAAGGCTTTGAGCATCTCCATCTGCACAGCATTCGCAGTTGTCTGCACTCCAGTGACCTCCTCACCTTGCCTTCCCGCGTTTGGCTGTCTAGCACTGGTTTGTTGTTGATCAGCCATTTGAGGTGATGTTGAACTTCCTTCTGAAACGTCTTCTAGGATTGGTTGATCAAAATCCAGATTCGCGCTTTGGAGCACTGGATTCACTTGCCTTGAAATCGGATCTGGTGAAGTGATACTTGTTGTCGGTGAAGCTCGTCCTGTAATTCTCCCACTTCGAGTTGTGGGCATACCCTTCACGAATTCTACACCTCCCCAGCAGAGTCGCTAAATAAATGTAGGTACAGAAATTACACCTCGCTAGGGTTAGGGTTTCGTATTGGCTGGAGAGGAGAGAAATCCACGAAGAGTACGGAACTGATTGATTGATTGAAGAGGGGAGAAGAACAGGTGGGCAATTACTCCAATGACACGTGGCAGAACTCCTAGAATCCGGAAACCGGGTTAGGATAGCAGGGATCCCAAGAGCCTTCTAGAGTCTTCGAGTTGTGAGAGAGTTTCTAGTGTTTAGAGCTTCCAAGAGTCTAAGTGTAATGTCTTGAGAGCGATCCCCTTTTCTCAGAATAGAGGGGCTATTTATAGAGTTTTCCTGGAAAATAGTCACATGCCAGGCACATGTTTTAAGGGAAATTCCCGAAATACCCTTTAATTATGTTTTAAAGGAGAAATCCCAGAAATGCCCTTTAATCATCAAAGTAATGTCCAAATTGCCCTGTTCTTCTAGCCACCAATCCAATCCCTCAATCAATTCCCAAAATGGGTCGCATCCACGAGTCTTCTGCCTTGGAACACGTGGAAACTTCCCCGGGTCTAGTACATTAAATTAGGTCACATAAACCCTAATTTGTACATTTAATTAGGTTTTTTGTAAACTCTAATTTGTACATTTAATTCAATTAGGTCATGTGAACCCTAATATGCACTTGGGCCCACAATACCATAACGTATACCTGAGCTATAACCGCCTGTGGGGGTACCACATGCATGTCCTCTTGGCACCGAGGCATGACACCTTCCGTGGCGGTGTGATTAGTCCACGGCGTCTCTGTTTTGTGCTCCGGTAGGAGTTGGCCATTTGGTAATTTGTTGTGGGAGACGTATGGGTCGACCCTAGTTTTCTGTTTTGTTCTGTTCTGCGGATTGGTGATGTTTGTGCCGAACACACCTTCCGATTTTACATGCATTTGGATTCGCGGTCCAATGCGTGTGACTTGCCTGTGTGGCATTATTTGATTGTCTATGTGACATTATTTTGACTTGCATGTGTGGTAAGGTATATTTATGTTTTGTTCTGAGCTCGGTATGAAATAACACTCAGCCATTTAATTCAGCCTAATATTTCATTGTGTTAGTTTTGTTCGTTTCAGTTCAATTCATTTAATTGAGTTGGTTATTTCAATTCATTATTCTTGTACTTTATATTCGTAGTGGACATTTGGCTCATGTTGTGTTTTTCTTCCGGCAGGTAATCAGGGGGATCATGGGCAAGTGTGATGAGAGCTCCCTTCTTTCCAAATGGTTTAGATATTTTGTTTAAGTTGTGATACATTAGTTTATTTGGAGTTATATTAAATATTTTAGCTTGTGGTTTGGGCCGGTTTGACATTTATTATGGATTGTCTTGTGACATTAGACAATTAATAGTTATGAGACTATTATTTTGTGGCTTAGAGTTTTATTATGAATTCACTAGTTATGTTGTGTTTGTGCGTAACCTCTCTTTCTATTTCGAAAATGGGGTGTTACATATATTTTTCATCTTTCTTCCTGGTTATTGCAATTATTTGGCCAGAACCAATTGCAGAAGTGCAGGGGAATCACTTCATTTCATTGTGCCTTCATCACCTCCTAATCTCAGGAGAAAAAGGATTGATTTTGCATGCAATTTATACACGTACTGTGATCCCGGGTGACCCTATTCCTCATGCAAATTTGAGAACCGTATTATCCAATAAGTCCAAGGACATGCGCTGGGAAACAATCCCATATTGTCACGGCATTCCTTATGTAGGGGAAGATATTATCTGGTTATGCTATTGGATTATGGGGACTCGCCTGTTCGAAGCTGGCGATGAAATGCATGTTGCAGTTCATTTAGAAAGTTTTTTTTTCAAGTTTTCCAATTTTAGTAATAAAAGAAGTAGGAATCGAGTTTGTGTATAAATATCAGGAACAGATGGGTGCTCAATCAAACAGTCAATAAGGGGGTTGGTGTTAAACTTGAAGCTTACAAAGCGCACAGCTTTGAAAAACCTTGCAATTTATTTTGCAAATTGATATTTGTATAAGTAAAATTTAATATTTTTATAAATTCTCTCTCATATGAGTGTAAAATCTATTTACTATTTTTATAAGATGAACGTTGTGAACTATCACTTTTACTTGTGAAAATATTATTTTTTTTATTTTTCTTCTATTTTTTTCATCTTTTATACTTGCTCACAAATAGTTTGGCGTTGGAAATATATCCAAGTCCTTACAGTTGACTCTTGACTTATAGATATATCCGTTCAGGTTGTTAGAAAATATCAAAGTAACTTTTCAATTATCAATATGACATTTGCCACCTTATACTTGTAATTTAGTGTCAATTATATTCTTTAGATCGCTTTTTTTTCTTTCAATTTTGTCATGTACTAATTAGATGTATGTTTAATGAGAGTATTTTTGTCATTTAACTATCTGAAGTACTCAGTTTAAGCTATTCACGTTTTAGTCATAAGATCATAACAATTTTGTAATGGGTAATGGATATTTGTTAATAATTGTTAATAATATTAAGTAATAAAATTTTATGACAAATTTGTTTAACTAATTGTTATTGTAGAATTTGTTAATTTATCCAATTTTAATTAGTGAATAACTAAATATTAAATTTTAGCTTCTTTCGAAGATCATCTTAGTTAATATTAACATATTACTATTAATAGAATATATAAATATAAGAGGCCGCAGGAGAACCGTAGGTTGATGCGTGCAAACGAAATCGTTTTGTACTATTTTATATTATAAAAGATATTCAAATCACACCATCATCATTACAATCCACCACACTACAACTACCATCAACACCACCTAATTCACACTACCACCACTAGCACCACAAAAATTACTACCAAATCCATCGGCAACTAACTACCCCTACAACCACCACCAAAGTTCAAATTTGTCATGGTCGTGTAATCTTCCAAATCGCCGTGGCCATGACATTAGCATTGCCATGAACACCATCATTAACAGTGGAAAAAAAAAGGGAGATTTGTCATCCATCATCATATCCAACACCGTGTCACCAATCCATCACCAAATTTCGTAAATCTACACATACAACCAGCATGCACCACCACAACAAAACTACCATCACCAAATATGCACATTTTCGATATGACCGAGGGAAAAGCATAAAGACAAAAAAGATAAAAGAGTGTTGGAGTGTGATCATTTGGGCCCATACCCGAAATGTTGGGGCCCATGCCATGTGGCATATTAATTATTTGGTGGCTTGGAGTTCTAGAAGGGTCAAAGTCTAAATTGACTTATGATTCCTTCTCTTTTCTGGGTCCCTATTTTTAAGGAATAAAGATTCTTTCCAATAATTGAGATTTCAGTCATATGCAAACTCTAATTAGAATTCCGATCCCCAATTAACCTTGGGCGTGTTAAGGCAGGGCGGTGTGAAACAACTATAAATACAATCATACATTAATCAAGGTACATACACACAAATTATTATTCCCTAAACTAGAACAATTTAATACCTCCATTGTTGACGTTTTTAGCATGTACTGATTCTTACACCCGAGCTATCCCTCAACAGCCTAAGCCGTTAAGCTTTTGGAGTGTTCACCGTTTATTTATTGTGCAGGTTTTAGCTTGCTATTTGGTGATTTGGTAGGCAGACAAATATTGGCATTAACATAGTCACTAGAAGGAGGGTCGTTCTAATATCATCTTTTAATCACCAGTTTTTATCGGATTATTGATATGGCAGATAAATGGGAGGTTATATTAGATCAGGAAAGGTTCTCGATCGTGCTAATAGCATATCAGATCAAGAAATCGGTGAAAGATCGCCTCAATTTTAGTAACCTCAAATCTATACCTACAAAGGCTCAGTCGGCACCAGTCCGACACCAATTGTTTAATACCCCAAGTCAACGGATTCCAAATGTCTATAAACATGCACCAAACTATGAATCCCATTTTCGCACTGAAAGGGATCAGAATCGAGAACACTGAAGACGTGACAAATGAGAGTCGATTCAATTATACAAAATCCAACAGACAAAAGATGCCCTTGAGGCTTTATGTCTTCAACGAGTAGAGTGGGATGCGTTGTTGGCAAAACTCAAAGGAGAAAGGGAAGTCTCCCCCAACATACATGGAGATAAGCGAGAGTCGACACCACAAAGTTGATCAATCGGTTCCCTTACACGATTACGTCGCTGAAGATCTTTATCCAGTGACTCTCATAAGGAGCGCGGTCGATCCGAGCGGTAACAATGGGTTAACTCTTTGGACTATATTCGAGAGCATCAGGTGAGAACCCCCAAGGACATTCCTGATCCCATAATGCAAAAATTCGTAGAATTAGAGCAGAAGATAGTAGCTACTCAGACGAACTAGTTACCATTGGATCCCAAGTTACCCTTTACCCCGGTAATTGATGAGGTTCGAGCCGACTCGACAAAGAAGATGCCCCCATTAAAGACTTATGATGGTACGAGTGACCCATATAACCATACTCACACTTATGAATGTCTTATGTGTTATTACGGTCACTCTGATGCAACTCAATGCTAAGTGTTCATTACTACGCTAAAAAAGGGGGCTCGACAATGGATGATGTTGCTACCACCTAACTCTATTAGTTCGTGGCAGGAATTATATGACAAGTTTCATGATCGGTTCGACAACAATTGACGAAGGGGGAAATCTCATTACCTCTCTCATGTAGATAAAGCAACGACCTAAGAAGAACCTAAGCCAGTATGTTATGGGTTCCGGGAGGCAGCCAGAATATTTACAGATCTCAACATGCCACGGGAAGTTGGCTTTTTTAGCATAGGATTGGATGTCGAACGTTTTTGTAAACTTATGAAGGACATTATGTTCAACCCGCTGAAGAACCTGTCGGAGGCTTATAATTAGGCCGAAAACTTTATAGTGATTGACGATGCCATGAGGAGTCTTAAACAAGAACCTAGGTAGAGTGACATCTAGGGATCAGGATAACAGGCCAAACGTGCAGGTGAAAATTAGCTAAACGATAGTTCATCGAGGAATGACAAACCTTGTTTCGACCAATGTATGACAACAAATTTTATACCCCTCTGAATACCGATCGTGCGAATATTTTAAAAGAAATCAAGGATAAGCCTATTTTCAAACCATGCGTGGTAGAAAATCATCGAGGAAGGAGAAATAAGAAATTGTTCTACCTTTATCATCAAACTACTGGACATTTAACGAAGCTTGTTGGAGACTTAAAAATCTAATAAAAAATAACGTTCAGAATGGGGAACTAGTACAATATATTGCTAGGCGAGAAGGGTTGGCGCTGATACGGAACAGTGATCGGGCTCGAGAAAACGATCATGATTCAGATGGTGAGGTACACCCCGACGTATTGTGGACGTGATATCAGGAGAGTCAACCATTAGTCTGATATGTAGAAAGTAGAGGAATACTACAGACTCAGTTCTGGGGTTAACTGATCAGTCAATGAAGGTTGAAAGACCCTTCCCAAACATAAACATGCTGATTTCATTTTCTGATGAGGATTATCCAGTAGATATGGTCGAACCTTATGAATGTGCTTTGGTTAATATAACTCAGGTCGGGTCTGTCGATATGAGGAGAATTATGATAGGCAACGACTCTTCACTGGATGTGTTGTATTGTCACGCTTACCAGTGGATGGATCTGGAGGGATGAAAAATGGAATAGAGCAGGAGTCACCATTATATGAATTCAGCAACGACCCAGTTTATGTGATCAAAACTATTGAACTACTAGTCATCTTTGGGTCAACCCCTCGGCAAGTACAAGTAAATGTTAATTTCTTTGTTGTGCAGGTTGATTCTTCTTATAATGTCATACTGGGTAGAACCACGTTAGCTGCATTACATGCCATCACTTCTACACCCCACTTTAAAATTAAATTCCCCACACCAGATTGAGTTGATGAGGTAAAAAGGGATCTGAATATTGCTCGAAAGTGCTACTAGCATACCCTTACTTCATCATCAGTAGGGGTCAGTAATCAAAAATAGATGATGACGATTGATATGGAGCCATTTACCGAAGGAGTGACCAAACCTCTAGCTCTTCCGACCGAGGAAACTAAAGATGTGGAATTAATACGTGGTAATCTTGAGAAAATAGTAAAAATTAGAATTGGATTTGGAGAACCATTTTGGACTAGGTTGATTTAGTTACTTCGGGTGTATTTTGACATTTTTGCGTGGACCCCTAGTGACATGTCGAGCATTGATGAATCTATGGTAGTTCATTGTTAATCCGAGGAAAAAGCCTATTCGGCATAAGAGGCAAAATTTTACCGTAGAGAGATAGAAGATGATAGATGAAGATATTACACAGCTTCTAGAAATGTCGTCTTTGAGATTGATTACCTAGAATGGTTGGCCAATACAGTGTTGGCACAAGAACAAAATGGAAAGTGGAGCATTTGCATCAACTACATGGATTTAAACAAGGTCTGGCTAAAAGATTTTTATTTGCTTCCATATATATATTAATCAATTGAAAGATGCCACCTCCGGCTATGCCATTTGAGCTTCCTTAATGCCTTTTCGGGGTACAACTAGATTTCAATGTATAAGGAGGATATCCCGAAGATGACTTTTATCACTCATTGGGTGATATATGCTTATAAAAAGTGACACTTAGACTGATCAATACGGGGCCACCTATCAGCATATGATGAACAAGGTTTTTTGAAAGCAAATCGGAAAGAATATGAATGTGTATGTCGATGACATAATCCTCAAGAGTATTCCAAAACCACTTGGAGGATCTAGAGGAATGTTTTCAAACTATCTGAGATCACAACATGTGCCTTAACCCAACTTAGTGCACCTTCGGTCGCGGATCTGGAAAGTTCCTTGGTTATTTAGTTAGTAAAAGAGGGATCAAAGCTAATTAACCTAGAGAAAATTAAGGCTATCTTGGATATGAAGTCACCTCAATCGTTTAACGATGTCCAACGCCTGACGGGTCGGGTTGCAACACTTCGGCACTTCATGTCCAGGCCTACCGAGCGCTGCCTCCCATTCTTTGATACTTTAAAGGGCCCTAAAAATAAGAAGACATTCCAGTGGACCTCGAAGTGTGAAGATGTTTTCTAAGGAATAAAAAAGTATGTCTTTATCACCTTTGTTGATAAAGCATGTTCCATCCGAACTATTATACTTGTATTTGGTAGCTAGTTCTTTGGCAATAAAGGCAATTTTGGTTCAGGAGACGGGTGACAAGAAGTACCCAGTTTATTATATTAGTCATACCCTCCGTGATGCTAAGACTTAATATCTGAATATGGAAAAATTTGCATATGCTTTGATTATTGCTAATCGAAAATTTTGACACTATTTCCAAGGGCGAGTGAGTGTGGTATACATGGATCAGCCATTGAAGAAAGTCCTTTACATACTGGATGCGTCGGGGATGCTAGTAGTTTGGGCTTTGGAACTTAGTCAGTTCATCTTGGAGTATCAACCTCGCATAGCTATAAAGGCACAAGCGTCGGAGGATTTTATGATAGAATATTCATTCACCGAGCCTGATCAGGTGGTCAAATCTAACTTGGATGTAGGTATAGTGATTGGGAGCAGCCATTGCTACCATCATGGACTTTGTATGTGGATAGGTCTTCGACCGTCGATGCGAGTAGGGTTAGAATAATCTTGACCAATCCCGAAAGGTTCAAAATATAGCAGGTGATTCGATTTCGGTTTAAGGCAATGAACAATTAAGGTGAATATATAAGGCTCTTTCAGCAGGATTGAAGTTGACTCAAATTTTAGAGGTCTGACATTTGCATATATTGAGGGATGCTCAATTGGTAGTTAAGTAAACATAGGGTCAGTATGAAGCTCGAGGGGCGCTGATGACGAAGTATTTATCCAAAGTGAAGTCATTGCTATATTACTTTATCTCTTATTCCCTCTAGAGGTTGATCAGGCTAACAATATTATGGTTGATGCCTTATCGAAGTTGGCTACGACTGCGGTGGAGTCCTTTAAGAGGTCTATTTACCTGGAAGTTTTGAATGAACCTATTGTTGTCCAATTTCACAATCAACAATTACGTGCAAGTATACACGATCAACAAGTAATAAAGTGATAAGATAGAGTGTCGAACCCACAGGAATTATTATGCTTAATATCTCCAACTGTCAATTTAGATTATGGCTATTCTATTAAACAATCGTAATTTGAATTTTGATTTGAACTTAATTAAATTAAACTAACACTAGCAACTATCACAAAGGTTGAAATTCAGATTTAACAAGATTAAGACTACAATATCCCCAGTTATTTATCATAAACCAACCTGTCTATGTCTTCCAATCATTCACTTCAATGGAGTTGTTAACAGAAATTCAATTGTATTTATACGTCCTTTTCCAAGTGATCAAATAATCTATCTAATCCAATTACTCTACGATATTCCTATACAAAGTTAAAGGATTAAATTCATTAAGTTCCAATTTCCAATTGTTACATGCAACAAAGAGATATTCCTATTCACTTCACTATCCTAATTATTCAACACATGCAAATAATTAAGAATACATGCTATCTTATCCAGTTCTAACCCTAGATTGCATCTCCCGAATTCATCTAGAATATTATACTAATCGTTGGCCAAACAATTAATCAATAAGCATAGAATAAGATAGACAACTCCCATCAATTGAATAACTGGAATTAAATAGATAATTAATTCATAAACATAACTGGTTCAATCGTAGCCTTAATTAATGGTTTAGTTCATACTGACAATAAAAACTAGAATACCAAAATAAGTCAACATAATTAATTACAAATCAGAGATAAAAGATTAAAAGAAAACTCAATATAATCTCTAGCACTCCAATCTGAATTCCTCACGATGCTTGACTTGATCTTCAATCTCCGTGTTCAGCTCTGAAAATTCAATCTCTGGATAAGTCTGTGTCCCTTAATCCAATCCTTGATCTCCTATTTATATCTTCCTTTAGTCTCCCAATCAGAATGGTAGCAAGAATCCTTGTTAGCTTCAACCTTTCCAAAATAACTGAATGTTGGCAAACTTAAATTTTCCATCAGCCGCATTCTCGCCCCGGCGAGCTTTCCTATACAAATCTATCACCCCGGCGAGCTTTCGCCCCGGCGTGAAAAACAAAGCACGACTTCTCGCCCCGGCGAGGTTGCCTTGCACCCAGCCAATTTTCTTCTTTTGAATCCGTAGCCAGCCATGACCTACAAAAGCAATATGAAAACAAGTAAAATATACCAAAAACACTTAGAAAACAAGTAAAGAATAAGCCAAAGACATATCAAACTCGTAGGTTAAAACCTACTCATCAAATACCCCCAAACTCAAAACTTTGCTTGTCCTTAAGCAAAACACAAAACAAACCAAAATCACCTCTAAACTAGCTACCAACATTAATGCATATGCATAACTAACCATACTCAAGCAATTAATCAACACACTTCATAAAAATCCGGCCTCAGAAATCAGTAACTACCAACTCAATTGAATTTCAACCTCACATCATCCAAGAGCCAACTATCAGCAGTTATGAATTACTCTCAACCCATCCATAAGTGTATAACATATATCAAACTAACCAGGATATGAACTCAACTCTAGGTATCACAATGCTCAACAAGAGTCAAATTCACAGATTTTACTTTTAAGCTCAACTACTATTCACTTGCCTTCTCATTTTTTTTCATATTTTTTTTCTTTAACGAGTGCGTTTTATGCTCTATCTCGTCATTTATCTCGACTAGTGCAATGTTCATCTTTATTAGGCTATTCAATGTCACCCGTGTAACGAACTTTCAACCAACGACTCCCAAACCAGACGATTTTAGGGCGCTGAGTGTAAAGACATCTCCTAAGGGCATACTCATTCAAATGACACCGGCCACAAAGACAAACTAGTCAAGACCTGCTCTTATCTGTCTATATTTAATAATTCTTCACTTTCTTGTACTTAGACAGACATTGAAGTAGAATTTATTCAACAACTTTTATTATTATTATTATTATTATTTTCGATCCAACAAGCGATAACAATTTTTTTTTTCATATGAGCACGTGATACACCAAAGAAGAACCAACTCCTAATTACTTCAATACACATTTGTGAGCAGTTAAAAACTCAGGGTCTCAAGTAATCAAAACTAAAACAGTTAAACTCCAAATTTAGCAATAAGCATCCATCCTATTAAACTAAAGTAGAACTAATCAAATTTCATCATCGGCTATCCCTAAATGACTTCCATTAATGCATTGCTTGAATACCCCTAAATGCAATACTATATGATCTTATGCTACTAAATTTTTGGGTTTTTGGATTTTTCCATTTTTTTTTAAATAAATAGTTAATGCAATCTAACATGAATAATACAAATAAAACTAAAAACGCAACTAAATGAGAAAATTCTAAAAATAACACACACCCCCTAAACTCAAACGATACAATGTCCTCATTGTGCGAAAAATAAAGAAAATAAAGAACAGAGGACTTCCCTGACAGATCAAGCAGTAGGCCCGAACTCGTCATCATCATCTGGGGTTGGTGGTGGAAAAACTGGCAATGGCTGCACTTCTGGAAAGTGAACATAGTCCATCAACGATTGCATATTAGAATACATGTTTGATATCGGTTGCGTACAACTCTGCTGATAAGCAAACATATGCTCCTGTCGATCCGCCAACCGTTGGTTCTGCCTCAATATGGTTTTATGCTGAGAATCAATAAGGCGCTGTAGCTCACGAAATTGAAGGCTGGACTTAGACTTGCCTGTGCCGGTAGAAGTAGAAGGACCCTCCGAAGGACTCGCACCCTCGTCATCATCAGATTCATGTTCTTCTTCAGCAGCAGGAGAATGAATGATATACCCCATACCACGAGGATGTGACTCACCTCCTTCCCATTCCTTATAGCGTGCAATCAGACGGTGGTCCAAAAGTAGCAAAGGCTGCTGCAAAGCTTCCTCAGCTCCCCAACGAACTCCCGCACGAAGAAATAACCCACAGATCAAAGAAGGGTGTGGCAAACCACCCTGACTATGCAAAGTCCGTAAAGTGCGGCGAATCGACGCCTCAATCAACTGACCCACATTGATCTCAATCCTCGTCACAATAGCATATAACAATAAAGCTTTCTCCTTGGGTACATCACTCACGTGCTGTGATGGCATCAATTTAACAGAGAGGAAAGCATACCATACCTTCCCATAACGACTCAAGTCCTTGCTATGGAACGAAATTGCTGCACGTGGCCCTATAGATATCCAAGTCGTCCCCGGTTTACACAAGTCAGTAACCACCTTCTCCAAATTCGGTCCCGCCTCAAGAAATTGAGTATATCTACAGCTTGTATCAGGCCTCAAGTTATAGTATTCATTGATTGACTAGGCGCTGAATGAAACTGTCTTACCCCGTATTATAACCTCGCATGGAGCCGCGTCCTCTGCATTGGCATAAAACTCTTTGACAATGGCTATACATGCAGGTTCCGGATGGGCAGTGAATGTCTCCCATCCCCTCTCTACTATCTGAAGCATCATCTCACCATCTACCACTTCGTCAGGTGTGAGACCGCGCTCGGGAGTTAGAGTTTTACCTGATGTATACGATTTATATCTGTTAGCCGCCTCCGCACTGACAAATTTTCGTCTATCAAACTGCCTGGATGGTGTAGACGATGATCCCTTACCCCGATGCCGCTTCGGAGCCATGATTGATAACTTAACAAACAAACCCAAACAAATAATCTGCTATGCAATACAACTTCCCCCCCAAACTCCAACTGTACTAACTCCCAACTGATAGTGGCACGGTACAATGGAACTGATTGGGTGATGTTGCGTGGGTGAACTGATTGATTTGCTCCTTAAATTAAATGTAAACCCTAAAACGCGTGCATGCAATGATGAAGCGGATGAAAATTATGAAAACAACAGAGTATGCCTCCTATTGAATGAGAGATGGTTTAGAATGAAGTTAGGGTTTGATTTTAAAGAGGAGTGTATTAAGGTTTGTGTAGGAATCCGAATATGGAAACAAATTGGAAGGAAATTAGAAGAGAAATTAGATAGAAGAAGATTTGGTTGGTATAGGAGAGTTAGAAATAAGAGTTCGGAGAAGTTGCATGGGTGTAGGAATGTTATAAATCGAATTGGGATCGGTTTTTAAAAACAGAAATCCGTGATTCTCGCCGGGGCGAGAAGTTTATACTTGTGAATCTCGTCGGGGCGAGAAAGGACATAGAGGAATGGGCTGGGGCGAGAAAAATTTGCGCTGGAGCGAGTTTTGGCAGAGAGGTTCTCACCGAGGCGAGAGAATCCCTAGTATATTTTTCTCGCCAGGGCGAGAATCCTCTGTCTTGAAATTTTTTTTATTTTCCTGCTTGATCCTCTTGTCTTCACTTGGTACCATCCCAATTAGCATGTCTCTTCTTCCAATGCATTCCCATAGACTTTATCCCTGTTCCAAAGAATAACAGTATAAATGAGTTCAACCAAGAAGGATTTAAAGAAATAATTCAAACAAAAACAAATTAAACTCCTACTACTAACTAAAACAACTTAGTAAATATACTAAATCTATGAAAGCAATAAAATAACATGATTGGGTTGCCTCCCATCAAGCGCTTGGTTTATAGTCGTCAGCCCGACTTCCTCAACGATATTAGTCATCAGTTTGATCGGGAGAAGAGAGATGAATCACTGATGCTTGCCGATCCACATCGCCTCCCCAATAATGTTTGAGTCGCTGACCATTGACTTTGAATGTGCGCTTTGAATTTGGTTCCTCGACGTCAATTGCTCTGTGAGGACCTACAATAGTGACAATGAAAGGACATGACCATCTAGACTTCAGCTTCCCAGGAAATAATCGCAGCCTAGAGTTGAACAATAGTACAGCTTGTCTCGGTTCGAATTTCCGATCAACTATCAGTTTGTCATGCCACCTCTTGACTTTTTCTTTGTACAACTTAGCATTCTCATAGGCGTGGTGACGAAATTCCTCCATCTCGTTCAATTGAAGCAACCTTTTCTCCCCAGCTGCTTGGAGATCAAAGTTTAATTTCTGAATCGCCCAATAGGCCTTGTGCTCAAGTTCGACCGGTAAATGACAGACTTTTCCATAGACCATGCGATACGGCGACATTCCAATGGAATTCTTATAAGCTGTGCGATATGCCCATAAAGCATCGTCTAATTTCATCGCCCAATCCTTTCGAGATGGGTTTACCACTTTCTCCAAAATTTGCTTAATTTCCCGATTTGAAACCTCCGTTTGGCCATTTGTTTGGGGGTGATAAGTCGTAGCGATCCGGTGTTTGACTCCGTATTTAGCCAACAACTTAGTGAACTGTTTGTTGCAAAAGTGGGTACCTTCGTCACTGATTATGGCTCTTGGTGTACCGAATTGAGTAAAAATATTCTTCTGCAAGAACCGTAGAACTACTTTGGCATCATTTTTGGGTAATGCAGATGCTTCAACCCATTTTGATACATAATCCACAGCCAAAAGTATGTATTGATTGTTAAATGACGAAGGGAATGGCTCCATAAAGTCAATGCCCCATACATCGAAAAGTTCAACTTCAAGGATAGTGCTGAGAGGCATTTTGTGCCGCTTCGAAATGTTTCCAACCCTTTGACATCTATCGCACTTTAGCACAAGAAAATGGGCATCCTTGAACAACGAAGGCCAGAAAAACCCCGATTGTAGCACCTTTGCTGCAGTTCTTTCTCCCCCATAATGTCCTCCATAATCTGACGAATGGCAATGAGTCAAGATGCTCTCCATTTCTTCCTGTGGCACACAACGTCGTATCATCTGATCCGCACAAGTTTTGAAGAGGAATGGCTCATCCCAGAAGTACTGCTTAACATCATGGAGAAATTTCTTTCTTGGCTGAGAAGTGAAATCTTGCGGAAGAACATTACTGACTAGGAAGTTCACGTAATCAGCATACCAAGGTATTTCGGTGTTGATACGAAATAACTGCTTATCAGGAAACGACTCATTGATTACCACATCATTCTTTTTCTGAATGTCGGGATGCTCTAAACTTGAAAGATGATCGGCCACTTGATTCTCCGTACCTTTCCTATCTCGAATCTCTAAGTCAAATTCTTGTAATAGAAGGACCCATCGAATCAGCCTTAGTTTGGCATCCTTCTTTGCAATCAAGTATTTGATGGCTGAATGATCAGTGTACACTATCACCTTGGTTCCAATCAGATATGCTCGAAATTTATCAAAGGCAAATACTACTGCAAGTAACTCTTTTTCTGTAGTAGTGTAATTCAATTCAGCTTCAGTTAGTGTCATACTTGAGTAATAAATGGTGTGAAAAATCTTATCTCTTCGCTGTCCCAACACAGCTCCCACTGCATAATCACTCACGTCACACATCAACTCAAAAGGTAAAGTCCAATCCGGAGCAATTATGATCGGGGTTGTGACTAATTTCTGTTTCAGCACTTCAAAGGCTTTGATGCAAGCTTGATCCATCTTGAAGGGAACATCTTTCTCAAGGAGTGAACACAATGGTTTTGAAATTTTTGAGAAGTCCTTGATGAATCGACGGTAGAATCCTGCATGTCCGAGAAAACTTCTAACGCCTTTCACCGATGTCGGTGGTGGTAACTTTTCAATGGTTTCAATCTTTGCTCTATCCACCTCTAAGCCTGCTTCGGACACTTTATACCCCAGAATAATCCCTTCTTGCACCATAAAGTGGCATTTTCCCCAATTAAGAACCAGATTTGTCTCCACACAATGCTTCAACACTAAGATGAGATTGCTAAGACACAAATCAAAACTGTCACCGAACACAGAAAAGTCATCCATGAATACCTCTAAATTCTGCTCAACCATATCCGAGAAGATAGCCATCATGCATCGCTGGAATGTAACTGGTGCATTACATAACCCGAAAGACATTCTCCGGAATGCAAACGTTCCATAAGGGCATGTGAAAGTCATTTTCTCTTGGTCCTCCGGAGCTATGTCTATCTGGTTATATCCTGAGTAACCGTCAAGCAGGCAGTAAAACTGATGACCGGACAACCTATCCAACATCTGATCAATAAATGGCAGTGGGAAGTGATCCTTGCGAGTAGCTTTATTCAACTTGCGGTAATCTATACACACTCGCCAACCTGTAACTGTTCTAGTAGAAATGAGTTCATTATTCTCGTTTTCAATCACTGTCATCCCCCCTTTTTAGGAACACACTTTACAGGACTCACCCACGAACTGTCTAAAATCAGGTAGATAATACCGGCATCTAACCACTTGATGATTTCCTTCTTCACTACATCCTTCATGATCGGATTCAATCTTCTTTGTTGCTCAATAACCGGTTTTGCTCCTTCTTCAAGCAGAATTTTGTGCATGCAAAACGACGGACTAATTCCCTTGATGTCTGCTATTGTCCACCCAATTGCGGTTTTATACTCACACAAAACCCTTAACAGTTTTTCTTCTTGAGATTCATTCAAATGAGCAGAAACTATCACTGGTAGCATGTTCGAGTCTCCCAAATAAGCATACCGTAGATGAGATGGAAGAGGTTTAAGCTCAAGCACATGTGGCTCTTCCACTGACGGTTTGGACCTCTTTTCTCCTTCGTTTGGCCGGTCAATGACATCAAATTGCCTGCTAAATTTCCGAGGAATAGGTAATGAGTCTAGAACCTTGACATAATCCCACTCATCACAATCATCAAAAGTGTCTATCCCAACTAGGGCAGCTTTTAATGGATCTTCACAATAACTTGCACTGGTTCATTCACGCACGATTTCATCCAGCAGGTCTATCCGTAAGCATTCCTCGCCTTCCTTAGGGAATTTCATCGATTTAAACACATTAAAGGTGACTTCTTGATCTTGAACTCTCATTGTCAATTCATCTTTTTGTATATCTATCAACGTTCTCCATGTTGCTAAGAATGGACGACCTAATATGATGGGGATTTCTTTATCCTCTTCCTAATCCAAAATGACGAAGTCAGCTGGGAAGATGAATTTATCAACCTTAACCAAGATATCTTCCACAATACCCATTGGATATGTTACTGACCTGTCTGCCAACTGCAAGCTGATGTTCGTCGGTTTTGGTGCCTTTAGCCCAAGCTGAGTGTAAACTGATAACGGCATTAAATTGATGTTAGCCCCTAAGTCACACAATGCCCTTCCAGAGAACTGGTTACCAATTACACATGGAATACTGAAGCTTCCTGGATCCTTTAGTTTGGGTGGCAACTTGTTCTGCAAAATTGCACTGCATTCCTCGGTTAATGCCACCGTCTCAAAATCACCCAATTTTCTCTTCTTTGACAAAACCTCCTTCATGAATTTCGCATAACTGGGCATTTGTTCCAGGGCTTCTGCAAATGGTATATTAATGCGTAGTTTCTTAAAAACATCTAAGAATCTGGAAAATTGCTTATCTAGCTTGGCCTTCTGCAATCTTTGAGGGAATGGTACGGGAGGTACTACACTATCTGGCTTGAGTTCCTTTGACTTTGCCTCCGAACCTGTGTCCTTCACCTTTTCTGATTCATTCACCTTACTTTTCACCGGGGCTTCCTCATCCTCATTCTCCACAACTGTTTTTGGTTTAGAATTTCCTTTAACCGCATCAGGCAGCTCTTTTCCACTCCTTAAAGTAACAGCCTTGCAGTGTTCTTTTCCATCCGTTCTTGGGTTAATCTCTGTATCACTTGGAAGTGCTCCTTGTGGTCGATTGTTCAAAACATGAACCAACTGTCCCAGCTGATTTTCCAAGTTCCTAATTGACACTGCTTGGCTTATCAATTTCAAATCTACCTGAGTTAACAGCTTATCTTGATCATTCATTCTTTTCTCAGATGTTGTGATGAATCTTGCCAACGACTCTTCTAAGCTCGGTTTTCTTTCTGCATGTTGTGGAGCGTGGTTCTGAAAACCTGGGGGATTCTGTGATCTTGGAGCTGGATTTTGAGTCTGAGTGTTATTGCTCCAAAGAAACCCGGATGATTCTTCCACCCCGGATTATAAGCATTCTGATATGGTTGTGGCGGTCTATTATAACTCCCCAAATACTGTACCAATTCCGGATTAATGGCACAATACTCCGTCGGATGTGCACCTGCACATAGCTCACACACATAGGCTACTTGCTGGACTTTCGATTCTGCCAAAGCTTCAATCTTCTTAGACATGGCTGCCATCTGCGCTGTTAGTGTTGTGACCGCATCTACTTCCAAAACTCTAGCTACCTTTTATTGATTCATTCTGGAAGTCGGCCATTGATAGTTATTTGTAGCCATAGTCTCTAACAAAGTGAAAGCTTCCTCAAAATTTTTATCCATAAGTGCCCCTCCCGCAGCTGCATCAATGCATGTTCGAGTGTCATTATCCAACCCATTGTAGAATGTCTGAACTTGTAGCCACTTGGGTAGCCCATGATGTGGACATTTCCTCAATAACTCCTTGAACCTTTCCCAAGCCTCGTATAGTGACTCTCCATGTTGTTGGCCAAATGTAGAAATCTCGTTTCTTAACTTAGCCGACTTAGCTGGCGGGAAGAATTTCGCTAAGAATTTCTGAGCTAGATCATCCCAAGTTGTGATGGATCCTGGCGGAAGTGAATGCAACCAACTCTTTGCCTTATCTCTTAGTGTGAACGGAAACAGACGTAATGTCACTGCATCATCTGACACATTAGGATATTTGAATGTATCACAGATCTCTAAAAAACTAACCAAGTGTTCATTCGGATCATCGTTAGCTAAACCCCCAAATTGTACCGCATTCTGAAGCATATGAATTGTTCCCAACTTAATCTCGTAGGAATTAGCGGTGATGACTGGTCTCGTGATGCTTGATTTGATCTCGTCTATCTTAGGCATAGTATAGTCCCTCAATGATTTCTGTTCTTCGTTAGCCATTTTCTATTTCTCAATTATTTCCTGACAGAATTTTCTCAACTGACGTAGCTTGTTCTCAAGATTATCCTCACATAGCTATAAATGCACAAGCGTCGGAGGATTTTATGATAGAATATTCATTCACCGAGCCTGATCAGGTGGTCAAATCTAACTTGGATGTAGGTATAGTGATTGGGAGCAGCCATTGCTAGCATCATGGACTTTGTATGTGGATAGGTCTTCGACCGTCGATGCGAGTAGGGTTAGAATAATCTTGACCAATCCCGAAATGCAGCCTCCAGTCGCCGGTTGGGCGTTCTCGAACCCCTCCTTTGGAAAGAGAAAAGCGGGTCCTTAGTATTGTTCAAAATATAGCAGGTGATTCGATTTCGGTTTAAGGCAATGAACAATTAAGGTGAATATATAAGGCTCTTTTAGCAGGATTGAAGTTGACTCAAATTTTAGAGGTCTGACATTTGCATATATTCAATGATTCTCAATTGGTAGTTAAGTAAATGAAGCTCGAGGGGCGCTGATGACGAAGTATTTATCCAAAGTGAAGTCATTGCTACATTACTTTATCTCTTATTCCCTCTAGAGGTTGATCAGGCTAACAATATTATGGTTGATGCCTTATCGAAGTTGGCTACGACTGCGGTGGAGTCCTTTAAGAGGTCTATTTACCTGGAAGTTTTGAATGAACCTATTGTTGTCCAATTTCACAATCAACAATTACATGCAAGTATACACGATCAACAAGTAATAAAGTTATAAGATAGAGTGTCGAACCCACAGGAATTATTATGCTTAATATCTCCAACTGTCAATTTAGATTATGGCTATTCTATTAAACAATCGCAATTTGAATTTTGATTTGAACTTAATTAAATTAAACTAACACTAGCAACTATCACAAAGGTTGAAATTCAGATTTAACAAGATTAAGACTACAATATCCCCAGTTATTTATCATAAACCAACCTGTCTATGTCTTCCAATCATTCACTTCAATGGAGTTGTTAACAGAAATTCAATTGTATTTATAAGTCCTTTTTCAAGTGATCAAATAATCTATCTAATCCAATTACTCTACGATATTCCTATACAAAGTTAAAGGATTAAATTCATTAAGTTCCAATTTCCAATTGTTACATGCAGCAAAGAGATATTCCTATTCACTTCACCATCCTAATTATTTAACACATACAAATAATTAAGAATACATGCTATCTTATCTAGTTCTAACCCTAGATTGCATCTCCAGAATTCATCTAGAATATTATACTAATCGTTGGCCAAACAATTAATCAATAAGCATAGAATAAGATAGACAACTCCCATCAATTGAATAACTGGAATTAAATAGATAATTAATTCATAAACATAACTGGTTCAATCGTAGCCTTAATTAATGGTTCAGTTCATACTGACACTAAAAATTAGAATACCAAAATAAGTCAACATAATTAATTACAAATCAGAGATAAAAGATTAAAAGAAAACTCAATATAATCTCTAGCACTCCAATCTGAATTCCTCACGATGCTTGACTTGATCTTCAATCTCCTTGTTCAGCTCTGAAAATTCAATCTCTGGATAAGTCTGTGTCCCTTAATCCAATCCTTGATCTCCTATTTATATCTTCCTTTAGTCTCCCAATCAGAATGGTAGCAAGAATCCTTGTTAGCTTCAACCTTTCCAAAATAACTGAATGTTGGCAAACTTAAATTTTCCATCAGCCGCATTCTCGCCCCGGCGAGCTTTCCTATACAAATCTCTCGCCCCGACGAAAAAAACAAAGCACGACTTCTCGCCCTGACGAGGTTGCCCTGCACCCAGCCAATTTTATTCGTTTGAATCCGTAGCCAGCCATGACCTACAAAAATAATATGAAAACAAGTAAAAGATACCAAAAACACTTAGAAAACAAGTAAAGAATAAGCCAAAGACATATCAAACTCGTAGGTTAAAACCTACTTATCACCTATCATTATGAAGAAGGTGGTAGTGGAGATGGAGAGGTCAAATAGTTGGCTTACTCCTTATTTGGAGTATCTTAGCAAGAGGAAATTATCTTTGGATCGGGTATTACCGAAAAAGATAAAACATTGAACCTCATATTTTTGTTTGATAGATGGAGACTTGTACCGATGAGCTTATACCTCACCATGTTGAAGTGTCTAGTCCCTTCAAAGGCGTCTTATGCTTTTCAAGAAGTTAATAAAGGCATTTGTGGTGATCATATATATGAGCAAAGTCCATGGCGTGAAAGTTGGTAAAATAGGGATACTACTGGCCGACCATGTTCTAGGATGCGAAGGAGTACGTGAAGTAGTGTGCGAAGTACCAACTCCATAGTTCGATCCCACATCAGCCACCCGAAGAATTATCATCGGTGTTATCAGCAATCCTATTTGTAATTTAGGGAATTGATATTTTGAGCCCCCTACCAAATGCCAAAGGACAGTTGGCATATATAGTGGTCATCATATACTACATGACTAAATAAGTTGAAGTTAAGCCTCTTCGGACAATTGCTAAACAAAATTGCTTATAGTTTTTTAAAGAGTCAGTAGTCTTTCGATTTGGGATCCCGATGGCGATGGTGTCGAATAGTGGTTTTCAATTCATTGGGTCTAAATTTAAGCAATTTTTTAAGGACTTTAATATTCAGCATCGGAAGGTGTTGGTGGCGCGACCTCAGTCGAATGGGCAGGTTGAAGTAACTAACTGAACGTTGTTAAACGGTATCAAGAGGAGGTTGGATGAGGCCAAGGGACGTTGGCCCGAGGAGTTACATAGTATTTTATGGTCATATCGAACTACTTCTCGAACCACTACAAGGGATTCACCCTTTAGATTGGCATATAGAACTGATACCCCTTCTACCAATAGAGATTGGGTCTCTTTCTCTTCAGATTACTCAATTCAAGGAATTGTACAATAATGAGGGGCTTCGGTTAAACCTGGATCTGTTAAATAAGGTTCATGATGATGCGGTGTTAAAGTTGGTTATATATCAGCAACAGACAGCTCAATATTACAACCAAAAGGTTAAGCAATTAATATTTAATATGGGAGATCTAGTGCTTCAAAAGGTTGAGGTGTCTACTCCCCAGAATACTAGGAAACTTATACCTAATTGGAAAAGGTCCCTATGAAGTTTTTAATGTCCTGAAGCCAGGAACTTATCGACTTCGAACTATGAAATGGGTGGAATTGAAAATTATATGACATGTAGGCCACCTTCGAAAATAGTACCATCATGTATAAATTATGTATTTTTTTTCTTTTCAATTAGAAATGGAGATATGAATATTACTACTCCAATTAAGATGTTAAGTATTTGACAATTCAATAAAAGTTCAATTTGCTTAGTTAGATTTTGTGTACAAGTACATTACTACAAAAGTTAATTGTTCATTAACATGGAAGATGGTGATTACAAGGAAGTCTAATAATAATAAAAATTACAATACCAAGTTTAGGGGTCATGACTATGTTTTTCTTCTTCTTCGGCTTTTGATTCTTCATTAGAAAATCCAAGTAGAATTGGATCAAAGCCAGCTGCCTTAATTTTTTATTTGGTGAATTGGTACCTCTTATCGTATTCTTCGTGTACAACCCCGGTTAGTTTGGCAGAGGATTTGTATTCAGCTATAACTTTTTGGCGGTCGGCTTCAGATACGGTTTGGTTTGGGTTTTGAGTTCTTTGAGTTCTTTTTCTATTTGGCAGACTAATTTCACCAAGTTTGTGATATGGCTGCAGCATTTGTCCTGAATGTGGTAAGCCATTTCTTTGATTTCTTTCTTTTGGTTTTCACATTTATCTCAGAGTTTAAGTGTAACACCCCCTCCCCGAATAGGAAAGAGATGTCACATGCAAAGCACAACAAACCTCAAAATAATTAACAGAGCACTAATAACTTCAAAATATTCAATAGTTAATATCCCATTAATGACGAATTAAATACAATTCTCCAAAAATTGGCACAATAATCAAAACCTAAAATTAAATAAACCTATTCAGTCAAAGGTCTCTCTTCACACGAAATCCTGAACCGCCCCTGCAAACCTGCCGGAAGAAAAACACAACATGAACCAAATGCCCAGTACGGATATAAAGATGTACAAATATACCACAATGTATAACATAACCAAATGAGTCGAATGAATGAATAAATGTGACTTACGAACGAATTACGAATATATCAAAATTAGTGAGATCAGATACAAATGAAGAACACTGTCGAACTGAACTATAGTCAAAGGAATTCCAAACAAAATAAGGCTGAATCAAATGGTTATAAGGTAACAATTGCATACTGAGCTCAAATACAAATAGCCAAAGGCTAACAAAATATATCGGTACCATGATGTATTCAAATCAAATCGGATAATACGCACGACACATACGTCAATAATCCGCCAAACAAATTAAATCAAATATTGGGTCGACCTATACGTATCCTGAACAAATATATCAAATGGCCAAAGCTCTCACACCTAGAGCAAACATACATAACAAAAGGATACGCCGTAGACTGATCACACAGCCACGGAAGGTGTCATGCTCTGGGGTCAAGAGGACATGCTTGTGGTATCCCCACAGGTGGTTAGCTGAAGTATACCCTAATGATCGAACTACAAAATATAAGCCAAAAGGGGTTCAAATCACAAGGCTTACATGACCATTTTCAAATGACATCGAATTATCAAATACGAACATTCTTAAATATTCACAAGATATCAATGATCAAAACAACTCCCAAATGTGAACGAAAATATACGAAGAATGATACAAACAAATAAAGTCTCCAAAACATATTGACATGAATAACTAGTTCAAAGAGTACAAATACGAGTTACATGTACCAACGTCAACATGAAACTATTATATCAATTTCACACGGAACAATTGTGTGAAATAATATTAAAATTTGAAACGAGGAACAAAACGAATTAATTTAATTTAATAAGAATATCGCTGAACAAGTACGAAATCCGTACCTGAATAAAATATCAAATAATTCACTGAAACCAAAATATCACATCGCTAGACCTCCTCAATCCGAACTATATAATCACCAAATTAATACAAATTAGATTATTAACTTGTAAATGTTTTTGTATTTTTTTTTAAAAAACTTCAATATTAACACATCAACATTATGCAATATTAAATAATTATATTTTGATATATATATATATATATATATATATATATATATAATATTTCCTATTCATGTATTAATAAAAAAAATATGAATGAATATTACCACTTCCTTATTTCGATGAACTCCTGATGCTTATTTCCAAGTTATCATTCAAACTTATTAAAATATATGCACCCACTAACTATGACCACTATGATATAACATATATATATATATATATATATATATATGGATGAATATTATTTTATAAAATTAGATTAATCATCTGAATAGCCTATGTACCACAAGTATCAAGGAGTTCTCCACTTCACATATCCACAATTCCAATGCCGACATTGTACCATACATGTACATATAAACTGTTTACGAACCAAACTTGCATTAATAAATTTATTTCTTATCTAATACATAAACAAATCTCAGATTGTGAGTTTCAATTTAAAAATTATAACATGTCGGATGATTAATCAGGCGGCATAACCAATTACTAGAATACCTATCGAAATCAAAATAGTAAAAATATATATTTTGTATTAAAAACAAATGCAATAATTACCTTTTTAGAAGAAGATACGATAATAAGATCCTAATAATCTTGTTCTCAAATCCTTTTTAATTTCAGCCTCGTTCTATCTCTCTCCTTCCGCCTCTTTTTTTTTTTTCGTTTAGTGCAGTACCAATATTAAGGAAACCATAATTAATATATTAAGGTTAGGCTTATTAGAATTTGGTCTTTATACCCAACAATTAAAATTGGGCTCAATTAGTTTTACAAACCCAAACTTAAATATTGAGAAATTAGTTTGACCCAATTAGTTAAAAAGCCCAAATTAATTTAATCACATATTGATTAAAGTCCACATAAATTAAATATAATTTTGACCCAAATAAAAGACAAAGTCCAAACAATATACTTAAAAATATATATATAACTTTAATTAATTATTATTGTTATCAATTCTTTTTTTTTCTGGGTATTATATCACATTCTCCTTAAAAAAGATTCCGTCCCCGGAATCAAAAGGAAAGAACGTACTTACTTATCAAAAAGATGCGGATACTCTGCTCGAATAGAGTCATCCCGAATTTTATCGTACGAATATTGCACCACATGCAACGGAATAAAAATGGTAACTCCTCAACACCGACACATACAACACATTATGCACATGAACTAGATGTGGAGGCAGATCTAACCGATATGCAACCTCACTAACTCTCTCCAAGATCTAAAATGGGCCAATATAATACGGACTAAGTTTCCCTTCAACCCAAATCGTCGAATGCCTTCTAATGAATTTTTTTTTAAAAAACAAATACATGCTCACCAGGTTCAAACTCTAAGGTTCTTCTATGCTTATAAGCATAAATTTTTTTTCCGAGACCGAACTTCTTTTAATAATTTTTTTTTCTTTAGCCACCGCTACCTTCTCCATGTAATCTTTACCAACTCGAGTCCTTCTATTACCCTTTCTTTAATTTAATTACATTTTTATAAAATAAAATTAATTAATATTTAATTATTAACAAAAATTTGGGTTATTACATTCTTCCCTCCCTAAAAAATAAATATTTTCATCCTCGAAATTCAATTAAGCTACAGAAAGTTTTATTTTTATTTAAAATGCATAATTATTCATAAACTTAAATTAAGACATAACATCGCTCTTTTGTAACGATCGAGGCTAGTAAATCCATCAGTCCACGCAATTATTCATGTACTTGTAGAAGATTCGTCATCTACAACGTCAAGCCTTGGTAAGGTTATTCGCTTTGCATCGAATTAAACAATCATGCTCAATAGGTGGTGCGGGCCTCCGTCAATTTAATAGTTAATATCCCATTAATGACGAATTAAATACAATTCTCCAAAAATTGGCACAATAATCAAAACCTAAAATTAAATAAACCTATTCAGTCAAAGGTCTCTCTTCACACGAAATCCTAAACCGCCCATGCAAACCTGCCGGAAGAAAAACACAGCATGAGCCAAATGACCAGTACGGATATAAAGATGTACAAATATACCACAATGTATAACATAACCAAATGAGTCGAATGAATGAATAAATATGAATTATGAACGAATTACGAATATATCAAAATTAGTGAGATCAGATACAAATGAAGAACACTGTCGAACAGAACTATAGTCAAAGGAATTCCAAACAAAATAAGGCTGAATCAAATGGTTATAAGGTAATAATTGCATACTAAGCTCAAATACAAATAGCCAAAGGCTAACAAAATACATCGGTACCATGATGTATGCAAATCAAATCGGATAGTACGCACGACACATACGTCACTAATCCGCCAAACAAATTAAATCAAATATTGGGTCGACCCATACGTATCCTGAACAAATATATCAAATGGCCAAAGCTCTCACACCCAGAGCAAACATACATAACAAAAGGATACGCCGTGGACTGATCACACCGCCACGGAAGGTGTCATGCCCTGGTGTCAAGAGGACATGCCTGTGGTACCCCCACAGGTGGTTAGCTCAAGTATACCCTAATGATCGAACTACAAAATGTAAGCCAAAGGGGTTCAAATCACAAGGCTTACATGACCATTTTCAAATGACATCGAATTATCAAATACGAACATTCTTAAATATTCACAAGATATCAAAGATCAAAACAACTCTCGAATGTGAACGAAAATATACAAAGAATGATACAAACGAATAAAGTTTCCAAAACATATTGACATGATTAACTAGTTTAAAGAGTACAAATACGAGTTACATGTACCAACGTCAACATTAAACTATTATATCAATTTCACACAGAACAATTATGTGAAATAATATTAAAATTTGAAACGAGGAACAAAACGAATTAATTTAATTTAACAAGAATATCGCTGAAAAAGTACGAAATCCGTACCTGAATAAAATATCAAATAATTCACTGAAACCAAAATATCACATCACTAGACCTCCTCAATCCGATCTATATAATCACCAAATTCATACAAGGCCATCAATTAGATTATTAACTTGTAAATTTTTTTGTATTTTTTTTTAAACTTCAATATTAACACATCAACATTATGCAATATTAAATAATTATATTTTGATATATATATATATATATATATATATATATATATATATAATACTTCCTATTCATGTATTAATAAAAAAATATATGAATGAATATTACCACTTCCATATTTCGGTGAACTCCTGATGCTTATTTCCAAGTTATCATTCAAACTTATTAAAATATATGAACCCACTGACTATGACCACTATGATATAACATATATATATATATATATATATATATATATATATATATATATATATGGATGAATATTATTTTATAAAATTAGATTAATCATCTGAATAGCCTATGTACCACAAGTATCAAGGAGTTCTCCACTTCACATATCCACATTGTACCATACATGTACATATAAACTGTTTACGAACAAAACTCGCATTAATAAATTTATTTCTTATCTAATACATAAACAAATCTCAGATTGTGAGTTTCAATTTAAAAATTATAACATGTCGGATGATTAATCAGGCGGCATAACAAATTGCTAGAATACCTATCGAAATCAAAATAGTAAAAATATATATTTTGTATTAAAAAATAAATGCAATAATTACCTTTTTAGAAGAAGATACGATGAATAAGATCCTAATAATCTTGTTTTCAAATCCTTTTTAATTTCAGCCTCGTTCTATCTCTCTCTTTCCGCCTCTTTTTTTTTTCGTTTACTGCATTACCAATATTAAGGAAACCCTAACTTAATATATTAAGGTTAGGCTTATTAGAATTTGGTCTTTATACCCAACAATTAAAATTGGGCTCAATTAGTTTTACAAACCCAAACGTAAATATTGAGAAATTAGTTTGACCCAATTAGTTAAAAAGCCCAAATTAATTTAATCACATATTGATTAAAGTCCACATAAATTAAATATAATTTTGACCCAAATAAAAGACAAAGTCCAAACAATATACTTAAAAATATATATAGATAATTTTAATTAATTATTATTATTATTATCAATTCTTTTTTTTTTCTGGGTATTATATCACATTCCCCTTAAAAAAGATTTCGTCCCCGGAATCAAAAGGAAAGAACGTACCTACTTATCAAAAAGATGCGGATACTCTGCTCGAATAGAGTCATCCCGAATTTTATCGAACGAATATTGCACCACATGCAACGGAATAAAAATGGTAACTCCTCAACACCGACACATACAACACATGATGCACATGAACTAGCTGTGGAGGCAGAGCTAACCGATATGCAACCTCACTAACTCTCTCCAAGATCTAAAATGGGCCAATATAATACGGACTAAGTTTCCCTTCAACCCAAATCGTCGAATGCCTTCTAATGAAATTTTTTTTAAAACAAATACATGCTCACTAGGTTCAAACTCTAAGGCTCTTCTATGCTTATAAGCATAATTTTATTTTCCGTGATCGAACTTCTTTTAATAATGTTTTTTCTTTAGCCACCGCTACCTTCTCCATGTAATCTTTACCAACTCGAGTCCTTCTATTACCCTTTCTTTAATTTAATTACATTTTTATAAAATAAAATTAATTAATATTTAATTATTAATAAAAAAATTGGGTTATTACATTTTTCCCTCCCTAAAAAATAAATATTTTCGTCCTCGAAATTCAATTAAGCTATAGAAAGTTTTATTTTATTTAAAATGCATAATTATTCATAAACTTAAATTAAGACATAACATCGCTCTTTTGTAACGATCGAGGCTAGTAAATCCATCAGTCCACGCAATTATCCATGTACTTGTAGAAGATTCGTCAGCTACAACGTCAAGCCTTGGTAAGGTTATTCGCTTTGCATCGAATTAAACAATCATGCTCAATAGGTGGTGCGGGCCTCCGTCAATTTAATAGTTAATATCCCATTAATGACAAATTAAATACAATTCTCCAAAAATTGGCACAATAATCAAAACCTAAAATTAAATAAACCTATTCAGTCAAAGGTCTCTCTTCACACGAAATCCTAAACCGCCCCTACAAACCTGCCGGAAGAAAAATACAGCATGGGCCAAATGCCCAGTATGGATATAAAGATGTACAAATATACCACAATGTATAACATAACCAAATGAGTCGAATGAATGAATAAATATGAATTACGAATATATCAAAATTAGTGAGATCAGATACAAATGAAGAACACTGTCGAACAGAACCATAGTCAAAGGAATTCCAAACAAAATAAGGCTGAATCAAATGGTTATAAGGTAATAATTGCATACTGAGCTCAAATACAAATAGCCAAAGGCTAACAAAATACATCGGTACCATGATGTATGCAAATCAAATCGGATAGTACGCACGACACATACGTCACTAATCCGCCAAACAAATTAAATCAAATATTGGGTCGACCCATACGTATCCTGAACAAATATATCAAATGGCCAAAGCTCTCACACCTAGAGCAAACATACATAACAAAAGGATACGCCGCGGACTGATCACACCGCCACGGAAGGTGTCATGCCCTGGTGTCAAGAGGACATGCATGTGGTACCCCCACAGGTGGTTAGCTCAAGTATACCCTAATGATTGAACTACAAAATGTAAGCCAAAAGGGGTTCAAATCACAAGGCTTACATGACCATTTTCAAATGACATCGAATTATCAAATACGAACATTCTTAAATATTCACAAGATATCAATGATCAAAACAACTCCCGAATGTGAACGAAAATATACGAAGAATGATACAAACGAATAAAGTTTCCAAAACATATTGACATGATTAACTAGTTCAAAGAGTACAAATATGAGTTACACGTACCAACGTTAACATTAAACTATTATATCAATTTCACACGGAACAATTATGTGAAATAATATTAAAATTTGAAACGAGGAACAAAACGAATTAATTTAATTTAACAAGAATATCGCTGAAGAAGTACGAAATCCGTACCTGAATAAAATATCAAATAATTCACTGAAACCAAAATATCACATCACTAGACTTCTTTAATCCGATCTATATAATCACCAAATTAATACAAGGCCATCAAGTAGATTATTAACTTGTAAATTTTTTTGTATTTTTTTTAAAACTTTAATATTAACACATCAACATTATGCAATATTAAATAATTATATTTTGATATATATATATATATATATATATATATATATATATATATCATAGATATATCATAGTTGTCACGGCGCCACGGCGAGTCATGGCCGTAGCCTACTGCTTGGACGCCTAGGTGACAAGGTGACCGCCTAGGCGTCCGTAAGGCGACAAGTCGTTTACAATGTGCAATTTATATATTATTTATTTTACTTAACAAGTATATTGCCAATAAAATTTCATAAACATTAAAACTCAAAACATAACACTATGGAATAACATTAAAGGCATAATTATATAAATACTTAGCAATAACAATTCAAAAACAAAACACTTGATATTAAAAATTAGTAAAAGAAATGAAGAATTCAACAAACACCACATAGAAAATAAAGTTGCAACCAACCATTACAAATATGTAGTCTAATAACTAATAAAACACCACCATAGCAAGCCAAAATAATGTCTAGACTCTCTACACTAGTCTAAAAATATTGTTCAATTAAAATCATCATAGAAAAGGTCATCTCCATCTCCTCCACGAGAACTACTCTCATTCAAAGGCGTAGGTGGTGGTCTTTCTCCAAAATCATCCTCTACATCTTCATCATTATTTGAAATTGTCTCTTCTTCATCAACTTCATTATCGGAGTCGAAATCCATCAACCTTGATTCCCTTGAAGTTGAACCACCACCACGTCGAGAGTACGTCATGAGATTATCACTAGTATTGGCACGAGCCCTCCTTGAAAGATTGCGACCCTCAAGCGTGTTGGATGCACCGGTTGCTCGATCCACATCATTCCATGTAAGATCCTCCCCGGGATGAACAACATCGGCCTCATTATCGATCCATTCATTACCCCATTCAAAGTCATCAATGACTAATGGATCAAAATTATTTCCAAGTTCACGCCTCTTTTGGAACCTTGAGTCGATCTTTCGATTGTACTGGACATATACCAAGTCACTCAATCGTTTGTGTTCCAATCTATTCCTATTCTTCATATGAATCTAAAATAAATAGAACAAAAAATAATAATATTAATGAGACAATTTTAATTATATAAAAAATAGTTAGTATTAGTAGTGATTGACTTATTACTTTTGAAATTTGAACTAATAATAGAAAGTACTTACAAACTCAAATGTACTCCAATTGCGCTCGCAACCGGAAGAAGAAGCACATAGGCCTAGAATTCTTTTTGCAAATGAGGATAACTCAATAGCCCGCGATCCAAAAGCATTCCACCAATCAACTAGAAAGAAATATAAATATTTTTAAAGGGAGGAAAGGAAGAATATATATAAATTATAATCATAATTTAGCTTTTATAGCTTTATATATATGTTAATATACTTACGATGATTCTTTAATTTCCGTTGCCTAATCACCATTTCTCTTGCAAAAGTATCTCGAGAAGCATCATATTTGTCGGCTAGATTGCTTATCTTGTCTAGCAAATCAATCTCGGGCACCATCTTTGCAAGAACGTCATTGAAGTCATCTCGTAAAGCATTAGCAAACAACCGACGTTCTTCTTTGATATCAAAGTATTTGCTCGGATTGAGAAACAACGTAGCCCCATATAATTTTTGCTCCATCTGATTTTCCCATCGCCGCTCAACAATTTCAATCACCTTCTTATACAGTCTTTGTTTGTTATCAAATGCATCTTTGATTTTTTTCTTCGCGCATTCCATCGCAGCAATAACTTCTGGCATAGCAGGCTTCTCATCACTATCAACAATTCTCAAGACTATAAGAAGTGGCTGTGAGGCCTTAATGCAATCTTCAATAGTATGCCAAAATGTTGTTGAAATAACAGTCTCACATACTTTCTTCCCTGCTTCAGTAGCCGACAACTTTGATGTTGACCAATCCTCGCTGACGAACAACTGCCTCAATGCATCTTTATTCTTGTACAAACTCTGCAAGGTGAGGAAAGCTGTAGCAAATCTAGTAACTGCGGGTCTCACAAGATCCCTCCCATTGGTTTTCTCCCTCATCGCACTAAGAAGACGACCATGCCTATAAATGAATATTGTGATTCTTCTTGCCTTTGTGATTGTGGGCTGGAATTGCTTCAACTTGCCTATGTCCTCTAACATAAGGTCAAGGCAGTGAGCGGCACAAGGTGTCCAAACCAGTGAAGGTCTCCTCTCCATTAGTATATGCCCCGCTGCCTTGTAATTAGAGGCATTGTCCGTGATCACCTGAACAACATACGCGGGGCCAATTTCCTCGATCTTGCTATCAAGTAGATTTGCCAACATTGTGGCATCTTGAGACTGATTGGAGGCATCAACAGAACCCATGAAATAAGTCCCCTCCGGACTATTAACAAGAAAATTCAACAAATGCCTTCCCCTCTTATCTGTCCAACCATCCGACATGAGTGAGCAGCCATATTCCTTCCAAGCAACTTCATGTTTCTTCTTTAAGTCATCAGTTTTCTTCTTTGCCTTCTCTAGTAAAGGAACCCTCAACTCATGATACGTTGGAGGCTTGAAACCCGACCCATATTAACCTATGGACTCGACCATTATTTCAAATCTCCTTGAATTTGCAGCATTGAATGGTATGACACATTTGTAGAAAAAGTCAGCAACATGCATTTGGACTCTCACCTTTTCCTCCGGTGTCCTCAAACGACTTTCAATACTCGACTGTCTCAACCCCTTGCTATGCCTCTCCTCTATAACTTCTTCGGGAGTCTTCCTTAGAAGTGTTTCAACCGTCTTTGTTGGAGCTTTTGGTTGTGGGAATTGAAAAACAGCTTTCTTCTTTTTGGAAGCGGTCCCAGAACTTGGGATAGTGTTAGAAGAAGTATTGGAAGCCATGCTTGGACGAGCAGATGATTGTTCTTCTTGCACTTCTACTACATCATCATCATCATCATCATCTAGCTCGACTGGCTTGTTCCTCTTTTTACTATTCAAAGCCGCTTGCATTTCCCTCATAATTTTTGTTGTTGTTTTGGGGCACTTCGCTACATCTCCAAAATTTCCAGCTAGATGTTGCTTGAGTCTCTTGATGCCCGAATGACATTTCTTCCCGCAAAGTATACATTGCACGACATCCTTATTATTTACATCCGGCCAATATCCATATTTCCAACCCGGATCGTTTGATTTAGCTTTTCTTTTAGGGTCTTTCGTTATATCATAACTATCGGCCATCGAACTTTCCGCCATTTTACTTTCTACACAATACAATCAAATAAAAAATATAAGACAAATTGTATCAATATATGTATAACAGTATAAGTATTTATACTAATAAAACTATCAAGTAACAAAGGTAAAAATTAATGATTGTTTTTTTATGGTAGATTAAATTGAGTGATGATAAGAAAATAAATAAATTTATTAAATTAATAAAATGATTTTTATTTCTCTCTTTCAATCGATTATATATAATTATATTAAATGACTAGTGAAAAGAATTTATTATATTATTATTAAAGGACTTCTACTATATTTATGCTTCTGTTATATATTTTTAATAACACAAATTTTGCAGTAGGAAATAGGAATGCACTGGTGTACAATTGTACACTAAATTAGATGAAGTTACATTACTTATACATATATATAATTATATATTGAACATCTAGTGTATTCCTTCTATACAAAAAAAACATCCAGCATCTATTATTTAAAAATAAAAACACATAATTTTATACTAATAAAACTATCAAGTAACAAAGGTAAAAATTAATGATTGTTTTTTTTATGGTAGATTAAAATGAGTGATTATAAGAAAATAAATAAATTTATTAAATTAATAAAATGATTTTTATTTCTCTCTTTCATTCGATTATATATAATTATATTAAATGACTAGTAAAAAGAATTTATTATATTATTATTAAAGGACTGCTACTATATTTATGCTTCTGTTATATATTTTTAATAACACAAATTTTGCAGTAGGAAATAGGAATGCACTGGATGTACAATTGTACACTAAATTAGATGAAGTTACATTACTTATACATATATATAATTATATATTGAACATCTAGTGTATTCCTTTTATACAAAAAAACATCCAGCATCTATTATTTAAAAATAAAAACATACAGTACTACTATATTTATGCTTCTGTTATATATTTAATGCCTTGCTCCAGCTGCCTAATTAATGCCATCACAGCTCCCTAATTAATGCCTTGATGGGTGCAGAGTTTAGAAAGTATCAAAAAAAAAAATTAAATGAGTTGATAAATATGGAAGACCCATCAGTTGCCAACCACAAAACAAAACTCCTAAAAAAGAAAAAGAAAAGACTTCGTCCTCTGCGAGAACTGAGAAGAAGGAGACGAACGAGAAGACAAAAGCCTACCTGTGGAAGATCGGAGTCGGAGCTGCGCCGCAGCGTCGCCACTCGCCTTGTCGTCGTCGGTACGGGTACTCTCTCTCTCTCTCTCTATCTCAGTCTCTCTCGCTCTCTCGCTCTGCTTCTTCTACTCTTCTATTTATGCACTTTTGTTCTTCTGCTGAAAATCGCGATTAGATTTAGGGGCTAGGGCATGACAAAACGACGTTGTTTTGTTGTTTTTTTTTAAACCCAGCAGCCCTACAATCAAGTTGCTTGACAGCTCGCCTACGTCGTCGGCCAAGGCGTCCATGACGACGACTTCTTTCCTAGGCACCCGACTTTCAATCATCTGCCAAGTCGCCCTAGCGCCTTGCTTTTATCCGCACAACTGGACGACTAGGCGTCGCCTAGGCGTCGCCTAGGCGACGCCTAGGCGACGCCGTGACAACTATGATATATATATATATATATATATATATATATATATATATAATATTTCCTATTCATGTATTAATAAAAAAAATATGAATGAATATTACCACTTCCTTATTTCAGTGAACTCCTGATGCTTATTTCCAAGTTATCATTCAAACTTATTAAAATATATGAACTCACTGATTATGACCACTATGATATAACATATATATATATGGATGAATATTATTTTATAAAATTAGATTAATCATCTGAATAGCCTGTGTACTACAAGTATCAAGGAGTTCTCCACTTCATTTATCCATAATTGCAATGCCGACATTGTACCATACATGTACATATAAATTATTTACGAACCAAACTCGCATTAATAAATTTATTTCTTATCTAATACATAAACAAATCTCAGATTGTCAGTTTCAATTAAAAAATTATAACATGTCGGATGATTAATCAGGCGGCATAACAAATTGCTAGAATACCTATCGAAATCAAAATAGTAAAAATATATATTTTGTATTAAAAAACAAATGCAATAATTACCTTTTTAGAAGAAGATACGATGAATAAGATCCTAATAATCTTGTTCTCAAATCCTTTTTAATTTCAGCCTCGTTCTATCTCTCTCCTTCCGTCTTTTTTTTTTCGTTTACTGTAGTACCAATATTAAGGAAACCCTAACTTAATATATTAAGGTTAGGCTTATTAGAATTTGGTCTTTATACCCAACAATTAAAATTGGGCTCAATTAGTTTTACAAACCCAAACTTAAATATTGAGAAATTAGTTTGACCCAATTAGTTAAAAAGTCCAAATTAATTTAATCACATATTGATTAAAGTCCACATAAATTAAATATAATTTTGACCCAAATAAAAGACAAAGTCCAAACAATATACTTAAAAATATATATATAATTTTAATTAATTATTATTATCAATTCTTTTTTTTTTCTGGGTATTATATCACATTCCCCTTAAAAAAGATTTCGTCCCCGGAATCAAAAGCAAGGAACGTACCTACTTATCAAAAAGATGCGGATACTCTGCTCGAAGAAAGTCATCCCGAATTTTATCGAACGAATATTGCACCACATGCAACGGAATAAAAATGGTAACTCCTCAACACCGACACATACAACACATTATGCACACGAACTAGTTGTGGAGGCAGAGTTAACCGATATGCAACCTCACTAACTCTCTCCAAGATCTAAAATGGGCCAATATAATACAGACTAAGTTTCCTTTCAACCCAAATCGTCGAATGCCTTCTAATGAATTTTTTTTAAAAACAAATACATGCTCACTAGGTTCAAACTCTAAGGTTCTTCTATGCTTATAAACATAATTTTTTTTTCCGCGACCGAACTTCTTTTAATAATTTTTTTTTTTCTTTAGCCACCGCTACCTTCTCCAAGTAATCTTTACCAACTCGAGTCCTTCTATTACCCTTTCTTTAATTTAATTACATTTTTATAAAATAAAATTAATTAATATTTAATTATTAACAAAATTTTGGGTTATTACATTCTTTCCTCCCTAAAAAAAAATAATTTCGTCCTCGAAATTCAATTAAGCTACAGAAAATTTTATTTTTATTTAAAATGCATAATTATTCATAAACTTAAATTAAGACATAACATCGCTCTTTTGTAACGATCGAGGCTAGTAAATCCATCAGTCCACGCAATTATCCATGTACTTGTAGAAGATTTGTTAGCAACAACGTCAAGCCTTGGTAAGGTTATTCGCTTTGCATCGAATTAAACAATCATGCTCAATAGGTGGTGCGAGCCTCCGTCAATTTAATAGTTAATATCCCATTAATGACGAATTAAATACAATTCTCCAAAAATTGGCACAATAATCAAAACCTAAAATTAAATAAACCTATTCAGTCAAAGGTCTCTCTTCACACGAAATCCTAAACCGCCCCTGCAAACCTGCCAGAAGAAAAACACAGCATGAGCCAAATGCCCAGTACAGATATAAAGATGTACAAATATACCACAATGTATAACATAACCAAATGAGTCGAATGAATGAATAAATATGAATTACGAACGAATTACGAATATATCAAAATTAGTGAGATCAGATACAAATGAAGAACACTGTCGAACAGAACTATAGTCAAAGGAATTCCAAACAAAATAAGGCTGAATCAAATGGTTATAAGGTAACAATTGCATACTGAGCTCAAATACAAATAGCCAAAGGCTAACAAAATACATCGGTACCATGATGTATGCAAATCAAATCGGATAGTACGTCACGACACATACGTCACTAATCCGCCAAACAAATCAAATCAAATATTGGGTCGACCCATACGTATCCTGAACAAATATATCAAATGGCCAAAGCTCTCACACCCAGAGCAAACATCCATAACAAAAGGATACGTCGTGGACTGATCACACCGCCACGGAAGGTGTCATGCCATGGTGTCAAGAGGACATGCCTGTGGTACCCCCACAGGTGGTTAGCTCAAGTATACCCTAATGATCGAACTACAAAATGTAAGCCAGAAGGGGTTCAAATCACAAGGATTATATGACCATTTTCAAATGACATCGAATTATCAAATACGAACATTCTTAAATATTTACAAGATATCAATGATCAAAACAACTCCAGAATGTGAACGAAAATATACGAAGAATGATACAAACGAATAAAGTCTCCAAAACATATTGACATGATTAACTAGTTCAAAGAGTAAAAATACGAGTTACACGTACCAACGTCAACATGAAACTATTATATCAATTTCACACGTAACAATTATGTGAAATAATATGAAAATTTGAAACGAGGAACAAAACGAATTAATTTAATTTAACAAGAATATCGTTGAAAAAGTACGAAATCCGTACCTGAATAAAATATCAAATAATTCACTGAAACCAAAATATCACATCGCTAGAGCACCTCAATCCGATCTATATAATCACCAAATTAATACAAGGCCATCAATTAGATTATTAACTTGTAAATTTTTTTGTATTTTTTTTAAAACTTCAATATTAACACATCAACATTATGCAATATTAAATAATTATATTTTGATATATATATATATATATATATATATATATATAATATTTCCTATTCATGTATTAATAAAAAAAATATGAATGAATATTACCACTTCCTTATTTCGGTGAACTCCTAATACTTATTTCCAGGTTATCATTCAAACTTATTAAAATATATGAACCCACTGACTATGACCACTATGATATAACATATATATATATATATATATGGTTGAATATTATTTTATAAAATTAGATTAATCATCTAAATAGCCTATGTACCACAAGTATCAAGGAGTTCTCCACTTCACTTATCCACAATTCCAATGCCGACATTGTACCATACATGTACATATAAACTGTTTACGAACCAAACTCGCATTAATAAATTTATTTCGTATCTAATACATAAACAAATCTCAGATTGTCAGTTTTAATTTAAAAATTATAACATGTCGGATGATTAATCAGGCGGCATAACAAATTGCTAGAATACCTATCGAAATCAAAATAGTAAAAATATATATTTTGTATTAAAAAACAGATGCAATAATTAACTTTTTAGAAGAAGATAGGATGAATAAGATCTTAATAATCTTGTTCTCAAATCCTTTTTAATTTCAGCCTCCTTCTATCTCTCTCCTTCTGCCTCTTTTTTTTTTTTCGTTTACTGCATTACCAATATTAAGGAAACCCTAACTTAATATATTAAGGTTAGGCTTATTAGAATTTGGTCTTTATACCCAACAATTAAAATTGGGCTCAATTAGTTTTACAAACCCAAACTTAAATATTGAGAAATTAGTTTGACCCAATTACTTAAAAAGCCCAAATTAATTTAATCACATATTGATTAAAGTCCACATAAATTAAATATAATTTTGACCCAAATAAAAGACAAAGTCCAAACAATATACTTAAAAATATATATATAATTTTAATTAATTATTATTGTTATCAATTCTTTTTTTTTTTCTGGGTATTATATCACATTCTCCTTAAAAAAGATTCCGTCCCCGGAATCAAAAGGAAAGAACGTACCTACTTATCAAAAAGATGTGGATACTCTGCTCGAATAGAGTCATCCCGAATTTTATCGAACGAATATTGCACCACATGCAACGGAATAAAAATGGTAACTTCTCAACACCGACACATACAACACATGATGCACATGAACTAGCTGTGGAGGCAGAGCTAACCGATATGCAACCTCACTAACTCTCTCCAAGATCTAAAATGGGCCAATATAATACGGACTAAGTTTCCCTTCAACCCAAATCGTCGAATGCCTTCTAATGAATTTTTTTTAAAAAAACAAATACATGCTCACCAGGTTCAAACTCTAAGGTTCTTCTATGCTTATAAGCATAAATTTTTTTTCCGAGACCGAACTTCTTTTAATAATTTTTTTTTTTAGCCACCGCTACCTTCTCCATGTAATCTTTACCAACTCGAGTCTTTCTATTACCCTTTCTTTAATTTAATTACATTTTTATAAAATAAAATTAATTAATATTTAATTATTAACAAAATTTTGGGTTATTACATTCTTCCCTCCCTAAAAAATAAATATTTTCGTCCTCGAAATTCAATTAAGGTACAGAAAGTTTTATTTTTATTTAAAATGCATAATTATTCATAAACTTAAATTAAGACATAACATCGCTCTTTTGTAACGATCGAGGCTAGTAAATCCATCAGTCCACGCAATTATCCATGTACTTGTAGAAGATTCGTCAGCTATAACGTCAAGCCTTGGTTAGGTTATTCGCTTTGGATCGAATTAAACAATCATGCTCAATAGGTGGTGCGGGCCTCCGTCAATTTAATAGTAAATATCCCATTAATGACGAATTAAATACAATTCTCCAAAAATTGGCACAATAATCAAAACCTAAAATTAAATAAACCTATTCAGTCAAAGGTCTCTCTTCACACGAAATCCTAAACCGCCCCTGCAAACCTGCCGGAAGAAAAACACAGCATGAGCCAAATGCCCAATACGGATATAAAGATGTACAAATATACCACAATGTATAACATAACCAAATGAGTCGAATGAATGAATAAATATGAATTACGAACGAATTACGAATATATCAAAATTAGTGAGATCAGATACAAATGAAGAACACTGTCGAACAGAACTATAGTCAAAGGAATTCCAAACAAAATAAGGCTGAATCAAATGGTTATAAGGTAACAATTGCATACTGAGCTCAAATACAAATAGCCAAAGGCTAACAAAATACATCGGTACCATGATGTATGCAAATCAAATCGGATAGTACGCACGACACACACGTCACTAATCCGCCAAACAAATCAAATCAAATATTGGGTCGACCCATACGTATCCTGAACAAATATATCAAATGGCCAAAGCTCTCACACCCAGAGCAAGCATACATAACAAAAGGATACGCCGTGGACTGATCACACCGCCACGGAAGGTGTCATGCCCTGGTGTCAAGAGGACATGCATGTGGTACCCCTACAGGTGGTTAGCTCAAGTATACCCTAATGATCGAATTACAAAATGTAAGCCAAAAGGGGTTCAAATCACAAGGCTTACATGACCATTTTCTTATCTAATACATAAACAAATCTCAGATTGTCAGTTTCAATTTAAAAATTATAACATGTCGGATGATTAATCACGCGGCATAACAAATTGCTAAAATACCTATTGAAATCAAAATAGTAAAAATATATATTTTGTATGAAAAAACAAATACAATAATTACCTTTTTAGAAGAAGATACGATGAATAAGATCTTAATAATCTTGTTCTCAAATCTTTTTTAATTTCAGCCTCGTTCTATCTCTCTCCTTCCGTCTCTTCTTCTTTCTTTTTTTTCGTTTACTGCAGTACCAATATTAAGGAAACCCTAACTTAATATATTAAGGTTAGGCTTATTAGAATTTGGTCTTTATACCCAATAATTAAAATTGGGCTCAATTAGTTTTACAAACCCAAACTTAAATATTGAGGAATTAGTTTGACCCAATTACTTAAAAAGCCCAAATTAATTTAATCACATATTGATTAAAGTCCACATAAATTAAATATAATTTTGACCCAAATAAAAGACAAAGTCCAAACAATATACTTAAAAATATATATATAATTTTAATTAATTATTATTATCAATTCTTTTTTTTCTGGGTATTATATTAAGGCGTTCTTCAAGTAACAGTTTCCTCTGTTCGGCCAACTCAAAATTTTGCCATCGTATTTTTTGATGTAATGTTATAATTCTTATATTTTTAACTGTAGGGAATTGTTGCCTAATCTTGCATAAGATAGATCTGTTCGAAGCGCTTCCGCGCTTGGTTTTGTGTTGGGTGACTTTAGTTTCCCATTCTTTTTCTCGACGGGGGATTTAATCATCTAAATGAAGTAGTCAACTTGTTGGAACTTAGCTCATCGGATCTGAACATAAGGTTTTAGGGGGTGTGGGGGGGGGGGCGGAGCCCCCTTGCGGTACTGTACAGAGTTACTGCAGCATCGACGCGGGACGCTCCACAGCAAGGCTAGGAACGACACGGGGCGTGCCACGGCAAGGCTAGGAACGTCGCGGGGTGCGCCGGGCGAGATGTAGGTTCTAGTGGACTAGCGCGAGGTGTGCCAGTGAAAGCCAGGGAGTGGCGCGGGGCGCTCCGGTCGGCGGACTCAGTTTTCTGGGTTCGTTTTTTGGGAGGACATTATGGATATTTGAGCCATAATGTGAAGTAGGGTTGGAATATGATTAGTAGCTATAAATATTATATATTATAAAGCTCTATGTAATCAAGATAATCAAATAACAACAGCTAGCCACCCGTGGATTACCCACCACGTAAATCTCTATGTTAATTCTATACTGTCGTATTGCGTGTGTGTGATCCTAATTCTAACAAATTGGTATCAGAGCTAGGTTGCATTGAACACGCGAAGAACGATGACATTAACATCATCAGTTACAAAAGTTCGACGTGGTGAAGTTTGATGGGACTGAGAATTTTGGGCTTTGGCAACAAAGGGTAAAGGATCTGTTGGTGCAGCAGGGATTGGTAAAGGCATTGAAGAAGAAACCAGCGACCATGTCGGCTGACCACTGGGATGAACTCGAGGCAAAAGCGGTAAGTACAATTCGTTTGTGTCTTGTAGACGAGGTTATGTATCACGTGATCGGTGATGAATCGACATAGGGTGTCTAGACTAAACTAGAATCCAGGTATATGTCAAAGTCATTGACAAATAAGCTATTTCTGAAGCAAAAGTTGTTTGGGTTAAAGATGATCGAGGGATCGGATCTCGTTAAACATATTCATATATTCAATTAGATAATTACCGATCTGTAATGATTGAGGTGAATTTCGTAGAAGAAGACTAAGCGCTAATGTTGTTGTGCTCTTTACCGGGTTCTATGGAGAATCTTGTTACAACCCTTTTATGGGGGGAAAGAGACTCTGAAATTGAAGGAAGTCACTTCTGCTGTACTAATGTTTAACCAACGAAGGCAACAGACCGAGGGTGTTTCGGGTGAAGGGCTGGTGGTAAAATGTGGAAAGCAACGTGGCAAAAAATCGGAAAGAGGAAAATCAGGGACGCATGAAAAATCGAAGACAAGGGGTAGGACTCCTAAGCCAAAGGGATTGAAGTGTTTCAGCTGTCACAAGACAGGGCACTTCAAGAAAGACTGTCCGTACAGGATTAAGGATGAGAGAATAGGGAAGAAAATAGAATCAGGAAAAACTGCAAACGTTGTGGAAGAATCATCGGAGGATAGGGATATGTTGTCAGTTTCAACAAAAACAGACGTGGCGTACTCATTGATTTTGGATTCAGCATGTTCTTTCCATATGTCACCTAACAGAGAGTGGTTTGACACATACAAGTTTGTGAATTATGGTACAGTTCTAATGGGTAATGATGCTTCGTACAATATCATTGGAATAGGCATAGTAAAGGTGAAGATATTTGATGGTGTTGTTAGAACTCTGGCTGAGGTAAGACATATTCCAGGTTTAAGGAAGAATTTAATTTCATTAGGATCTCTGGACTCTAATGGTTGTGAGTACAAAATAGGTGGTAGAGCCATGAGAGTGACAAATGGTGCGTTAATGATCATGAAAGGTTCTAAGGTCAGTGGGAACATCTATCGGTTGATAGGGAGTACAGTTGTAGGTGGAGCTGCTGCCACTACAGCTGATGATATTGATGATACTTCGTTGTGGCATATGCGGTGGGGCATATGGGGGAACGTGGGATACTGGAATTACATAGATGAAATCTATTGAAAGGGGTGAAATCGTGCAAGCTTGAATTCTGCAAGTTCTGTGTTCTAGGAAAATAGTGTAAGGTGAATTTTAAGCGTGCGGTGAACAAAACGAAGGGAATACTTAACTATATGCATTCTGATGTTTAGGGGCTAGTGAGTGTAGCTTCAAAAGTGGGATCACTGTATTTCGTAACATTTATCGATGATTTTTCAAGAAAGGTTTGGGTGTACTTCATGCGACACAAGTCTGAGGTTTTTGAGAAATTCAGGGTGTGGAAAGCTGAAGTGAAAAACCAAATAAGGAGACAAATTAAGTGCCTTACATCAGATAATGGGATAGAGTACAGGTATGAGCCATTTGTGAAGTTTTGTGAGGAGCATAAGATTCAACGACACTAGATTGTTAGAAAGATACCACAGCAGAATGGGATGGCAGAGAGAATGAACAGAACTATAGCAAAATGGGCACGATGCATTAGGTTGAATGCAGGGCTTTCGAAGGAATTCTTGGCAGAAGCAGTGAGCATGGCAGTTTACATTATAAACAGGTCGCCGAGTACTGCTCTGGATAATAAGGTAGCACAGGAGGTATAGACAGGTAAAAATGTAGATTATTCAGGTATGAGAATATTTGGTTGTCCAGCCTATGTTCGTGTTCCCGGTGATGAGAGGTCAAAGCTTGATGCAAAGTCCAAACAGTGTATCTTTCTTAGGTATAAGAAAGGAATAAAAGGGTACAAGCTTTGGGATCCGAAATCAAAGAAAGCTGTGATTAGTAGAGATGTAATTTTTGATGAAGCTTCCATGGTTAAGGCACATCAGGAAGTTCAGAAAATAGAGGCTGGGGGAGAAACCAATAACCAGTAGCAGGACGTAGAGATTGAGCTAGAAAGTTATGACACTGGAAATCCACCGCTAGTGGAACAGGGTAATCAGCAACAACAAGAGGAAAGCATAGCCGCAAGGAGACCTAGACGCACCATCAAACCACCAGAGAGGTACAAGTTTGATGATATGGTTGCATATGCCCAATCTACCACTAGTGGGGATCTGTCTGCTTTTTAGGAGGCCATTGATAGTCCTGAAAAGGACAAATGAATGGAAGCCATGGTAGAGGAGATGGAGTCATTGAGAAAAAATGATACTTGGGAATTAACAGAATTGCCTGAAGGACAGAAACTAGTGGGGTGCGAGTGGGTATACAAGAAGAAAGAAGTTGTATCAGAAAAGAAAAGGGAAAGGTTTAAGGCTTGACTAGTTGCAAAGGGATATTCACAAAGGAAGGGAATTGACTATGATGAGGTGTTTTCTCTAGTAGTAAGACATACTTCAATCAGGATTATATTGGCATTGGTGGCTAGCTATGATCTAGAGTTGGAGCAGCTTGATGTGAAGACAGTTTTTCTCCATGGTGATTTGGAGGAAGTTATATTCATGGAGCAGCCTGAGGGGTTCAAGCAGCTGGAGACTGAGCACATGGTTTGCAGGTTGAGGAAATAACTATATGGGTTGAAACAGTCTCCAAGATAATGGTACAAAAAGTTTGATTCATTCATGATTCGGATCGGATTCACTCGGTGTGAGTATGATTGTTGCGTGTATGTTAAGAGTCTTGAGGATAGTTCCTATATTTTTTTGTTACTGTATATGGATGATATGCTTATTGTTGCGAAGAGTATGGTTAAAGTAAATAGGTTGAAGACCTTATCGGGAAAGGAGTTTAACATGAAGGATTTGCGTGCTGCTAGGAAAATACTTGGGATGGAGATTCGCGGGGAAAGGACAGCTGGTATGCTATGGTTGTCACAGAAAAATTATGTGGAAAAAGTGTTGAAGAGGTTTAGTATGGTCAATGCTAAACAGATTAGCACTTCATTGGCGAGTCACTTCAAGTTGTCTACAGCACAGTGTTCGAAGTTGATTGAAGAGACTCAGGATATGTCAAACGTGCCTTATACGAGTGCAGTTTATTGCTTGATGTATGCGATGGTATGTACAAGACCCAATTTGGCACATGCAGTCAGCATAATGAGCAAATACATGGCAAATGCAGGCAGAGAACACTGGAAAGCAGTTAAGTGGGTATGCAGATACTTGCGGGGTACTGCAAATCATGGGATTATGTTTGCGAAGCTACAGGATCAGATTTTAGTTGTGGGGTATGTAGATGCTACTTATGCTGGAAGGTTAAATGATTTGAGATCTACAACAAGGTATGTGTTTACACTAGCAGGTGGACCGATTTGTTGGAGATTCATGGTACAATCTCTAGTAGCTTTATCTACTACTGAATCTGAGTATGTGGCGTTGGCTGAGGCTGGGAAGGAAGCATTGTGGTTGAAGGGTTTTGTGAATAAGTTGGGCATAGATCAAGGAGGAGTGCAGTTATATTGTGATAGTCAGAGTGCCATTTATTTGGCAAAGCATCAGGTGTATCATGCAAGGACCAAACATATCGGCGTAAGGTTTCACAAAGTGAGAGAGTTAATTGCTATGGGTGATGTGATATTCGAAAAGGTGCACACTTCAGAGAATGCAGTTGACATGTTGACAAAGACTGTGACCGCGGACAAGTTCAAGCATTGCTTGGACTTGGTTAATGTCTCTACATGATAGAGAGGAGTATCCCTTTCCCCACCAGTTGGAACAAGTGACTTATATTCTAAATAGGCGAGGTTATTCGCCAAGGTGGAGATTGTTGGAACTTATGGCTCATAACTGAGAGGTTCTCGAAAAAGGCTAAGTGCGGAGCGGAGCATCGCGACGCACTGGCCCATCGGATCTGAACAGAAGGTTTTGGGGGGTGCGGGGGACGGAGTTCCCCCCCCCGGTACGGTACAGAGTTACTGCAGCATCGATGCGGGGCACGCCATGGCAAAGCTAGGAACAGCGTCGGGCGTGCCGAGCGAGATGCAGGTTCTGGTGGACTAGCGCGTGGCGCGCTAGTGAAAGCCAAGGAGTGGCGCGGGGCGCGCCGGTAGGCGGACTCAGTTTTGTGTGTTCATTTTTTGGGAGGACATTACGGGTATTTGAGCCATAATGTGAAGTAGAGTTGGAATATGATTAGTAGTTATAAATATTATATATTGTAAAGCTCTATGTAATCAAGATAATCAAATAAAAATAGCTAGCCACCCATGGAGTATCCAATTTGGGGAACCACGTAAATCTCTGTGTTAATTCTATATTGTCGTATTGCATGTGTGTGATCCTAATTATAACACAGCTGAAAGCAGTCATGGCCTTTTTTGGAGAGAAAATGATGTTAGATGGTAATTGTGCAAATATCTAAAGTAAATCAGTCTACTTACCCGACCACTGTGAATGGCACCCGTCACCAGCAGTGTTGTGGTGTCATATTTTCAAATTTGTCATTGTCAGCGGGAAGATTGAAAGCATCAAACAGTTCGATGAGAAATCAATCCGAACGTCTTCGGGCCATAAGGTTGTGAATTCAAGGATCTCGCATTTCAGGTTTTGGTTCGGCATGGGGGGAGGAGAAGCTGTGGAGGTAAAAGGTAATGTTAATGGAGCATTGATGATAGTTCGGGGAGAATGTTTAGCTCGGGCCATTTTAAGAGAGGGAGGTTCGGGTATTGTATCCTCTGGTTCCTTCCACTTATCGGTAGTGATCTCCTTCGGGGCAAACTCTGATGGTTTGTTGATCGAGGAGGAAGGAATGGTTGTGGGACCTAGGGCGTATATTATTGGGGGGAGATTGGAGTCAGGTTTTGGTGGAAGCTTTCCCCAATTTTTTCTTCTTCTTCAGATTTTTTTATTTTTCTTTATCGTCGAGTGCTAAAGCATTCTTCGATGAGTTCAGTACATCAGGCATTGGGATGGTTCTCAGAGGAATGATAGGGATCGACTTTTATTTTTAACTATCGTCTTCGAGATCAACAGTGTCTCCGATTTGAGCAATATCTACACCCGATTTGGTATCCGCTTGAAGGTGGATGATCGGTTGCAGCTTGAAGATGGTAACTGAAATACAAAAGAGTCATGTCAGCATCGGGAAATTTATGTTTTATGTTACAAGAAAGAAATTAATTTCTTATGTTTGTGGCTAAAAAGTCACAACTGGTCGAAGAAGTTATTCAGCATTTTTACATAGAATGCATTAAATTCTTTCTCTTGTTCTTGAGGGGCTTGATCTAACCTGAAGGCAGTAGATGGGTGGCGGAACCTTTGATGTACACCCAGTATGAGTGCCAGTACACTTTGTTACTCGAAGGGTTTTTCATCCATGCCCGACGTCTTGATTATTTATTTAGATGTTGATATCCAGGTTCTTCCGACCAACTTAAATTGAACATGAAAAATAAGAAGTCTGGATAGTTCCACTCCACACTCATGACAGAAGGCTAAAAATCATATCAGATGGATATACGAGTTTAGCACTAATTGTGCGAACCCTCAAGGGCGGATCCATTTGAAGGGCAGCATAGGCAGGCCTATGCTGGGTTTTTTATCCCATGGGTATTTTTTTTAAAAGGTATAGGAGTAGGGCAGAATTTATAAATTAATAAATTGAAGGGGGCATATTAATAAAAAAGTTAAACTCGATGTATTAAAAGAAAACAAGTTCATGCTAAACTAATTCTACAAAGTACAAAGTAAAGCAGTAACATATGTATTAAAAGTTAAACTCGATGTATTAAAAAAAAACAAGTCCATGAGTTGATTATATTTTCAGTAAAATTTAGTTTAATGGGTCTTAATATCTTTTATCCATACGTTGATTATTTATTTTGAAATTTTTTTTATTTTAGGTAACGATTTATGAATATTTATTTATTGTATATTATAGAATTCTATGTACATTGCATAAAATAATTAATCTCAAATGGGTTGTTGACTTTATATATATATATATATATATATATATATATATAAATATATATTTATTTATATATATATTTTTATTTATATATATACGCCACGGTTCCTGTCGGGGTTCCGGGTGGGTGGTAATTTACGGACTTTTTTTTTTTTTTTTTTTTTTGAAACAACTAAAAAAAAAAAATAATAATTATGGAACTGAAATTTTTACATAATACAATGTTTTTGGGCGTGATTTGGATACATATAACAAAACATGTATGTACAGTCTGCGCAGACTGTACATACATGTTTTATTATATGTATCCAAATCACGCCCAAAACATTGTATTATGTAAAAATTTCAGTTCCATAATTATTATTTTTTTTTTTAGTTCTTTCAAAAAAAAAAGCAAAAAAAAAAAAAAAAAAAAGGTCCGTATTTTTACAAAGTCCGGGATCCCGGACTGGATCCGGACTCTATATATATAATATTATATTATATTATTAGTTGTTATATTAACAATATTGTAACCAAATACATATTTTACGTATGCAAATATTTGTAAAACACAAAATTATCTAAAAAATTGGCTCGGGGGCTGCGCCCCAAACCCTCGCTAAATTAATGATTTGATTCCTGGATCCGCCCCTGCAAACCCTATTTCCACAAAACACAAGAATGAAGAAATAAATTCATGTAGATGGAACATGACCTTGTATTTTAGTGCATAGATGGGTATGATGACTGATTCACCTCCGAGTCGCCAATACATCCTTTCTGATAGGGTTGGGGACCAAAGCTCATATTGGTTTTAGATCTGGTATTGTGCTCGAAGGTTGGGAAGAAGGCATTCAGACATCGTGGAATTGATGTTGATGTGGGAATACTTCTTATTAGATTTGTAGCGATCTCGAATCTCGATTTCCCTGGCTTCGGCCTCACTCATCTTGGGGAGAGGGAGCCTTCAGAAAGAGGTAAAACATGTGTCTGCATGGTGGCATTATTTCATGCGATAAGAGAATGGTGGCAGTATCGGTAAGTTGAGAATCATCAATGAAAGTGACAGTTTTGTCGATAGGGAGAGGTGGTTGGTTTTGCTTATTGCAAAGGGCATCGGGAGCAGCTGTTGAAAAAGGTTAAACACTGGTAGGTGGCATGGGTCGTGTGCCGGCAACGAGGTTTTGTTGTTCTTCGACGGTGGCGGTCTGAGATTTTCCACTATTACGACTTTGTGCCATTTTTTAAGGTGAATCAAAAAGCAGAGGATGAGAAAAGGTGAATGCTCTGTGGACTTGAAGAGGGAAATTTAGAAAGGATGGGTTAGTTTGAGTAATTTTATTAGATAGTGGTATGGGAACCGGTGCATACATGATGTGCATGGTTCCCCATTTGCGGCAAATTAAAATCTCTGGCCTAGTTACGTGTGCATATGGGAAAAGGGGGGTTAAACTCTTTTTTTTTTTGTTTTTTTTGAATTTAATCCTGTGATAAGTTACCGGTTGTTTAAAATTCGATCATTTGTTTTAAAAGGGGGTATTATGAAGATTAATTTTTGTCGGTACTCCCATGTTATAAATTTCATAAAAGGGTAACGGGGGAAATGTTGAAGTGTGATGATTTGGGCCCATACCCACAATTTATGTTGGGACCCATGTCACGTGGCATATTAATTATTTGGCAAAAGGTCAAAGTCTAAATTGACTTATGATTTTTAATTCTTTGGGTTCTTATTCTTAAGGAATAAAGATTCTATTCAATGATTGAGATTTCAGTCTTATGGAAACTCTAATTAGGATTCCTATTCTCAATTAACCTCGGGCATGTTATGGTAGGGCGGTGTGAAGCAACTATAAATATTATCATACATTGGTCAAGCTAAATACATACAAATTATTATTCTCTACACTAGAATAATTTAATACCTTCATTGTTAACGTTGTTGGCTTGTACTGATTCTCACACTAAAACTATCTCCCGACAGCCCAAGCCGTCGAGCTTTTAGTGTTTTCACTGTTTGTTCCCTGTGCAAGTTTTAGCTTGTTATTTGGACATTTGGCAGGCGGATAAATTTTGGAGTTAACAAATAGAAAAGATATAAAAAGACAAAGAAGAAAAGACACAAAAAATTGTGTAGAAAGAAAAGGTAATCTGAAGGTATTTTGGACAGAATTTAGGAGATCACCAGATCATTCTTCTCAGTTGCCTAGATAGAAGAGTGACTTCGTTATTGTCAAGACTTAATTCTTCATTTAAGTCCTCATCTTTACTATCTTGATCAACCAGCAACGTTTTGACTGCAATTCCTTTCTTTTTGAGAAATATGCCAGGTCCTCATTCTTGCTGCTAATATATCTCCATCATGCGCTCATAAGTTGCCGATGAGACTATCAACAGGATAAGTGCTCAAGTCATGCATTTTTTTGATGGTGGTGACCTTGATTTTCCAATTTGACGGAAGTAACTTAAGAATCCTCCTGTTTTTCTCATTAGTTGTATAGATTTTTCCAAGTTGCTCAAGCTCGTCATCTATTTGAGATAAATGAGTTTCCATGTCAATAATCTTTTCTCCTTCTTCAAGTTTGAAGTTTTCATACTATTTAATTAGAGTATCTTTTCTGGTTTCTTTGATGTGATTTATTCCTTTGTATATAATGATCAGCTTTTCCCAGATTTCCTTGGCATTCTTATAATTGCTGATTTAATTATTTATTTTAGATAATTATGCCAATTTAAGTTAAACAACCACATATAAGCAATCACAATGAACACAGTGGATTTAACTAGTTCACAATATACACCAGGGGTATACTACTACGTCCAGACCTAAGCTTCTATCTAGAACTTAAAATCCTATTACTATGTGTTGACGCCGGGAGGATCGCTCCTTTGCGATTTAATGCCCTTTCCGATTTTGGCCTTTTTATTAGAAGACTTTTGGAAAAGGTCGGCACTAATATCGACGGGGTTTTGAAATATCATTTTTTTATGATAAGCCAATTGACCAGAGTTGCCAGTTGGTATATTTGAAATGGATGTACCAACTCATCCGAGTTTCGTTTTCGTAAATCGCTGGCTCATGTGTGACTCCGAATTAATTGGTCTGCAAACCGAGATTCATAGAGTTCGGGGGCTTGCTTAAGCGAGGGGAAGGTATTAGGCACCCCCCGACTTCCGTGAAACACGGTTACCACAATCTTGATGCTTTTCCTATCCTTTTTAATTCTTAAAATGTGTATGTGTGCGCGTGTGTGTGCCTATGTGAATATTGTGGTGAGTTGTATGGAAGAATCATTTGGGGTTTTTTATGGAAGGTCGTGTTTTGAGAATGTTTTAGAATGTCCTTCGGTTTATACGAGAAAGCTTTATTCTTTATGAGAAAGGTTTGATTTTAATTGTCAAAACTGCAAGATTTTTCATTAGGTGTCGTTTTGGCAAAACAATAGTTTTTAAACCTTCGTCAAAATAGGAATCGAGACCTATACATCGCTTTCGTAAATAAAGTGACGGGCAATTTCTAGGATCTCTTTAACCCTATGCACAAAGATTTAATAAAACATTATTTATTTTTATAAAATCATTTTGTGTGATGTTTGAAAGCGATTTTTTTTCTTCTCGTTTAAATAGGAATCGACATTCATTAGCATTTCCAATCTTAAGCCTCGTGATGCTAATAACCTAATTCGATTGATTTTATGAAAATCTCATCGTTTAGCTTTGAAATCAATTTCGTGTCGTAAATCAAATCAAGCATTAAGATGCATTGGGGCTATTCATGGGCATATAAGCCATCAAAATAACCCAAAACGCCCACAAGCACATATTTCACTATTTCGGGGCCTTAAACCCGATTTTTAACTTGGTCTCGTTTATCAACTCGACTACATACATCCAAAAATGTCCATCATCGGATTTGGACCACGGGGTCGCGTTCCTAGGCTCAAATCCAAAATTGCTACACAACCACAAAATGGACACAACAAAAATAAACAACAACAGGTTGCCTAACACACTACAATATCCTAAAATAGCAATTTAAATACACTACGCATAATACATTACCGTAACGAGCTAAAAATTTCACCAAATGGATATCATCGGGCCATTAGGAGGAATTTCGTTCCGATGGAACCCTCACTAATAGTCCCTAATCCATGGCTTCACAATAATATGTAAGAAAAACTACATTTAATATAGCCCGAATGACAAAAAGCTTAACAAAAATGGTATAACAAAATGCTATAACAAAGGGTTTTTCACCTTGCAAATAATCCCCACGATGTGTATAAACTTGTGTATTGAATAGAGTAGGAAATATATGTGCTATAATCTCCCAAAAGGGGTACAAATCCTCACTATTTTCTCTCTTTTCTCTCCCTAACTCGCTGCTGCCTGCTGCTATTTTCTTCCTCTTTCAAAATTTCTTCCGTCTTCTTCCAACTCTTTGTATGCAATGAAGAAATGAGCTGAAATAGGCTGGCCAAGGGCAGCCGCAGATTGATCTGCGGCTGGCCGCAGATTGAAAGATTGATCTGCGGCTGGCCTTGGTTTCTCCGCGCCCATCGCGCACTTCAGCCCGCCGTGCACTTCAGTTATTTTAATCCTTCTCGGTTTTCATACCGCACCTCGATTCTCGCATCGTGCTGTTGGTTTTTGCTGAGAGGCTTGCATTTTGCAGTCTGGGAACTGCTGGGAAACGTGCCACGTCATTCCGCTTTGATCATTGTCGTGTCGGCTTTGATCGCACGTCGTTGCGGTGGCTCCGAGTGTTTGTACTTATGTCAGGGTTAGTATACGAAGTGCAAAATTTAGGTGTCTACAGCTGCCCCTCTTTATCATGTTTATGAAATGTTAAATGAAATGAACATGATAAAGAATTAGACACCCGATGCATGAATGGCAGTGCATACATGATGCAACACATATAGCTTATGATGCAGCACAAGATGTAAGGCATGCAAAACATTCGTAAAGGTGTCAATGCATCATGCAATCGCAAATTCATTGTGAGTATCAATCTCAACAAGACTCAATCGCCGATCGCATCATTGTTGTCAGGTTTCGTCTCTGACAACTCGCTGCGATAATCGTTATCGCAGGTTTCATGCTCCGTCTCGTACTCGTCGTCGTCGTGGAATCGTTGTCGTCTCATAACCGTCGGGTCTCGTATCCGATCGATCAATCTCGTAGATGTGGGGTTTGGTCTCCGATGGATCGTCTTGTCTGTAGACACCCAAATTTTGCGTTTCCTTCTACTAACCATGACAGGAGGGCGAAATCGTCAATTGAACCAGCTTGCGGGAGCAAGGGAGCGGGCACAAGGGCGAGCGCCCGACACCACCGCAATGTTTTGGGCAACCCAAGTTTACGTGACAATAAAGCCGTCAGAGGCAGGCATTTCCGAATGAGGTGGCACGCCTCCCGGAAATTCCCGGACTGCAGAATACGAGCCTGTCAGCGAAAACCGACGTTGCGGTACGAAAATCGAAGCGTGGCACGAAAATCGAGAAAATCAAGCCCGCCAGCCGCGGATAGATCTGCGGCCAAGTGGGTGCGCCAGCACGAAAACCGGGAAATCAGCACTACCAGCTGAGTGCGATGGGAGGCGTGCCAGCTGGCCAGCCGCAGATCCATCTGCGGCCAGCCGCAGATAGATCTGCGGCTGGCTCTGGCCAGCCTATTTAAGCCAGCTTCGGCAGCATACAGGAGGTTCAGCAAAATTTTGGAGAAGAAGAAGAAAAACAGCAAACAGCAGCACGGATTTTGAGAGAAAAATAGTAGATTTTGCAACAAAAATAGGAAGAAAAGAGAGGAAAAAGAGAGAAATTTTACTCCTTTAATTTTGATTGTATCAAATATATTTCTCATCCTATTCAAATACCAAGACTTCATCCTTTTTGAGATCATTTTGCAAGGTAAAAATTCCTTTTGTTATAACAATTCATATCCTCTTATTTGCTTAGATGGGATGTAATTTTCATGTATATTGTTGAACAATCATGGATTATGGATTATTAGGGAGGGTTCCATCGGAACAAAATTCTTCCTAATAACCCGAGGATATCCAATTGATAAAATTTCTAGCTTGTTTGTGATAATTTATTGGGTGTAATTTATTTAGATTGTCATTTCCGGATATCATGGTATATTAGATAAACCCGGGTTGGTTAGTTATGTAATATTCATTTTGTAGGCATGTATTAATCTCGTGTGAGCCTAGGAAAGCGACCCCGTGGTCCAAATCCGATGATGGACATGTCTTGATGTATGTAACGGGTAGGATGTAGCCTCCTTGTAACATGTAACCGTCGGGCCTTAAAACGACGCCAAAGCGAGAATCGGGTTTAAGGCCCCATATTAGTGGAACTTGTGATTGTAGGCGTTTGGGATCATTTTGATGGCTTACATGCCCATGAATAGCCCCAACGCATTTTAATGCTTGATTTGATTTACGACACGAAATTGATTTCAAAGCTAAATGATAAGATTTTCATAAAATCAATCAAAGTAGGATATTAGAATCACGAGGTTAAAATTTGAGAAACGTTAATGAATGTCGATTCCTATCTAACGAGAAAGCTAAAGAAAAAAATCGTTTTCCAAAACAACACACGAAATGATTTTATAAATAATTGACGTTTTATTAAATCTTTGTGCATAGGGTGAAAGAGATCCTAGAAATTGCCCATCATTTTATGAAAGCAACGTATAGATCTCGATTCCTATTTTGACGAAGGTTTAAAACTCTTGTTTTGTTAAAACGACACTTAATGAAAATCCCATAGTTTTGGACAATTAAAATCAAACCTTTCTCATAAAGAATAAAGCTTTCTCGGGTATACCGAAAAGACATTCCGAAGCGTACTCAAATTAAAACACGATTTTCCCTAAAATCCAAATGACTCTTTCATACAAACTCACCACGACATTCACATAGGCACACACACACACGCGCGCACTTACATACACATATTCATGAATTAAAGGATAGGAAAGCATCAAGATTGCGGTAATCGTGTTTCACGGAAGTCGAGGGGTGCCTAACACCTTCCCCTCACTTAAGCAAGCCCCCGAACTCTATGAATCTCAATTCGCAGACCAAATTAATTCGGAGTCACATATGAGCCAGCGATTTATAAAAAAACGAAAATTCGGATGAGTTGGTACATCCATTCCAAACATACCAACTGGCGACTCTGGTTAATTGGCTCATCATAAAAACGATCTTTCAAAACCCCGTCGACATCAATGCCGACCTTTTCCAAACGTCATCTAAATCAAAAGGCTAAAATTGGAAAAGAAGAGAAAGCGAAAACCCGGCGTCGACAGCTGGCGACTCTGCTGGGGATATTTGAGGGCTTAAGCCGCATTAAAATCTTGATGCTATTCTATCCTTTAAAAATTCATGAATAGGTGTGTGCATGCGATATTTTGATCTTTTGTGTTTTTGTTGTGTGAATGCGTGTTTTGTCCAATGAATGAATGATTGAATGGAATGGCTTTACTTTAAAGAAATCATTTGCATACGGTGAGGACGATGAATGTGAATGTATGTTGAGAGAGTACCTCCTCCTGAGGCGAACCTGTCGGTTGCTTATTACTGGACTCGATGGGGCTGCTCCCCGGAGATGGCTCAGGAAACGCACCACTCAAATCCGCTCCAATCGAAAGGGCTCAAACGAGTAGATTGCGAAGATTTGGGAACCTTCATGCCGAAAAGCCCGTGAGAGTAACCCTAGGGTAGGTCAGCCTCTGATAAACCCAACGCAGGAAAAGTCTCTTCATGCCTTTTTACGTTTATATGTCTAAATGTCATGATCTCATTCAATATTCATACATCCCTTTTTCTGTGTCGAAAGAGATTACTAACCGCTGTGAATTGCAGGGAATAGTTGGGGGAGCATAATAAAGCATGTTTGGCATTGGTTATGGCACTAAAGGACTACTAACTTTCTGTTTTACAGGGAAAGATTAAAAAACCCAAAAAAAAAAAAAAAAAAAAAACACACAAAAAATTTTACAGTTTTAGCATGCATCCATGTTTTCATTTCCCCGGGACTAAGCTTCGAACCGTTGTCTCTGTAGGATTGCTCCTCAAACCCGTTCGCAGTCTAAGAAAGCCCAGGCCTCTACCTCTGAAATGGCTGATCTTCCCAATCATAGTTCCATATCTCGGGAGGAGTTTGATGATTTTAAAAGACAGATGATGGAAATGGCCACAATGTTAAAGGAACAGTTCTTAATCAGACAGGATCCGGTAAACCAGGGATCGCATAATATTCCACCACCAGGGGATGATCAGAATCCTCCTAAAAATGGTACAAACTTGCTTAAGGAGGACCAACCCCGACTCAAGGACGAGCCAGTCATCCCAAGGCCCGTTCCCATACCTAGCAGGACAGTGATTACTATCCCCGAGGAGGGGGACAATGACGACCTTCGGAGAAAAATGAAACACATGGAGGAAACCATCCAATCTCTAAAGGGCATAGGCTCCCTGGGCAGGGTTAATTACTCAGATCTGTGTGTTTTCCCCGGGGCCAGATATCCAGAAAAGTTTAAAGTTCCCGAGTTTGAAAAAATACAATGGAAAGGGAGACCCCTATACACACTTGAAAATCTACATTGGAGAACTCGGGTCTTATGCCGAAGACGAGGGGTTAAGAATGCAGCTATTTCAGAAAAGCTTAACAGGGGAGGCAAGAATATGGTATGCCCGCCTCGACAACGCCCGAATCCACAACTGGGAGGAATTGGCCCATACTTTCTTAACCCAATACAGCTTTCAGGCCCAGATGGCTCTTGACAGGTACCAAATGACAAAGGTTAAAAAACAGCCTAGGGAATCCTTTAGGGAATATGCGCAAAGATGGAGGGGCATGGCTGCCCAGGTAACTCCCCCGATGAGCGAATCAGAGATGGTAATGACCTTTGTAGACATTCAGGAGGCACCATATTATGAGAGGGTCATCTCGGGGATTGGAAGACCTTTTGCGGAAATGATTAAACATGGAGAGATGGTTGACATGGGGTTGAAATCGGGTAAAATCCGGGATCTTACTGCTTTAGAAACTGCTGCCGAGCAAATACAGAATGGAAACTATGGCAGCACTTCCCGGAGAGTCCAAAAGAGGAAGGAAGAGGATGTCTCCCTCATCCTACAAGGGTCGTCCAGTAAAGCAGAAAGCCATCTTCCGGTACAGGCACAGAGGGGAGGGCCACCCCGACAGCCCAATTTCTCAGATCAAAGAGCAGAGGGGCGAAGAAGATATGAGGCCTCGCAAAAACCGAGTATTCACCCCGCTCGGGGAGCCGCTTGAAACGAGTATTAGCGGTATTAGTAGCCCAAAAGAAGATTGTTGGTTTGGCACCCCCGAGTGACCCAAAGGGTAGAAGGTTTGACCCGAGCAAGCGGTGTGCATACCACTCCAGTTCCCCTGGCCATGATACACAGGATTGCTGGACGTTAAAGCATCGAATCCAAAACCTGATTGACAGTGGAGAGATTGTGGTGGAACAGCCGGATTCCCCGAATGTTAAGGCAAATCCCCTGCCAAGACATGATGGAGGGGGAGTCAATGTGACGGAGGCAAGTGAGGCGGGGGAGCCGCCAAGGTTGAACTATGTGCAGAAAGTTGAGGAGATGATAAATGTGATACATGACCATGGGAGTGCGAGGGTAACGCCCATCAAGTTGATAGGGGTAAGTACGAATAACATAGAGGGACCTATCAAGTTGACAGCTCCGAGGCCCATCATTTTTGCTGCAAGGCCACAACTCCCTATCAGTAGTCTGAAGACTGTACCCTGGAATTACGGGGGAATACCCGAGGAAGCGGCCAGTTGTGCTTCCGTGACGACCAAGGGGAACCCCCTATATCTTCCCGGGCGAGTCCTTGATAGCCAAATAGAGGAAAATTGAAGAGGTTTCCGAGGAAAGGGCCATAGAGTTTTTGAAAAGGATGGATCACCCGGAAATGAGGGGGATCCAGATTTTAAATGAGGAATCAACCCTAACATCAGTCATGGACTTGGTGTTGTCATCCAGTGAGCATTGCAAAACCATGATGAAGGTCCTGGAGGAGGCATTTGTGTCCAAAGAAATTAGTGAGGAGGGTTTCGGCCAGCTGATAGGCCACTTATTGGAAACCGATGCAATATCCTTTACGGATGAGGACATTCCCAAAGAGGGAAGGGGGCACCGAAAACCGCTACACATCGCGGTAATCTCCTCAGGATATGTCATGAATGGGGTGCTGATCGACGGGGGATCGGCATTGAATATATGTCCTCTCAGCACGCTGAAGAAAATGAACGTCAGTCTCAAGCGCCTACGGGCCAGTCATGTGGTGGTTCGGGCTTTTGACGGATCCCGGAGGGATACCATCAGAGAGATAGAATTGCCAGTGGAGATAGGGCCCTGTACTTTTGATATATCCTTCCAAGTCCTAGATATTACGGCAAGCTACAACCTGCTGTTAGGGAGGCCGTGGATACACATGGCCGGGGCAGTTCCCTCCACGCTCCACCAACAAATCAAGTTGATCATCGATGGGAATCTGGTAACAATCTCGGCCGAATGTGATGACCCTTCTCCTCCCAGGAGTGGCCTACCAGTAATCAATGTGGATGAGTCAGCGGCGCCTGCCAGCTTTCAAGCACTAGAGATTAGCACTCCCCATTATAGATGCCTGGGAGCTCCAGCTGTGAAACCAAGGGTCTCTCCGGAACTCACCTTTGTGGCAAAGGAAATGATTAAAATGAACTTCCAACCTGGACAGGGACTAGGAAAAAGCAGTCAGGGAATCACCAAACCCATCCACCTACCACAGCAGATAGGCAAAGCAGGATTGGGATACCATGTGGGCGCAGTGCGGGGACACCGTCAGGGTGCGACTCCGATTCGACTAGTTGGCAGTCCAGCGACCAAAGCCGACAATGAGCAGGGGATCAGCGGACCTGTGATTGGGGCAGGGAATGAAGAGTTAACCCCCACACATAGTGAGTCGGCCCGGAGGGAAAGTTTCCTGCAGGAGGTCGTAAAAGAGTTTGAAACCAAATGCTACATCCCCGGACAATCAACAAGCAGTAAGGAGGGGACGAATATTATCATACCACCGGGAGTCCAACAAGTTGTGCCTGTCATCGATTGGGCAGGACTGATTATTCCTGGAGAGGGTATGGAGGAGAACTCAGGCGACGTATCCGTAATCATCGGGGAGGTATCCGATGTGAGGACCTCTTTCATCCAGCGCATTTCAGCTGACCTGACCATCGACAATTGGACCCAGAAACCAGTGATATCCAAACAGGGGTAAAGCTCGACGTCAGGGTGGTTGACCCCAGATGATGGGGGAATGAAGAAGTTTTATTTTGTTGTGGTTTTATTTCTGCATAATTGTGTCGTTTCTTCGTGTTATTTGAAATTGCGATCGTCGTGAAAAATGACTTATATATGACAAGTATTTTGTTTTTATGTCAGGTGTACCAATTTGAGTATTCCTTGCCTAACAAACGATCTTTCAAATTTGAATGGTGATTATGATTTTGACATTGAGCTGGATTTCGATTTGATGGGCATTGAGCAAGACGAGACAGATTACGACGACGCACCTGATGAGATCAAAGGATGGGTCGAAGATAAACCCAAACCCAATTTGGACCAAACCATCACCGTTGATATTGGAACCCCTGACAATCCAAAAGAACTCAAGATAGGGACAGACCTTAACCCCAGCCAAAAAGCAGAAATAATTGAGTTACTAAGCCAATATGAGGATGTCTTTGCCTGGTCGCACGAGGATATGATCGGATTGTCCACCGACATTGTGGTGCAACTGTTACCGATCATTGATGGTTTCAGGACTGTAAAGCAGAAACTAATAAAGTTGAAACCTGAGTGGAGCTTAAAAGTGAAGGAAGAGATTATCAAACAGTTCAGGGCGGGAATCATTATGGTGTCCACATACCCGGAATGGCTATCCAATGTGGTCCCAGTGGCTAAACCTGGAGGAAAGGTGAGGGTATGCGTGGACTACAGAGATCTAAACAAGGCCAGTCTCAAGGATAACTTCCCGGTGCCTTTCATACACATCCTGGTGGATAACACAGCCCAATACGAAATGTACTCTTTTGTGGATTGCTTCGCAGGATATCATCAGATAGTGGTGGCGGAGGAAGATCGGGAAAAGACCGCATTCATCACCCCCTGGGGCACTTTCTGCTACAGACGACTGGCTTTTGGTCTCACAAATGCAGGGGCTACTTATCAGAGAGCCATGATGGCCTTGTTCCACGATATGATGCACAAGGAGATAGAGGTCTACGTGGACGACATTATTGTGAAATCGAAGGTAGAATCCGATCATATAACTCATCTCAAAAAGCTATTCGATCGGCTCAGGAAGTATAATTTGAAACTCAATCCAGCCAAGTGTGCTTTCGGAGTACAATCGGGCAAGCTCTTGGGTTTCCTGGTTAGTGATCGGGGCATTGAGTTGGACCCAGCAAAGATTAAGGCCATTGTGGATATGCCAGCACCTCGCACAGAGAAGGAGATAAGGGGATTCCTGGGGAGAATAAACTTCATCAGCCGTTTTATATCTCACTTGACGACTACATGTGAGCCGATTTTTAAATTGTTAAGAAAGGGTGCTTCCCAAGAATGGAATGAGCAGTGTCAGAGGGCTTTTCAGATCATTAAGAAACAACTGACGGAGGCACCAGTGCTGGTACCCCCGAAGGATGGGATCCCTTTGTTTATGTATATATCCGTCAACACCATCGCGATGGGATGTATGTTGGGACAGAAAAATGAGGCGGGTAAAGAGCAGGCCATCTATTACCTCAGCAAAAGATTTAGCCAATGTGAGCAGAATTACACTCCCATCGAGAAGACTTGTTGTGCTCTGGCCTGGGCCGCGGGAAGATTACAACACTACCTCCATGGGCATACAACGTACCTGATATCAAGAATGGATCCCCTAAAATATATTTTTGAAAGGCCCATGCTGAATTGTCGATTATCCAGATGGCAGTTAATCTTACAAACAGTTTGACATGGTGTACGTGACCCAGAAGGCCATGAAAGGGCAGGGAATTGCAGATCAGTTGGCAGAAACCCCGTCCGGAGGGACGGAGCCTTTAGAAACTCCTCTTCCGGGCGAGGATATATTTTGGGTATCGCACGAAAAATGTGATGACAAGGGACAATTCTGGAAGCTGTATTTTGATGGTGCCATGAATGCCGAGGGGGCAGGAGCCGGAGCGGTCCTAGTCTCTATCACCGGAGAACAATACCCCGTGGCCACTAAACTTCGTTTCAGCAATTCGAACAACACCGCTGAATACGAGGGGTGTATCTTGGGACTCCGATTGGCCCGTGATATGGGAGTAAAGAGACTAGCGGTGTTCGGGGATTCAGAATTGGTAATCAGACAAGCAATCGGGGTATACAACACTAAGGAGCTTCGGTTACTTCCATACCATCGTTGTGTCACCCAGCTTATGCAAGAGTTCGAAGATATCGCCTTCCGCCATATTCCTCGGGGACGAAATGATTTTGCCGATGCATTGGCGACTTTGGCTTCCTTAATCCACGTGATCAAGAGTAGGGACAGTCCACAGATTGAGATCACCGTACAGAATGCCCCGGCATATGAGGAAAATGTGGCAGTGTTATCGAACGAGGTGGTGTTGACGAGGCAGCCCTGGTATCACGACATAAGGGAATATCTGCGAGACAGATCCCTTCCCGATCAGGCAAATCGGACTGAAAGGATGAGAATTCAAAAGATGGCGATGAAGTTTTACCTGAGTGGCGATTCACTTTACAAAAGGGATGCTGGGTTGGGACTGTTGCAGTGCGTAGATGAAACACAGGCCCGAAAGATTATGAATGAAATACATGGTGGAGTGTGTGGGCCCCATATGAGTGGACCGATGCTTGCCAAAAAGATTTTGAGGACAGGGCATTATTGGTTGACGCTGAGGGCCGATTGCGATGATCATGTCAAACGGTGTTATCAATGCCAGGCGCACGGTAATGTGATCCATACACCTCCCAATGAACTGCACTGTATGACCTCCCCATGGCCATTTTCAATGTGGGGAATGGATGTAATCGGACCAATAGAGCCCAAAGCGAGCAAACGGGCACCGGTTCATTTTCGTCATGATCGATTATTTTCACCAAATGGGTAGAGGCAGCGTCTTTCCCTAAAGTAACTCAGGAGGTCATCGTCAGGTTCATCAGGTATTTTGTCATTTGCCGATATGGGCAACCTGTGGTTTTGGTATCCGACAATGCCAAGAATTTAAAACAACGCCCTCATGAAAGGACTGTGTGACCAGTTCAAGATTAAGCACCTCAATTCCGTCATTTACCGTCCCAAAATGAATGGTGGCAGTGGAGGCGGCCAATAAGAACATCAAGAAGATCATGGCGAAAATGTCTGCTAATCATCGGGATGGCCGGATCTGTTACCCCTCACCCTGCTGGCATACCGAACATCCACGCGTACTTCTACGGGAGCAACCCCTTACGCCTTGGTATATGGAATGGAGGCTGTCCTGCCAGTTGAAGTTGAGATGGCGTCCCTCAGAATAGTGATCGATGCTCAGATAAGCGAGGAGGATTGGATGCAAAGTCGATACGACCAATTGGCCCTAATTGATGAAAGGAGGGTGGCTGCTGTCTGGCACGGCCAGCTATATCAACAGAGGATCTCCCGATCGTATGACAAAAGGATCAGACCTCGGAAATTCAAGGAGAATGACCTGGTGCTAAAGAGAATCATGTCTTGTCAGGACGAAGCCAGGGGGAAGTTTGCCCCGAATTGGGAAGGACCATTCGTGATTAAGAAAGTGCTGTCCGGAGGAGCCCTCATATTGCAAGAAATGGATGGTGAGGTATTTCCACAACCCCTCAATGCTGACTCGGTGAAGCGGTTCTACGCTTAAATCATCAGTTCTTTTTTTCCTTCGAGAGCGAACTACGTAGGACCTGATCTCCCAACTTGTGGGGGTACGTAGGCAGCCATCATGGCGCGGTCCGATCCTTTAAAAATAATCCTTTCCCCAACCAAAACCAATTTTCGATAGCCCGATAAAACCTTCCTACACCCTCAAAACCTTCCCGAAACCAACTGCCTAACCAGTTTCATCCCAGAATACATACCCTGATCCAACCCAAACAGTTATCCAAAATCTGAGATTCAATCCGACGAAATCAAAAGGTGTGCGGCAATATCTGTCAAATCTCCATCAAGTCTTGAGAAAAGAAAGAAGGCGAAATGTCAAAATCATGGTCAATTGGATAAAATGATGATCCAATGGAGGGCAATGATACGACAAAAAGGGGAAGATGACTAAATTTAAATGCATGTCTATATATATAAGTCGTTTTATTACAAGATTTCTCTTTCAATAACTGATGAAACCAACATAGTCTATGCAGGAAATAAAATAATCTACAAATCTGAAACTAGCCGAAGCAGGATGGACAGGGTGGTGGATGGATCTGAAGCATCAGCATCTCCTGCAATCTGCTGCCCATCATATCAATACGATCCAGTAAAGCAGTAGCTCGGCTGACAGTCCCAAAATGAGCATCTACCACTGCCCTGGTCTGAAATACAATGGCCTCTCTGTCAGCAATGGCAGCATCTCTAGCCCGAATGGCCTCATCTCTCTCGGCAAGGGCGGCATCCCTCTCGGCTTCAGTAGTAATCAGGGCCAGGAGAAGTCGGGAATCCTCAGCGACCCGAGTCGGGGCAGAATCGACTGAAATGGAGTGGTCTGTGGTATCTTCTGTGAAAAATCATTCCAGAGTCATCAAAGGCCCCAGTCCCGACTCAAACTAGCCGAATCCAGGTCTCCACGCAACCACTGTACGTAGGCAAATGTTTGGATGGGACAGCTCGCACTATATTCGGCAAAGATCCTGCGATCCCAAAGCTCGTATACCTGCAATAGATCCCTCTCTGTACAGGATGATATAAGGAATCGGTATGCGGCTGTACCCGCGAAGGGGTGTAAATCCTGTGTCTGATCAAACTGTCCCATAACCGCCAGGGGATGATAGGTCGTCACGCCCCTTAACCCAGCAATGGGAATGAAATCCATGCCAGGCACATGAGTCAAGAAGCTCATGAAGGAGCAAATAGCCCGAGTAAACCAATAGATGAAAGGGGTCCTCAATGATAGACAAAAATGATGTCCAGGAGGCCACATCAGTACAACTCACGGGACGAAGCGAAAAAACTGCGCGGCTATGTTGTGACTGAAGCAAAACCCTTGGCGGCGGAAGTGGCCGATGGGACTAAGATGACTCATGAACCACATATACAGTAAGGTCGAACTCCCTCTGAAGAATCTCCCTCGGAAGGACTGGCAATATGTGGCCGACATATAGGTATCCGCCAATATCATGGGGAGAATGGTGTGATCCTCCCGAAGGGCCCTAACGGCCGCAACAATCCGCATGTCCAAATGATCGGATCCTGCAGGCAAGTACAAAACTGAGATGACACAGGCCATCAGAACGTCCACTCTCAAGGCATCCCAGCGCTCCTCGGACACGGAAAAATCACCAAAGAAAAGACGGAAACTGTCAGGTGAGTCAAATCGGTCGATCAAGAACTGAAGAGGAACCATATGGTCTGATGTGATTACCGGTAATAAGACAGCCCTCCGCAAACCGGTGAAAGTCAAGAATTGACGGCGCATGGAACCAACTGTGACCCTGGCGCAAGGGCCGTCCAGCGGCAAGCCGGTAAAGCGAGCATACTCCTCAAGGGTGGGGGTCAGCTCTACTATCCCTAACCTGAACACCTGACGGGCAGGGGCCCAATGGCTCAGAAGACCATCCACAAAGCCCGCTGGCACCTAAAAGGTCAGTAAGGACCAAGAATGTCCCAAAAGACCATCTGCGATAATCCTGTCTGCCGGCAATAAACTGTCCAACCAGCGAAAGAGACTGCCAACCAACCCTGTGGGAGGAATGGAATCCAAACGAACCACGACATCCGAGGACGACATCTGTGGAAAAATAGTATCAAAAAAGACTGTACAGGGGTCATTCTCTACCCATAAATAAAAAGCATGCATCATACAGTTAATAATAAAACAGGTGAATCCCATAAAATGAAAAAGAAAACTGTGCATAAATAAATGAGTTCATGTACATAGTGCGTAAATGAAAAAGAAATCTAAGCAGGTGCCGATACAAAAGGCCCTATCCTATCCTGGTCTAAATAAAATCAGTATCATCTATGAAAGCAGGATCCTCGAACTGATCCCCTGGAGTCGTCGAGCTCGGAGGACCAAAGTTCATGTCAGGGATGTAGGGATGCGCTGTGGCATCAGATGAACTCGGGCCTGCATCATAACCTGCACACGTCAGGATCGTAGGTGTAAGCCTCCTCCGGGGCCCGGCCCAACCCCCGAATAAACAGCGACAACTGATCTACCTGACGGGTCAATGAGGCGATCTGCTCAGCGTGGGTAGGGGTCCGAACACAGGCAGCCCAATCGGTCATCGTCACCGAGCCTGGAACCATATCTCCAAGAAAGAAAGTGGCCCGAGTCTGAGGGACCGATGGTACGGGGCACCCACCATGTACGGAATGCATCACTCGTAGTGGGACCCGTGGAAAGCATCCGACCATCCTCCCCGGCAAGCCATGATCTCCGAGGGCTGAGAATCCAACGGCCAGAAAGTAGTGAAAGAAAGGGAGTGCGGGATGCGGATCTCCCCAGTGACGCATCTGAATGCGCGCTCTCACCAGATACATCACCCAGCCTCCAACACTCTGCAAAGTGAGGCGACGGGTGGAAAGCTCGAACTCCGGGCCGGAAGGATGCCCGTCAGCAAACCCCACAGTCAGATGCTCGGAGAGGTAGGGAATCCAGACAAACGTCGGCAGCCGTGATCAACTCCAGCTGAATACGACAATGTGCAAAGCTGCCCGACACGGGGACCTCCTCCAGAGTACTGTGATGCCATCGCCGACCCCGAGGATAAGTGTCCGGGCCCAGAGTAGTGTAGGCCTCAGACATGGCAGCCGCTCGTAAGCCCAGAACTGTGAATAGAAACAAGACAGGGCATGAGTCACTATCAAATACAGAAAAGAGATGAAAGGAAAAGAAATACAGTAAGAGAGAGGAGGAGGGGACTCACCAACAGAAAATGGTAGAAGCCGAGCCAGGCATCAGTCTGTCCCTCTGAGCGTAGACGCATGCCATGGAGGAAATAGGCAAAGGTGAATGACCCCCAGTCATAATCACCGATGCGGTCCACATCTCTGACCGCTCCTACGACGCTGAAATGAATGGTGGAGGAGTTGTTCCCCAGAAAACAACCCCTCATGATGGTCAGGAACAGGCGTCGTAGCAGAATGTCCCTGGTGCCCTGATCTGCTGGAATAGGCAGCGCATAGAGACCCCCGACTGCATCGACTGCCAAGGCACCAGATCGGATACTGCGGGCCTTAAAGACCCGGTCCTCAGCAGCGAAGCCCAGCAAAGCTCGAACCTCCACAGGAGTGATATCAAGATCCAAGGGGACGCGGGACCCGGTAAACTCAATGCCGGTAATGTACCTCCAGTCCCATGGGGTCAACACGACCTCGCAGTCGAGGAGATGAAGAGACTGCGTCTGGTGGAACCATCGCTCGGATAAAGCCCTCATGTAACCCCAGGGGCACTGGCGGGGGATGATAGTGAAGAAATGACGAAACCCCCAAGAGTCCACCATCGCCCGATAATCAATGTGCAGGGCCGCGTAAAGGGAGTAGATGTTGAACCAGTTGCCCCTCGGCTGGGTAAACTCGGGTACCTGGGGCAATCACCAAGGGGTCAATCCGGGTAAAAGGAGAATGGAGAAATTGAGAATGAAATCAGAATAGAGCTGAAATATACCTCGTTAGCCACGAGAGATGCCGAGGGGTGACGACTGAGATCCCGACCCAAAAGATCGGGTATCTGCACAGAGGCGCCAGAAGGAGCCTGATGAGTAGATGGAGCCGGAGTGCTGGAGGATGGCCCCTCTGCCGCGACCTCCGGAGGAACAGCCTCCTCAACGTCCGGATGACCAGGACGAATGACAGCCTCCGTCAAACGACGAGCCTGACGGGTCCGAGGAGGAACAGGAGCGGGTGCAGCCCTACGACGGCGAACACCCGAAGTCCGAGAGGCGGAGGAGCTACTGGGCGCATCACGATCCATAGCTGGAATAGAACGGGCGAGAAAGAAGCGTGTAGATCAATCCTACCGGAACAGTTTTTGCAGGAAAGTTGAAAAAATCGACAAAAGGCCCTTGCGAACAAGAAAAATCGAGAGAATCTCTTTGGATTACAAGTTGAAAGTGACAGATCTGGAGGAGCCGCGTTGGATTTAAGGCCCGATCATGGCCGCTGATCCATCTGCGGCTGGCAGCAGATCCATCTGCGGCTGGCCCTGGTGGGTCCCACCTTGCTCCCTTGCAGCCATTTGACGTGGTGAAGTGAAAAGTTTACGAGATGGGTGACCGGCGACGATACCCCGGGCCCCCGACATGGACCGACTCGTAATCGAGCGACGATAACCGGTCGGATCCACGAGATGGATTTCCGGCTCGAACGATAACCGGCTCCGACAAGATAACCGACCTGGTCGACAAAGATAAAACCCCGGGGGGTTTACGAGATGGGTGACCCGGCAGACGAATACCCGGGCCCCGACATGACGATCGGACCGGACCGACCGATAAACCGGACGAGTCACGAGAAGGATTGACCGGCGACGATAACCGGCTCCGACAAGATAATCCGACCCAGGCGACGATAACCGGAGGTTACCGAGATGGGTGACCGGCCGACCCGATACCCCCGGCCTCCCTGACATGACGATCGATCGGCGACGATAACCGGCGATCACGATATGGATGTCCCGGCGCGACGATAACCGGCTCCGACAGAGGACCGACCGGCGAATCGATAACCGGGGGTTTACGCGATGGGTTGACCAGTCGACGATACCCGGCCCACCGAACCCCCCCGAACGAGACGGAACAGAATTGAAGGAGTGAAAACCCCCCAAAGACTAACGAAACTCGGTCAAGGGGTTGATACAGTGACACTCTTACGAATGTCTTGGCATGCATTGCATCTAATGTTGCATCATAAGCTATATGTGTGTAGGCATCATGTTACGCACTGTCATTCTTTGACACACTGTCATTCATGCATCGAGTGTCTATTCTTTATCCTGTTCATTTCATTTATCATTTCATAAACATGATAAAGATGGGGCAGCTGTAGACACCCAAATTTTGGCGGTTTCCTTCTACTAACCATGTCAGGAGGGCGAAATCGTCTATTGAACCAGCTTGCGGGAGCAAAGGATGGGGGCAAAAGGGGCGGGCGCCCGACACCACCGCTATGTTTTGGGCAACCCAAGTTTACGTGAGCAATAAAGCCGTCAGAGGCTAGGCAATTTCCGAATGAGGGGGCACGCCTCCCGGAAATTCCCGGACTGCAGAATACGAGCCTGTCAGCGAAAACCGGAACGTTGCGGTACGAAAATCGAAGCGGGGCACGAAAATCGAGATAAAATCATAGCCCGCCAGCCGCGGAGTAGATTTTGCGGCCAAGTGGGTTGCGCCAGCACGAAAAACCGGGAAATCAGCACTACCAGCTGAGTGCGATGGTGGCGTGCCAGTCTGGCCAGCCTATTTAAAGCCAGCTTCGGCAGCATACAGGAGGTTCAGCAAAATTTTGGAGAAGAAGAAGAAAAAACAGCAAACCAGCAGCACGGATTTTGA